>JASPKZ010002319.1:1800000-2347192 GCA_030220185.1 Diploptera punctata
TTTTCACCTGTAAGACAAATGTCAGGAAGCCTAGAGCCCAACGGTCCCCGAAAATCATCCGGCCATCACCATCATCCTTATCATTATCATCATGATCCTTCATCGGTGTGGAACAACTGGAAGCTACCACACCTATAATTCCCTAGTAAAGCTGCAAAGCATAGCATGAAAATGCTATGATTGCAGTGAAAGGCCTGCCCTCGGGCAAGAATTACTATGGATGGATGGATACTAAAAGTAAACTCCATAATGCAAGAGGCCTAGAAGGCTCTTGGCCTACCAAACAGGCTGCTAACCTCACATCAAATGTGGTATAAGGGTGATATGCGGTCAGCATGTTGGATCCTCAGGCGTTATAGCTGGTTTTCTCAACCTAGAGCCGCTACTTATTGTAGTTACCCAATTTGTTTATAATGCTAAGTGGGTACCGGTCTCATGTTAGAACTTTATTGAGAAAATGTCTTCCTTCATGGGCACTCGAACAAGTTAGCTTTGTCTTAGAAAGCTCGACTATGGAGAGAAACATGGCAGGTCTACATGTGTTGAAACAATTATAACGCACACGCTTTATGATAAAGGATAACAAGAACTAATAATTTTACATATTAAAATCTAGGGATTGGACGATTTTTTTTCAACGTCTCTAAATAAAACCCCTGGCGCGACAGGCCTAGAAGGCCCTTAGCCTACCAGCCGGCCTCACATCCACATGTGTTAATTACAGAGGTAGATTATCATCCAGCCAGTTTAGGAGTGACATGTAGTCAGCATGTCGAGTCCTCCAGCCGTTATAGCTGGTTTTCTCAACCTGGAGTCGCTACTTATTGTAGCTACCCAAATGCCTCACGATGCTGGGTGGGCACCGGTCCCATATTGGCCTAAATACCATGAGAAAATTTCTTCCCCCATGGAGACTCGAACCAGCGCAAGTCCCGTAGCTCTGCGACAAGGCTTCCTGCCTTAACCACTCGGCTATGGCGCGGGACGCGTCTCTAAATAATAATTAAAATAATGATGCTTTTACCATTTAACTGTATGCCCCGAATTACATATTTTATTTAATAATGTTTTTCTTTTTTTTTTACTCAAGCAATGCAGATTTCTTAATAAATTAATATCCAAGGTCACGGCACAGTCACGCTTGTCTGCATGTCAGATTTTAACGAAGTCTACAAAAAATGTCATTTCATTTGAAAAATTAAGAGCAGTAAAGAGAAGAAATGATGCCATTTAGCGATAATATGAGCTTGTATGATGAGCAATGAAGGACAAAACTTTTAAGAAGTTGATGTCAATTAGCAACAGAGAGTGAATTAGAAAGGAGAACGAAATATCGTGACAATTTCACCTTCCTATAAATATTTCAATGCCTTTATAAATAATAACGGTAACTCAACATGCATTATGCTCGTGTGGACCACGACAAAAGAAAGTGCAACCATTGTCATTATTCACACTTTTACTGTATTCTCGTAGTAAAATTCTAATTGGAGCGTTTAGTTTCATACTGTCATAAAGTTCACAAAGATCTGAGATAATCCAACATTTAAGAAATTCAGTTTTCTTGTCAATCTTTCTTTTACCTAGTTTTTGTAGCGTATTAATAACCATTTGAGTCAAATTGTATTGATTCGTGGGGCTCATGCCATTTTTGAAATAAACGTGTTCAATAAAATGTATGATACTGGGTTATTTTTTAAAATCATTTCTGGAATTAGAAATATTGTTCATGGATAAGGACTAAAACAAAACAGGGACATTTTTGAAGAAGTGACAGCATTCAAATATCTAAGAACGACATTAATAAACAAGAGTAAGATGCAGAAAGAAATGAAACAGGCTCAACTCTAAAAACTTAATCTATTATGCAATACAGTGACTCTTGTCAATGCAAATCCTCTGAACAATATTAAACTATGTATTATATAACGGTATTCTTTCAGTTATGTGGATGCGAAACATAGTACCTTGAATTTAATGCATTTAATTTAATGCAGTGGGGTATTTGAGAATAAGTCCAGGAATTTTTTTTGCAAAAAAAAAAAAAGATTGGAGGAAAGCCATAAAACAATTAGGGAATCAGATGACCAGATGTAATAAGAATAGTCAAGTCTCGTTTCTATATATTGTGATGAACAGGATATTTGGTACGAATAGGAAATGAAAGGACATCGAAACTGCTTCTGGAAACACAGAGGTAAAGCGCACACTATATATGCCAAGAATGAGATGAGAGAGATGATGGCTGGAAAACATTGGCTAAGGATAGGGACATATGGAGAACTTTTACCCGCGCGACCATAAACCTCAGGGAGCAATAATGCCAATAGGTGAATGAGTTAGTCAACTAGTGATTGAGTTAATGGATAAGGAAATGTAAATAGATCTTAATATTTAATATCAGATAATTTATTATAGAATATCTTATAAAAATAAAATTATTTTTAATCTATCGCAATGTGGGGAATTACCACAAGACTGCAAATAAAATCTATCAATGTTTCTATCTATAAAATGATGACAAAGCCGAATGTAGTAATCATAGTCTATATATGTACAAAGTATATGGATTTATATATTATCAGTGCTATTTTAGACTAAATAGATGAACAAGGTATTCAATATTCGTCAAATTTTAGAAAGTAAATGAAAGTGCAGTCAGTCACTACATCTACTATTTATAGATTTCAGAACAACTTATGACATGGTTGTTATACCCAAAAAATATTTTTAGAGCAATAAAGATATGAATGATATCCAGAGTGAAATACGAATAGGTGACATATTTCTACTAGAATTGATTCGAACAACGATATTCATTTACTGTACTCCCAGAGAAATAAAGTGTCATGAAGGAATGCGGCTGAGTCGAAAGCCACGAGAGTCTAGGTTTTATTGTATACTACGAAAACATTGTTTGGCAACACGTTGTAACACAATTAAAAATCAATATAACATATAAAACTAATATGACATTTAAATGACTAATATGACATTTACCAACTAATATAATTTGTTATGTAGAGTACAACGCAACAATCGCCACGTCATCACTAGGCAGTGGTATTCGAGGAATCTATTTGCATGCAAACTCAACACCCTCCTCGCACTAGACCGTCATCCCCGCGCGGGGACTTTTTCACTGGGAGTACAGTATCATTGATATTCAATTTTGTTCTTGAAAGTCTTTAGGAAAACTACCGACAGCAATCTAGAATGACGTTTAACAGGTCTTGACTTTTATTGATGGCAGGAATTTAATAGATTACGGAACAGGCAACTCTTGCCTAAACCAGGAAGTGAAGAAGAAGAAGATGATGATAATAAGATATAAAAAAATCATAATTTATTTTAAACGCTAACAAGGAAATTGGTTTGGTCGTAAACGCAGAAAAACGAAGTACATGCCAATGCGCCATGATCAAAATATAGTAGATTATGACCGGCAATAATAATCCTTATGAAAAAAAGCGAAAAAGATTAATAGGTTATGTCTAGAACGTCTACCGCTGTGGTCTCGAGGTAGCGTGCTGCCTTGTCACGCAGCGGGCCCGGGTTTGATCCCCGGTCGGGGCAGTTTTTCTGGGTGAGGTTTTTATCGGGGTTTTTCCTCACCTGTAAGACAAATGTCAGAAAAACTTTAAGGCCAAACGGTCCCCGAAATCATATGGTCATCATCACCATCCTTATCATTATCATCCTACACCGGTGTGGAAAGCAACGGGAAGCTACAACACCTACTAACACCTACAATCCCCTAGTAAAGCTGCAAGCATATGATTGCAGTGAATGACCTGCCTTCGGGCAGAATCACTATGGATGGATGGATGACTAAAACCATTGTTAATGGATTAAAACCATAAGAAGAAATTTAATGCCTACTTAAAGTATGACATTAGTGTTAGGCCTACTATTCATGTCATTTCGGCTTTAGTCCAAAAATTAAAAAATAAATAAAATGACAATCTTGCCTGTAGTTCCTGTGAGGTTGAAACACAGGAGTGGTTTTTATGCGGTGTTGCAAGGTTTGTGGAAACAGTTTTCATACAACCTATTGTTCCCTTATTAAAATTTAAAAAAAGTTCAGTTTTGAATCTAAACGAGCTCTTGAACTAGTTACTTCCAATATAGAGCGAGGCGTGGAATGTGCTCGTAAATCATGTTGTAAATCCGCAAATTGAACAGAACAAATCTTCGTTGTTTTTTTCGTGCGCGCGCATCCCCTCTCCCTTTCGTAAAACTGACAGTAAGCAAATATTATGTTGTAGTGCATAGAGGCACACAAAACATAGAAAACAATAGAAAAGCTGCAAACGAGATATTGTTTCGACGTGTGTTCAGTGTATTACTGCTTTGTATAGGAATTTAAAACAATGCATACAGTAATTACTCTACAATCTAAGCCGTTATGCTCAATTATTAAATTTTAATTCAATTCTGTTTTGTCACTTTTTCGATATTTACGTGTACTTTATAGTACAGTACAGTAATTTACAGTCTTAAAATATCTATGTCCAGGCTCTTAACTTATGGTATAAAAAATGTTCTCAAATGGGTATTCCTATAGGAGGAAAAGTACTGCATTCATTGTTGTTTGCAGATGATCAAATAATTTTTGCAGGGGATGAAGATGATATGAAATATATGATAAATAAACTAATGGAAGAATATAAAAAATGGGGACTGAATATAAATTTACAGAAAACAGAATATATGTGTTTGGGAAAGGATGTGGTTGACCTCATACTTGAAACAGGGAAAATAAAAAAAAATGTGAAGTTGTTAAATATCTTGGGTCAATAATTACAAGTTTAGGTACCTGTGAGAGAGATGTACAGACTAAAATTTCAATGGCAAAAAATGCAACTAAGACATTACATGGAATAATTTGGAACAAAAATATTACAAAGGAAACTAAAATGAAAATTTATAAGAGCATAATACAGAATATTTTGTCATATGGAAGTGAATCTTGGTCTTTGACGGAATTACAAAATAATAAAATTAGAACAGTTGAATTTGATTATTTTAGAAAAAGCCTCCAAAAAACAAGACAGGATAAAATAAGAAATGAATTTCTTTGGAGAGAAATGAAGTCACATCTGTAGTTAAGAGGATTGAAAATCAAACGCTTAAATGGTATGATCATGTACAGAGAATGGAAAATGAAAGATGCCCAAAAATATATATACCAATGGTCACCTCCTGGAAGAAATAAACGTGGAAGACCAAGGTGGAAATGGAAAACCTTCGTCAGAACCATAATGGGTGATAGGAATTTGGAAGAGGGAGTTTGGAATGATAGAGATAAATGGAAACTGAAGACGGCAAACCTATAAGTGGGGGAAAGCCGAAGAAGAAGAAAATATCTGTGTAATATTTTATTAACCATTTATATTATTGTCACAAAACAACAATATAGCATTCTCGCAGGTTTTTTTCATTTCCCTATCATAACATGCGTCAAAATATTTTTTCACTTCATGAAGTTTCCTGATTAAAATTTAACGATCGAAACCCGCCAGGAGTTAAATGAGTTACGAGTTTACAAAAACATTAAAATATACAGTAGGGGTAGTCCTATTAAGGTGTATCAATAATTAAATTAACAATATGTAATGAGAGTAAAGAACCGCGGTAATTAATCGTCATTCGGTCAAGAATGGCCGTAGCACCCATTGTCAATTCTGACTTCCCCCCCCCTCAACTTCCAGTCTTCAAATTAATATATGAAGGGAGTTCAAGAAAAATAACCCTTTTCAAGAAAAATATTTTTTTTAGAATAGTGAAAATATATATATATATATATATATATATATATATATAATATATATATATATATATATATTTAATATTAATGACTATTTAACTCATGCTCCAAATGGCAGTCAATGACCAATCACAAATTATTTTTTATTTACAACCAATCACAGTCGTGTTTCGCCTAGATTTACCAACTAAAGTTTATCATAATAAAGAAATCACTTCCTTTTTAACATTCTGCATTATTTTGCAGTGACTGACTCACCAAGAAATACGGCTACCAGATTGTATATATAGTGCATGAATGTCAACACATACCGCATGCGGGAGTTAATATAAAAACATTTGTAGCAATTGATTATACCACCAAAAAAAGAAACCACTGTTTGCACTTTCTTAAATGTATTTTTTCCCAGAAAAATGTAATTGTCATATTTACATAATAGGACATCAGAAATGAATTAATATACAGTTTGATGTTTCATTTTTTCTCCACTAGAGTGCATTCTTACAATATTGCGTTCCTTTGGCAATGCATAATATGATCTGGTTGCAGTGACGAACAAAAGAAGCAAATGTTTCTCATTTGTTTTCAAACATCGCCGTTTACATTAAATATATAAATATTTTAAAATAACTATATTTAAATAATTATTTGAGTAAACAGCTTAATTTTATTCGTTAAATAGTCCTAACAAATGCCACTCTTGATTTCCAAATTCTCTAGATAAATCGGAAATCACTCGTGGCATTACTTATGATAAACATTGTAGGTCTAATATGTTATTTTGTTTCTAAGTGCAACCATTGTTATCTGATTCCACGAGCCGCCACTGGTCTCTTGCAATTTGGGGGGGGGGCTAATAATATTGAAAAATATAATCCTAAGACAGATATTTGATGTCATTAGGGATGATAATAGAGGAAGCTTCTTAATGAGGATATATTTAACATTTATATGATTACCCTAATCGGTCTACTGCCCTCTTAATACAATATTAATTACAATACTACAGAAGGACGAATAAGGAAATATTATAAAAATGTGAAAAATTAAGAAAACTGTATGTTAATGCCACCAAAAATAAATTCTTACAATATTCCTGGAAAATAATTAAATGAAAGGAATGGTTTATAATATGTTCCATGCCCAACGCTATGCAATTCATGCTAATTCAGTAAATTTTAGGATGTAATACTTTTTTTTACAGTTTTGTAAAATGATACGCATTTTCCTGTGTGTGAATTAAATACAATGCTACATCGAATTAAATAAGATAGGCCTACAGAGTTAGAAAGAAATTAAGTTTGAATGAAATTATCTTCATTTATAAACATTTTTTTTATTTAGGCATATTCCACAATAGTGTTTCTCCTTCAGCCCAAAGTGAGTTGTCGCCAGTGGTTCCTGTCTAAAGGATCTTCTTCCCTCAAATTCTCTAGCTTCCATACTTCTCTTCACTCCATCCATGCATCGTTCTCTAGGCCTGCCTCTTCCACTTCTTCCATTACCTTTCCGATTAAGGATCTTCTTTGGTATTCTCTCTTCTTCCATTCTTATGAGGTGTCCATAACATTTCAAACGTTTTTCTTCTATTTTTCCTAATGTTTATTTTTTTGAACTTGCATAATTTCCCTTATCGTGCTGTTTCTGACCTTATCCCTTCTTGAAATTCTTGTCGATCGCCTCCAAAAATCCATTTCAACTGCTAACAGCTTGTTGGCATGTTTTCACTTACTGTCCAGGTTTCGGAACCATATAATAAAATGCTTTGTAACAGAACTTGAAATATAGTTTTCTTCGTTCTGTATATTATATTTATATACCAAAGCACTGAATTCAATATACCAATGATTCTTCTTTCAATTTCTGTAGCTGAATTATCATTTTTATCTTAGATAGATCCTAAATATTTAAAATCTGTAACATTACGTATTCTTCCTGAATTACATTTTAGCTCATCTGTTGTACCAATGAAAGATATTCTGTTTTGTTGTAATTTATCTGTAATCCTCATTTTTTTTTGTATTGTATCTCTAATTTCCTTAACATGAAAGATGCATCATCTGGATCCTGAGAAATCACCACCTGATTATCTGCGAATAGTAAACGGAGGAGGTAATGATTATCTTCTATTTGAATTCCCATATATTTGCAGTGTCTTGACCAATTCTTCGTACAATTCTCATAAGTAATGCCACGAGTGATTTCCAAATTATCTAGATAAATTCACTCGTGGCATTTGTTAGGACTATTTAACGAACAAAATTAAGCTGTTTACTCACAAATCATTATTTAACTATAGTTATTTTAAAATATTTATATATTTAATGTAAACGGCGATGTTTGAAAACAAATGAGAAACGATTGGTACGCTTCATTTCCTTCCTTTGTTCATCACTGCAACCAGATCATAATATTATTTATTGCCAATGGATCGCAATATTGTAAGAATGAACCCTAGTGGAGAAATTTATAACCAACGTTATAGGTATTAATTAATTTGATGCCCTATGATGTAAATATGTCAATTATATTTTTCTGCAACGTTATTTCCTGGAAAATAATTCGTTTAAGAAAGTGCAAACAGTGTTTTTGTAGTATAATTAATTGTTACAAATGTTTTTTATATTATCTATCGCATGCGCTTTCTGCTGATATTCATGCACTATATATACAATCTAGTAGCCGTATTTTTTGGAGAGTCAGTCACTGCAAAATAATGCTTTGACCTATTCAGAATGTTAAAAAAGGAGGTGCTTTCTTTATTATGATAAACTTTAGTTCGTAAATTTTAGGCGAAACACGGCTGTGATTGGTTGTAAATAAAAAATCATTGAAATGTGATTGGTCATTGATTCCCATTTGGGGCATGAGTTAAATAGTCATAAGTAATGCCACGAGTGATCTCCAAATTATCGATAAATTCACGAGTCGCGAAGAGAGAGAGAGAGAGAGAGAGAGAGAGAGAGAGAGAGAGAGAGAGAGAGAGAGAGAGAGAGAGAGAGAGAGAGAGAGAGAGAGAGAGAAGGGAGGAGAGAGAAAACAAAATTGTATCAATAATTATTTATTCTATTTTATTATCTTATGTATTTTCTTTATATAGCCTAATATTTCACTGGATGAGTGGAAGAGAAACCTTTACGGCCTTACCTCTGTCAGTTTAAATGGATTGTTTTATATTATTATTATTATCATTTATTTATTTTTATTTCAGGATTGTTTCTGTTATATATACACGTATCCTCAACCAAAATATAAATTTTTTACACGCTTTATATTAGCTTGACCTGTATCTATCTATCTATGTAACGGAATATTTCAACGCGATTTTCACCCACTTAAAATCATTGGATCGACTTGAAACTTTGTATACTTGTAAAGGACCCGTGACAATACAATAGTTTTTTATTTTGTTTCTAAAATCCTGGCCAGAATCATCAGAAAATAAAAAAAGTGCCATTCTATGGTATGTAAAGGAATCTTTGAACACGATTTCCACCCACTTAGAAACATTGGATCGACTTGAAACTTTGAATACTTGTAAAGGATCCGTGACAATACAATAATTTCATATTTGTTTCTAAAATCCTAAAATCCTGGCCAAAATCATCAGAAAATTAAAAAAAAAAGTGTCTTTGTATCTATGTAACGGAATCTTTCAACACGATTTTCATCCATTTAGAAACACTGGATCGACTTGAAACTTTGTATACTTGTAAAGGACCCGTGACAATACAGAAATTTCATATTTTGTTTCTAAAATCCTGGCCAGAATCATCAGAAAAAAATAAAAAAAAAATAAAACTGGTATAATAGGGTGCGGACTTGTCGACTTCTTAGTCAATCGTTGTAAGAGCTCAGTTGGTAGAGCGGTGAACTCTATAGTGTTATATAATTTCAGTAATCCATAGGTCGCTGGTACAAATCCGGCTGGGAGGATTTTTTTAGAAGAGTATTACTTTTAGCTCATACTACAATAGTATCGAATTTAAAGATATTTACATTTTTATCTTATTGTGTAAAATATTAAAACTAAAAAATAAATAATAGTTTTAAAAAACTAAAGCAACACGCCTTATTAGAAAACCGAACTAAAAAAATGAAAAATAATTTTAATTTCGAACACGCTTGGGATAGAATTGAAGTGGTCAACAAAAAAATCATCTCCAACACATATAGAATAAAACTAGAGTTATCAACAAAAAGAAAATAATTTTACCATCAAAAGCGTGGGGTGCTTTTTTTTATGATTTCTACATTTTCTTCTTAGAGACTTTAGTTTTCCAATATCTGTTTATTATCAAATATATTGATATAGAGCACCCCATGCTTTTGATGGTAAAATTATTTTCTTTTTGTTGATAACTCTAGTTTTATTCTATATGTGTTGGAGATGATTTTTTTGTTGACCACTTTAAGTTTATCCCAAGCGTGTTGGAAATTAAAATTATTTTCAATTTTTTTAGTTCGGTTTTCTAATAAAGCGTGTTGCTTTAGTTTTTTAAAACTATTATTTATTTCTTCCACAGTTCCCGGTCTTGGCGTGTCAGCTTCTGTCATATTTCTCTTTTGTATGTTGTCTTGAAATCCCTTTATCCACGTTGATTTTGGTCTACTAAGTTTCCCTTTTCTAGGAGGTATCTATTTCAATACTTCTTTGTTTGTTTCTATGTCCATTCTTCCCATTATATGCCCATACCATCTTAGTTGGATTTCATCAATCTCTTGTACAATATCCTCTTCTATATTCGTAATTTCTCTTATTGTATTATTTTTTATTTTGTCTAATTTTGATATTCTTGCCGATCTTCTTAAAAAGTTATTATTATTATTATTATTATTACTATTATTAAAATAAGGTTATACATTATGTTTTCTTATTACTAGTATTTAATTTACAAAATCCCGTTCGAAGTATCACTTTTGTACGGTACCCATAAGCAAATACATAAACGATACAACCTTCGTACTACACCAAGGGTCTCTTAATTCCTATAGTGGGATTACTTTGCTTTTTAATTTTTACTAATTAAATGGTATATGCTTGTAATGGAAAAATGCATATGTGGTTCAGGGATAATTTATCGTTAGCTAAATTTTTGGGTGTAACTATGTAATTTCGGAGAGGGTAGAAAGATAGTACTTTATTTAGCATCTTCGGCATCTATGGTCATTAGCATCGTGATTCAAAGCTGGGCTAAAAGGGCCAGTAAAAAAGGTGATTTCTTTCAGAATTGAGGTCCATTTACGTGTAAAAAATCTTCGCCACGGGGACAAACAGCTTTACTTCTCTTCAAAAGGAAGTTATACTGAGGTTATTTATACCAAATTTGGGTTTAAAGTAGAATTTAGCAGACATAATTTTAAAAAAAAATTATTCAAAATTGCCAGCAAATATAATATGAAAATTTCCACTTCAAAATCCAAAACAATGGCAATGTATGGAAAAAACATACACCGGGTGAAAAATGAGGTTGACGGAAAAATTATAGAACAAGTGTCAGATTTCTCTTACTTAGGAAGTGTATTTGCAGAGTATAAGAGTGACATTGATTCAAAATTACAAAAATATAATAAAATGAATGGGGTAATACGAAGACATTTTGGTAAACAGATGAGGACAGAGACAAAACTAAGATTACATAACATCACATCACATCAAAAGCTGCTCTAAAATACGGAAGTGAAATTTGGATTTTAAATAAAAGAAACCCTCATAAACTTCAAGTAAGCCAAATGCACTTCTTACGATCATTGTTAGGAGTTAATAGACTGGATCACCAAAGGAACACTATTATCAGAGGAAAACTTGGAGTAACAAGTTTAAATGAAGATATACAAAGATACCAACAAAAATGGAAAAATCATCTGAGGAGAATGGCAAGAAATAGACTTCCAAAATTGGCATTCCAATATACCCCAACTGGACATAGGGACCAAGGAAGACCAAAACATCGGTGGAAAGATCAAGACCATCTACGCTAGGTTTACCGTACAGGCAACATGGCCTAAAACGAATTTGTTCATGATGATGACGATGATGAATTTAAAAAAAGTAGAGACGACACCATTAAACTAATTAATTTTAAAGAAAAATAATAAAAAGCTGAAAACATATGGATGCTTTCACGGCTTGTAAATATTCTATGTATAAACAAGTGGAAAACAATCGGAAGCAGAGAGTGGAACGGATTCCCGGATATCAAAACTGAATTAGGGAAAGTACACGTAGGCACGCGTTCTTTTATTCGCGGTATTTGAAAGCACGTCACTCGTAAGCAAATTATACAAGCGCTTTCTCAGCATTTTGAAGGAAACAGGAATTCCTAAATTACGCAGTGGTTTAATTTAAATTTTATTTCAGAGAATGCCTTGCCTTCTAAAGTATAAATAAACTAGAATGCTCAGGATATACGGTACACTGCCTCTTAGTAACATTCTGCAAGTAAACTTGTGTATTCCACGACCTACTGTTGAAATGTAGAAGTACACAGACATCACAAACATGTACTTCCATGTTCGTTATAAGGATAAAACTGCAGTATGTATTTAAAAAATAATGAAATTATATTTGTAATAAGGTGTCCAATTTTACCAATAATCATCATCATCATCTGCCTTTCAAGTATTAGGCCCAGTGGCCCGTTACGGTCTCCCGCCATCTCAGAAAAGGTCGACCCACAGATCTTCTGCCTCGAGGAATGTAGTGAAGAATTTGTTTTGGTATTCTGTGACGATCCATGCGCTGAATATGGGCTAGCCAATTGTTTCTATATTCTTGGAGGTATTCAGATATAGGTACGGTGTTTAACTCTCTGGTTATTGTTGAATTTCTTTGGTGGTCTAGAAAGCTATAACCTGCAGTTCGTCGCAGAAATTTCATCTCCAATAATTACATTTATAATTATCATATTATTATTTTTTTCCATTTTAGGCCTATATTATCTCTTTTTTAACTTACATCCATCCATGGGGCTTACAAGCTAATGGTCTGTATGGATTGCCAAAAAATAGGAAGCAGTTACTCTGAAATATACTCACTAGACAGATAGGCCTGCACAATTGCGGACTTCCCTGGATATGTGGTCAGTAGAATGGGAGGCCCACCGCCTAAGATAGCACATGACAGCAGAGACATAGGGTGGATTTCTCAACCGAAGTCTAAACTACGACCGCGGTTTTCCGATTTTTTTTGTTTCCATAACAACCATAAAAACTGAAAATATGTTAATTATTAAAACAAATGTCTGAATCATGTCTATGGTTTTGTAACTTTCTATGAATTTTCAGTCGTTTTTATAGGTGTTATGGAAACAATAAAAAATGGGAAACCCGCGGTCGTGGTTTAGATTTCGGTTGAGAAATCCACCCGAAGAGGCGTGCACCCAGATCCAAGGCGGAGATGTAAAATCCACAACCCCGCCAGTAAACCTATCTGGATAGCTAAAGTGGAAGACAGCGATCCACTACCCCGCCAGTAAACCTATCTGGATACCTAAAGTGGAAGGCAGCGATCCACTACCCCGCCAGTAAACCTATCTGGATACCTAAAGTGGAAGACAGCGATCCACTACCCCGCCAGTAAACCTATCTGGATACCTAAAGTGGAAGGCAGCGATCCACTACCCCGCCAGTAAACCTATCTGGATAGCTAAAGTGGAAAGCAGCGATCCACTACCCCGCCAGTAAACCTATCTGGATACCTAAAGAGGAAGGCAGCGATCCACTACCCCGCCAGTAAACCTATCTGGATAGCTAAAGTGGAAGGCAGCGATCCACTACCCCGCCAGTAAACCTATCTGGATAGCTAAAGTGGAAGACAGCAATCCACTACCCCGCCAGTAAACCTATCTGGATAGCTAAAGTGGAAGGCAGCGATCCACTACCCCGCCAGTAAACCTATCTGGATACCTAAAGTGGAAGGCAGCGATCCACTACCCCGCCAGTAAACCTATCTGGATAGCTAAAGTGGAAGACAGCGATCCACTACCCCGCCAGTAAACCTATCTGGATAGCTAAAGTGGAAGACAGCGATCCACTACCCCGCCAGTAAACCTATCTGGATAACTAAAGTGGAAGACAGCGATCCACTACCCCGCCAGTAAACCTATCTGGATACCTAAAGTGGAAGGCAGCGATCCACTACCCCGCCAGTAAACCTATCTGGATAGCTAAAGTGAAGGCAGCGATCCACTACCCCGCCAGTAAACCTATCTGGATAGCTAAAGTGGAAGGCAGCGATCCACTACCCCGCCAGTAAACCTATCTGGATAGCTAAAGTGAAGGCAGCGATCCACTACCCCGCCAGTAAACCTATCTGGATAGCTAAAGTGGAAGGCAGCGATCCACTACCCCTTCAGTAAACCTATCTGGATAGCTAAAGTGGAAGGCAGCGATCCACTACCCCGCCAGTAAACCTATCTGGATACCTAAAGTGGAAGACAGCAATCCACTACCCCGCCAGTAAACCTATCTGGATAGCTAAAGTGGAAGGTAGCGATCCACTACCCCGCCAGTAAACCTATCTGGATACCTAAAGTGGAAGACAGCAATCCACTACCCCGCCAGTAAACCTATCTGGATAGCTAAAGTGGAAGGTAGCGATCCACTACCCCGTCAGTAAACCTATCTGGATACCTAAAGTGGAAGACAGCAATCCACTACCCCGCCAGTAAACCTATCTGGATAGCTAAAGTGGAAGGTAGCGATCCACTACCCCGCCAGTAAACCTATCTGGATACCTAAAGTGGAAGACAGCAATCCACTACCCCGCCAGTAAACCTATCTGGATAGCTAAAGTGGAAGACAGCGATCCATTACCCCGCCAGTAAACCTATCTGGATACCTAAAGTGGAAGACAGCAATCCACTACCCCGCCAGTAAACCTATCTGGATAGCTAAAGTGAAGGCAGCGATCCACTACCCCGCCAGTAAACCTATCTGGATAGCTAAAGTGAAAGGCAGCGATCCACTACCCCGCCAGTAAACCTATCTGGATAGCTAAAGTGGAAGGCAGCGATCCACTACCCCGCCAGTAAACCTATCTGGATACCTAAAGTGGAAGACAGCAATCCACTACCCCGCCAGTAAACCTATCTGGATAGCTAAAGTGGAAGGTAGCGATCCACTACCCCGCCAGTAAACCTATCTGGATAGCTAAAGTGGAAGGCAGCGATCCACTACCCCGCCAGTAAACCTATCTGGATACCTAAAGTGGAAGGCAGGGATTCCACCGATAATGTCACGACGATGGACAAATTTGCGATTAGGTAGGCCTAAATGAAATTTAATTTTAAAATGCATAGAATTTTTAGTCGGCCGCGATGGTCCAGTGGTTATGTGCCTTGCCTCTGGTCACGAGGGTCGCAGGTTCTAATACCAATCCAATTTATATTATTTTGCGCCAGATGAAGTAAAAAGTAGCTTTAAGTTTGCGATTTAAATTTTAAAGATATTTGGAGTATAGCAGGTGAGTGGCATGTAAAATTAGACGAACCGTCTGTTTTGACTGAGAACTTCGTATGTTGTGTGTGTAACTTGTTGCTGTATAATGAATTGGTATTTACAAGAATGGGATCTAATGTTGGTACACATTTGACAGCTGTTTGTAATGTAAACGTGTGTCAGACAGAAACATGACGTATTTAGTGACGATGTTGAAATGTTGAGCTTTTTCTTCATTCTTCTCGTATGTTATATAAACTTTGATTCTAATTGCGAGAAAAGATTACATTTGTAGGTTACTAATATATTAAACAAATCTGTTGAGAACTATTAAGAAACTTTTTCCATACTTCCCATAATTTAATTTGATTTTACATCAATGTTCAAGTAATAACATACCGAATTTTAACATATATTTGTAAACATAAATAAGGTAGGCCTATTCATTAATATCTTATATATAAAAATTAATGTTTGTTTGTTTGTATATTTGTTTGTTCGTACTTTATGCGCGGCCATACCGTTGATCCGATTGTGATGGGTTTTTTTTTTGCAAAATGTTCAGGAGATTCCCGGGATGAACATAGGCTATAAGAGAGTGGTGATACTCAACTCCTACACCCTTAAAAATCGCCATTTGTAGTGGAAAACGTGAAAAAAAGTAGCTCTTTGGACGCTTAAATGGCTTAAGCTGCCTAAGTAAAGTAAAGTAAAAGTAAAGTGATCCCACAACAGACCCGGAGGCCCTTGGGGTAGTAGGAGGTTAGGGCTCCCACTTTTTCTAGACAATCGGCACTTTATGTCAGCCGGGTTGTCAGCCCTGCGTGACGGCCGCCTTTACCCCCAGAACAAGCGTCTGGTACTCATTTTCGTTAGAGGCTGAGTCGACCCCAGGGCCATAGTGCCTCCAGAGGGTTTGGGTCAGTTTAAAAATCCTGACCCCAACGGGACTTGAACCCTCGACCCTCCGGCTTGTAGCTCAGTGCCTCTGCCTAAACCATAAGAAATACACAAAATTAATGTACACAGAATTGAATATCTCAAAAAGCTCTACAAAAAAGTCCTCGACAGCATATGTTTATCTCTTATGGATAACTCACAAAACCATTTTTGTCTTTCATTGATACCAATAGTCCCTTATCTCTTACGGATAACTCATAATAACCATTTTTGTCTTTCATTGATACCAAGAGTCTCGCTCCGTAGCCGAGTGGTTAAGGCAAGACGTCTGGGCGCAGAACTACGGGACTTACGCTGGTTCGAGTCTCTACGGGGAAGAAATTTTTCTCATGGAATGTCGGCCAGTATAGGTCAGATATGAAATCTAGCTGGGGGGAAAAAACTGTTTTGACTCATTCTCATCAATTTATCTTTTTTTTTTTTTCACTCTAAATAATTGTTATATGACGGTTCGTAACTTATCTGCAAAGGAGGGTACAATTCTAATGTTCACGATTATGTGACGTCATCATTCATACTTCTTGAAGCACTACAGAAGGCTGTAAGAGGTTTTCTTGCGAACTTATTTAATAATATATAATTATGTCCTAATTTCTGAATGTTACGGTAAAAAAGCAACATATTTTTATCGTCCGCCCATGACATGAGAATTGAACGTTCGGGCAGGACGTCTGCCGGGTACGCTAGTAGTCTTATAAAAACAGTGATAATCTAGATGTGCAATAATTTTTTTAAACTTTGGATGCCATTATCTGGCTCTACCATTTTGAAAGTTGTCACTTTTGTATGCCTTAATTCAATTTAGTGTGCCTCAATATTTCTCAAACTGTGTTCCGCGAGGCGTGTGTAAATGTTCGTCGGCGGTCTCACAAGTCAGTAGTCTTGACGTGATTACAATTGATTAACACGACTATAAAATTTGTTTGGTAATTGATTTTTGAAAATTAAATTGTATCACCCATTTAAAAAAAATAACTCTAGAAGTTAATGATAAAAAAATAAGTATTTAAACAACTTAAATGTGATGTTTTTTTTTAATTGTGACATTTATTTAAAGCTTTTTTTTAAACATTAATATTAAGTACCTGCTATATCAGTCTTCCTCAATCAAAATGGATTTTTTGTTAAGCTTCGTCAATTAGTTCAAACCATGCAGGCCTTCCAAAACATGTTCTGTCTTTGGCATATCATTTGGTACTGATGTTGGCATGTAAATTGTATATATTTAGGATTCAGATCTGTGGGTCATCAAATGAGGAAGACTGATATATATCAGATACTTGTATTAATATAAAAAAATTACTGCATAACCCAATTGTGATTACAATGAATTTTGGAAGTATTGATATTTAAAGCTACCGAATAAAAAATAGCTAATTTTTATTCTGAATACGAATGTTCCATATAGGCTATACTTCCTAAAACGAAAAGTGTTCCATGTCCAAAAACTGGTTTCCTGATGGTTTAGTGAATTTTCTGGTCGATGATTTCTTCTAATCGAATTGAACTCCACAGGATGAATCCAACATTTGGAAATTTTGACAGAGGTATGCTTCGGAATTTGAGTGTTCTTTGAAGTGTTATATATCACACATTTAAACAGTACATATGTACAGTCGCGATACATACTTCCTCATATATCAGATAATCATTTTTGGATCTATATTTATAGAAATTATTTTGTGATGCATAACATTTCTAAATATGTAAGCTTTTATAGTATTCGAGTTATATGCACTCGAGTTATATATAAACTAATGGAATTAACAATTTAAGAACGGGCGAAATATAAATTTTCAACTTGTGCACCTTATTTCTATACTTTATCTTTACATATAATTTTTGTTTGGACTTTCTCTATTGAAATGGTAATCTATCAATATGGTAAGATTAGGATAATTACTTACCTGAGTTCTGACTTCTTCATTATCGATAAGTTTAGTGAACTGTATGAAAGAGTGTCTATCAGCTGCGATCCATATACCTAATGCCAGAACAACTGTTCCTGCCACCTGTAACAACACAACATTATTTAATAAATTACTATGATTCTTAATTAAAGCGCCATAATCATAATATGTCGTTTATGAGTTATGCGCAGATGAAGGTGTTCACCCGTAAGGGTTGTAATTGAATACAAACAATTGTACACGTATCATTTTATTGCAAAAGACATATTTTTACAATAAGTGTTCAAACGATAAGTGTTTTGACGACGTCAAAAAGAATCCTGCCATGATCGGCCGTGCTGGCCGATATCAAAAATGCAATGAGGCACAGGGTCGACTGTTTGAACACTTATTATAAAAACATGTTTTTTTTTCAATAAAATGATACGTGTACAATTGTTTGTATTCAATTCCGACTCTTACGGATTAACACCTTCATCTGCGCATTACTCACAAACGACGTGTTTGCGGCTATATGTTCCTTCACAAAAAATGACCCTCTCTGCATGGCCTATCATCCCTATCATGTTGTCGGTGAGGTCCTGTTACACCCTGTGTGTGTGTGTAATGGCGTAGCCCATTGTTCAGCCATAGTCTCTCCTTTATAAGGAGTTGCTAGACCAACTTAATTTTTTAGGTACCTTATTTGCTCGCAGATGTCATGCGGTCAATACACCGACCCAATGAGACATCTAACAGGCAACTAAGATTGCCATAATCATACGCGCCTAAAATAAAAGTCTTGGTTTATACTGGTAAAATCTGTCACTAATGCTTATGACCATATGGTAAAACATCCATGTCTGAAAATTTGGCCTATAGCTTGAAACTTGTAACGACATTCTTCTTGGAACAAGCGCGAAGATACATTTTCTCCACAAAGTTAACTTATCTTGAATTACAAACATAAAATAATTATTTTAAAAAATTAATTCGCAATCGTTAAGTTTTCGCTTTACGGCATTGGTGCCCAACTAGAAACTTGTCGAGGAGCAGATCGAAATTAACTATAGCCTAATACCAAACTATATCACACATGATATAGATAAAATAAGGTACAATTTAATCATCTCCTTTTAAATTATTGAAACATCTATTAATCTTGACGAAAAACTCAGATTCTCAAAATCTCCAAATTATATTTTCAATATGAGAATAATATCCATATAACTTTCTTGTTAGTTGGTCAAGACAACACGCTGCAAGAGGAAAACCGCGATTCAAATCCCGATAGGTCAGGTTTTTTTAAATTGGCCTAAACCTTCTGGCGGCACCATGGTCTGGAGTTGACTCAGCCTCTAATGGAAATGAGTTCCACATCTATATTCAGGGATAAAGCTTGACATCTGCCGATTGTCTAGAAAGGTGGGTGTTTTAACTTCGTATTACCCCAAGGACCTTCTGATGGTCCGCTTTATTATCTTTTGTATCTTGAGACGTACTAATTTTAATTACCGAGATTTAAGAATAATTTTATGTATTTTCAATTAGATGAATATCCTATTTTTTTTCAAAATGTTTAATGCGTTTTCTGAAAAAAAAAGAAAAAAAAGGCAAGTTAATAGTAAAAGAAGGACTCATCATGAAAATAAATGGGAGGATAATGAAAGAAAATGTCTGAGAAATAGTGTATAACAACAAGAAGATTGTGCCAGAAAAAGAGTTTGTAAATAGTGGAACTCCGTGTTGCAAACTAATATCATGTGATTTCACTCCACTAATGATTAGTGAAGATAAGAGAGGTTATGCAAAAAAGAGAAAAGATGAAACATAAGTCAAAGTAAGGTTTCATTCAGATACTATGTACGTGTAACTAATACTAGCGAACTTGAAGTATGTAGAAGTGCATTTCTAGCAATCCATGGAATATCAATAAAATGTTTAAGAACTGTTCGGAAAAGTGAAGAATGTGTTAGGGAAGTTTCTGATGATGAAGAAGAGAGTCAATCAACATCAGAAATTTGTGTCCATACACCCACTGAAGATAGAAGAGGCATTATGTGGGGCATATGTCACTACTTAATTTGCACAAATTACCTGTCCTATTACTTAAAACCACTTAATACTAGGAATATTTCAACTAATATTTAATAAGATATTCAATGCATCATCTAATTCAAGATTCTGGTTAAAAATTAAAACATAGTGTCCATATTCCACAGATAAACAACTTTCAGAAATTCCTTGTTTCTGTAAAATAGTTCTCTTGTGGTATGTGCCTCTATTCCACTGGGCAACTCAATTGATCATCTGCAAAATGTAAGTTGTATAAAGTTTTGTTGTTTGAAATAGGAATTCCCATGCTTGAACACTTTCTCTTCCAATTCTTTAATATTTCATGTACATATATTTTAAACAGAGTCGGTGATAATAGACATCAATCTTGACGAAGATCTTTATTTATCGTGAAACCATGTGACAATTTACTGCCAATTTTAATTTTAGATATGCAATTGTCATATAAATTTTATATAGCTTTTATTATTACAGTCTTAATTCCCATACATCATCATCATCATCATGAACAAATTCGTTTTAGGCCATGTGGCCTGTACAGTAAACCTAGCGAAGATGGTCATGATCTTTCCACCGATGTTTTGGTCTTCCTTGGTCCCTATGTCCAGTTGGGGTATATTGGAATGCCAATTTTGGAAGTCTATTTCTTGCCATTCTTCTCAGATGATTTTTCCATTCTTGTTGGTATCTTTGTGGTGTATATATATATATATATATATATATATATATATATATATATATAACAAAACGATTAGTTAAGGCACAGGACGATGAAACTCATGTGGGTAGCAGTAATAATACATCAGACTGTCATTACAACAGCCTGGTGAATATGGGTTTTCACAGAAGTGTAGGAAAGTTTCCTTAAATACCTACCATGTGAGAAGTGTTCAATTTCATTTGGCACAAGAAATACAACTAAGTAATATCGCGCAGGACATTTACTTATATTGTGCTGATTTATCATTATAAAAATTATTCCTTCATTGTCATATGTAGGTTGTATTATTGCGTTTATATTTACTAGCATATTTAATTTTAAGTCATAAATAATTCGTATATCAAATTAATATGTCCAACGTTGTAGTCTAGGTATTAATGACGTTGCCTCGGTTTTTTTTACCTCATCTGCAAAGCAATTCTCTGAAAATGTTATGATTTATAATCTGGATAAAACTAGTATTGGTATATTAGATTTAGTAATATAATTAGCTTATTTTAAGAGCCTACAATTACAACGTTGTCGGCTAATCAATTACATAATGTTACTCATATTAGTAAATCATGATTTCAGATATTTTAAATATCTTCACATATTCACTATTATTTATTTATTTCTTTTATATTCATAAGCACTTTAACTGCCAATATTTGGTTGTATGCAGTAAACTACATATCTATAGTGTATAGTCAAGTTTTCTTATGGAAATTCAGTGTTCTTTTTTAATGCTGTGAAAAGTTAATTATGACATGAGTCATAATTAAATTTCAAGTTAGAGTATGCCTTAATACCTAAGGAAAACCAGGGAGAAATCTCAGGTTGGTCGGCACCAAGTTTTGAAGCCGGAATCTCCCGAATACTAATACCAAACGCTACCGCCTTACCGAACCCATCTCAACATTATCATCGTCATTAAAGCATCGACTTAATTGCCGATAAGCAGTTGAGCAATAGTAATTTATTGACAACAGTCGTGCACTGCACTGGATGTAATAAGACGTCATAATCTTTGCCTAACTCTGTACACCTAACTTTTTTCAGGCCTCCCAGCAATTAAAAAAGTAAAATAAATATCCTGAACTCGTGTCAAACTCAGGGTCGGATCGAGAGATGAGGCGAAGCCCCTATATTTATAGAGGTCTGTGAATGACAAGGGTGCCGGCTGACCAATCCTGACGCACCGTTACAGGGGCGGATAAATGAAATTAAATGAAAATGGGTGAGATGAGTATGGAGAAATGGTCGAATGAAATTTATAGCAGGGGAAAACGGGAGAAATCCCGAGAAAAACCTGTCCAAACTCCGTTTCGTCCACCACGAAGCCCACATGGAGTGACCTAGACTCGATCTCAGGACCCAAGCGGTGAGAGGCGAGCGTTTAACCGCTTGCGCCACGGAGTCGCCTCAATGAAAAAGTAATGAAGTTAATTATTCAATTATCATCATCCTTAGTGATTTAACCACAACCGGAAAAATGAGGCAAATTTCCGAAGGATCTATTTTTATCGATGTTAAATTCAAACTGCAGCAATATATTCATATTTTCTAGGAATAAAAATAGCTCATCTTCGATTCCAAACTCTTACGTCCATCTAAATTGGCGAAGAAAAAGTCGTCTATTATCCGAGAGCATTTGGTAAGTAATGGCAACACTTGTAAATCAGCGATCCTAGTGGTGAACGTTGTAAACTTGTGGTATGTTCTTGAAAGACTCGAAATAGTAATATTTTGTGAATATATTAATTTTTTTCTCAGATTTAGTAAGTAATACCGCCCTAAAAAGATGTTCAATAGAATTTGTTTAGATGGTGGAATTGGGAAATAAGCTACTCGAACATCCACCAAATTCAACAGATAGGGGTCCTGGTGACTATGACGTGTTTTCAAAGGTCAAATCAATAGTTGATATCCAGAAAGCTCTAGATCGATCAGTGAAAAGGATATCCAGAAATGGTGCTGCAGATGGAGTGCGTCATATTCCAAGGATTTGGCGACTTATAGTTGACTTGATATGAGACTATAAATGAAGTTCGTAATGTCAAAAGTAACCTAAACATTTTTTTGTGATGTTACAGCAGTGTTGCCATTACTTGTCGAATGCCCTGGTGTTAAAACAAATTAGAGAATCTAACAGGATAGATTGTTGGATTAGTTGGATTGAATATATTTTTACAGTTGACATTAAGCAGTTATTTACTTA
Organism: Diploptera punctata; assembly: GCA_030220185.1. NCBI lineage: Eukaryota > Metazoa > Arthropoda > Insecta > Blattodea > Blaberidae > Diploptera > Diploptera punctata. The sequence goes on from JASPKZ010002319.1 coordinate 1,823,058, forward strand.
AAAAGTGTGGTTTTGAATGCAAGCACTTAATTACTCATTAAAGGATATACAAATTACACAATGTGTGTATCATTTGGAGCTTGTATCCTATCCTGCAATACACAACACAAGGATATTGCATACTTCCTACGTTGTTGCATACACCTCACATGCATTAGAATGTGGCTGTGATTATGCGATAAAAAGTTTGTCTTAATAGAATCAATTTAACGATTTAAACTAGCTTCATTATCTTCCACTTAACCCCTCGCGAAGGAGGCAATTCTCGGACTCCAGCTCTGTCCATGTGCTTCATTCTATTTCAATAACTTAATTATTAATTTCTGTAAATTATATTACAGCATGTAGGAAATGTAAGAGAACATGAGAGGGAGAAAACAAAAATAATTAAAACCGTTACAATTAAGGCCAGAAAAAGTATTTCCCCTCAACTATTTTAAGCAAAATATAGGATTTAAATGATGATGATGATACAGATAAATCCGTGCCATAGCAGCTCCGAAAACCCAAGACTTGCTGAAGTGTTTGCTGTTCTTGATAACGTGACGCAGTCCCTTAATATTAGTTTTTCAATTTTCTTAACCGAATTTTGTTGCTTAATATCTATTTACTTCTTTATTTATTTTCTATTTATTCATTTGCCCTGGTGAAATTAAAATCAAGTGGCATCTCTTCCAATATAACAACTAGAAAATTACACTGAGCAACAAAAAAAAACTTCTTTTTTTTTGTCTCGGAAAGAAAAATATGTGATTCTGATGGTATTTTTTTTCTCCTGAATTCAAATTTGATATCGGTTTTCTCCAGCACGCAAGGTTTCCGAGAGACAGGCATTTATAATTTCGAACACTTTAATATTTTCTACATTCGTAACTACACAATATTCGAACATTCGGACTCACCAAGTAAGTAAGAAATGACGATTTTCTTCTATATTTCGCCTATGGAACATCCCTCTTGATGGTCCAACAATGATCGGCTAGCATATTAGGATTCCATTTGCCTCGACATCTCTTTTCCATAATTGAAACCATTTGAGTTAGCTTATTTGGTTTTATTTTACAATGGACAAATTGACGAAAAAACTTTTATTAAAAAATAATTATTTAAATCCATTAATTGAAATTGAAATAAAAAAAAACTGTGGATGATGAAGAAATTCCGAATACATACTTGAAAACACCATAAAAAACTGCATTTAAGTACAACTATTGGTACTCATGAGACAAAAATCATGTTGACCAGTGTTATCAAATATATTTAGAAATTAATGTATTGGACTTTTTTTTTTAACTTCGCTCTTTATGAACCAAAGCTGTAAATAGATCAATTGATCTGCAGAACTAAAATTTTTTGTATTAAATTTGTGTACTACGGTAATTCATAGCTCTAGTTGTTAAATTGAATACACAACAGACATATAAAGAAGCTTGAATAGCATACATATTCAAGTTTTTATTTTCTTTTAAATTAAACAATGACACGGTACCTCCGAAGAGTAAAACCAACTTAAGTCCTCCTACCACTGGCTAGCAGATTATACTGCAAAAATTCAAGCGATTAACTTACAATTTCATATTTCGTTATTTCTTAATTATTCAAATGGCTACACAGTTATTGTAATGATAAAATGACATTATTTCCGAATCTAAATTTAAAAGAAAATTATAATCGAAAATCGAACATGGAACTACTTGATTGCTAGCCTCACAGCCCTTGTCCTCTCTATAATATATTTAAGGAACAAATTAAGAGTAAAATGACATTAGCCTATATATGAGTTTTTCATTAACCATTTTTTTACGAAAAACAAAACTATAGGGCCTATTTGTTTTTTTTTTTCTAGATGTCACTCTACACCCAATGGTACACTTTGGGTATTAGCATATATATATATATATATATATATATATATACAGTCCATCGCTGTGTTGTCGAGGTAGCTTGCTGCCTTGTCACGCAGCGGGCCCGGGTTCGATTCCCGGTCGGGATAGGCTCCTGGGTGAGGTTTTTTGAGGAGTCTTTCCTCACCTGTAAGACAAATGTCAGGAAGCTTAGGGCCCAACTCCAAAACTCCTGGCGCGACAGGCCTACAAGGCCCTTAGCCTACCATCCGGCTGCTGGCCTCACATCCACATGTCAATCACAGAGGTAGATGATAATCGGCCAGTGTAGGGGTGACATGTGGTCAGCATGTCGAGTCCCCCAGCCGTTATAGCTGGTTTCCTCAACCTGGAGCCGCTACTTTATTGTAGCTACCCACCCGAAAATCATCCGGCCACCATTATCATTCTTATCGTTATCATCATCATCATCATCATCATCAGTTTTTGTAATAAATCCATAGCATCGTGTAAACATTCAAAACAGCAAACATTATCAGAAGTAACATATTACCGTATTGTTAAGCTTTTGTAATTGTGGTTTGCATTCCTCATTGGAGAAAACGTCAAGTATTCTTAATGAATTATTGTTAAGGAGGTATGATTTCTAAGGTAGATTGTTATAACTTGAGTTTACTTTCTCCCAGACCAGGAAGATACTCTAAAAATCAGAACCATGAAGGCCGACACAATGGCTTGGCGTGATCGCATTGTGTAAAGGGAATGTGGGGAAGGGATCCATCTGAATGACGGATTTAATAGCAGGAAGCGGCAGGACAGGTGACATCAGAGATGAGATGCCCTTTAAACAATACATGGAGCGTGAATGTGTTTGAAGCCTGTATTAGTTTTATAGATCGCTAATCAAAGAAAATTGACATTTCTTTTACCACTCTGTAATTTAAAAAAATATATTGATTGGCGAAGAGAGTAAGAGGTCCACCGCTGTGATCTGGGACCTACGTTGTCTTGGAGGTTGTGGGCATGGATTTAGAATAAATGTCAGAAAAGTTTAATTTATAATTAGTCCTCGAATACCAACTGTTTTTCATAATCGTTACCATCATATTAGCCTTGTCCACCGCTGTGGTCTCGAGGTAGCGTGCTGCCTTGTCACGTAGCGGGCCCGGATTCGATTCCAGGTCGGGACGGGCTGCTGGGTGAGGTTTTTTCGGGGTTTTTCCTCACCTGTAAGACAAATGTCAGGAAGCTTAGGGCCCAACGGTCCCCGAAAATCATCTGGCCATCACCATCATCATCATGCGCCGGTGTGGAAAGCAGCGGGAAGCTACCACACCTATAATTCCCTAGTTAAGCTGCAAAGCGTAGCATGAAAATGCTGATTGCAGTGAAAGACCTGCCCTCGGGCAGAATTAGGCCCTACTATGGATGGATATTAGCCTTGTTCATGATGAATATGTATACATTATATGAATCAATTGTGTGCCTTGTCATACATTTTTGTGTTGTGTCGGAGAGGCCACAATATCGAATTGTTCTCTCCACCAAGGAGGTCATCCATGTCCTTGTGTGGTTGTGAAAGTAGCCTAAAGGCTCGGAAGACGTAGGGTACGTAAAAGTTATTGAAAAGGATGATATAATAAGGCAAAAATAGTACGTAATAATATCGAGAATATAAAAATTAGATCTGCATATTCGATATTTTTAAGTTGTCTTACCGATTTTATAGGCCTATATAACGTGAGAATGACTTGAACATATTTCTGTGAAATTGTGTAAAATAAATTATTACGCCAGTTATTTAAACGTTAACGTTTACATTATAGATTGCATGCCTTTTCTTTAAAAAAATAGCTGTATGACTCGGGATAGACCAACTTAACCCTATTAGCATGTGTGTATAAATAAATAAATAAATAAATAATATATATATATATATAATTCTTCTTGTAATCTTGTAAGCCCATGTTTCCCTTAACAGAGATTTGAGTGGTCCGTGGTCAGCGTTCCGCCTCATACTGACATATAGGAAATCAAGGTAGTACTAGGACGGGAAAATTCGGTAAATTTTGCTTAGAGGCCTTGTTTTTTCATTCAGGCTTAAGGATCTTTTACGAGCCTGAAAATCTTCAGACTCGGGACCCACGGCTTAAAGTCCCTCCCGGAGGACTTGCTCCTTGGATTTTTCCATCCTAAAAAAATCCATCGACCCCGGGCGGGTTTGAACCCGCGACCCTCGGGACCAGAGGCAAGGAGCATAACCACTAGTCCACCACGGCCGATTATATAATAATTACAAACAAGAATGAGGTGCACAAAGAAATTAAACATAAGTTCAATTCTGGAAGTGTATGCTATTATGCATTACAGGGACTCTTGTCCCAACTTCTCTCAAAAAAACATTAAACTGGAAATATATAAAACTGTTATTCTGCCAGTTATATTATATGAATGCGAAATGTGGACTCTTATTTTAAAGTAAGAGAAAATATTATATGTATTTGAGAATAAAGTTCTTAGGAATATTTTCGGACCAAAGATAGATGAACAGAATGCGAATGAGAAGACTGCGTAACAGTGAGCTTTATGATCTTTATGGGAAAGTAGATATAATAATTACAGTAAAGTCTCCTAAATTGCGATGGGCAGGGCATTTGGCACGAATGGGCAATGGAAGAGGTGCATGGAAACTTTCCAGAAAACCTTGTAGAAAAGCGTCCCATAGGTACGCCAAGAATGAAGTGGGAGAATAACATTAACAATGATTTGAGGTAAGTAAATTATACAGGGATTATTGGAAAACATTAACTCAGGATAGGGATGTATGGAGAGCTTATGTCCGCGTTGTCATGAACCTATGGTTTCGATTGTACCAATGGGTTAGTTATTGGCGTAATTGTAATGGAGACTTTTCTGTGCGATCAGAACATGGAAGCTACCAGAGGGAGAAACTTTGTCCAGATGGCTCAGACAGCTGGTTGCGCTTGGGTTCGGCAAAGATATAAAGATTTTTCTTCTTTTTTCGTGTCTAGACATAGCCTGGCGCTCCCTAAGCCTAAAATGATCACAGGAAAGTTTATTTAGGATTAATAATTAATCAATTATTGTCATCAATAGATTAATTGCCCCGAAAAGAGATCTAGCACACACACACTGCAAATTACTGGAAAAACGAAAAAAAAATATTTTGAGGCAGTATTACCTTTATTATATTATACACACTTTAATCATCCTATTGGAAACACATACAGTCAATTTGAATGCAAAATAACATGCTCCTGACTGAATGTTAACAATTTAATGCAGAATTTTGTGAAAAAACGATCTATGTCTACCTATAGAGTGCAAAAAATGATCTAACCCATATTTAATTAAAATGCTACAATAAGAATTAGAAAATACATATTTTACACTGATTCGGTTAGAAAAATTTCTAACCGAATCAATTTTCAATATTTATTTTCCGTTTAATGTTATTTCGTTACATTCTTTGTGCCTTTCTTATTTTCACTCAATTTCTCTAAGATTCTGATTAGAATTTACAGAACTGTGGTGGAATGAATTTGCACATGTGCAACAAATAAATAAATAAATAAATAAATATATATATATATATATATATATATATATATATATATATATATTTTGCACTGCTACTGATGACTTAACCAACTGCTTTCGTCATTTTATTACAGATGTAGGCCTATCACTATTCGCTTGAAAGCCAATTTTTAAAAATAAATAAAACAGGTCTGGAAGAGAATTTGGATAATTTTACATCCACCATGCCGTGAAATTCTTCGGATAGATCACTAATCCACTGAAAACTCAATTTTCGAATTTTTATCGGTTAGATATCTTTTCGGGGCAAGATATTCAATTATATTATTGTCTCGGAGCTTCTTTCTCATACATTTAGTTACGAATTGTGCATTTGAGTCGACGTCTTGAGAACTTGTTAATTTTATACTTTTAAAAGATCACTTTAAATTAACATCAGCTTGATATAAGATACACCTGAACAATTTTTGAATTGCGACGCTAATGATTTGAGTTGCGTTTATAGAACGCTGTTAAATAAAATACCATATTAAAAAATGTAACCAATTTAATATTTCGAATGATACATTGCATAAAATATTGTATTATCTGCATGAGTAGGCCTGTAGTCGCTATGTTAGATTATACACAGGATTCCGCACAAAAAGTGTTTTTTGAATGAGACCACCTATCAACACCTCAGTTTTATTCAGTGAGTAAATTACTCCTAACGTAACTTTGTGGGCGACATGTCACTATTCAAATATGCCCCTTGGCCATAGTCAGCAGAGCTTTATTGCCTGTGTTCAACATTTTGTGTAGAAGAGGAAAGAATGATAGAATACGGTTAGAATGATTACATATTCTCCAGAGAATTGAACATATTACAATCTACACTATCCATAGAAAAAACTAAGGTAATGGCATTCCAAGGGAAAAATCAAATCAGATCCAAAATAGCAATAGGAAACAAAATCATAGAACAGGTGAACCATCTCAATTATCTAGGATGTGACATTTCATTTAATTATGATAATGATGTAACTAATAAAATAGCAACATTCCAGGGAATATGTGGTACGATAAAACGATCACTAAATAATAAAACAACAAGAGAGACCCAATTGAAATTTTATAAAACATTGGCAGTACCGGTACTGCTCTATGGTTCAGAAGCCTGGATACATAAAAAACAAGACCTAAGTAGGATAACGGCGGCAGAAATGAATTTTTTGAGATCTGTTAAAGGGTGCACTAAGAAAGACAGAATCAAGAACACAGAAATAAGACAGGAACTTGAAATATTTGCAATAACTGATAAAATAGATACATATAGACAAAAATGGAAGCAACACATAGACAGAATGAATGAAGATAGATATCCAAAACAAATAACAAAATACAAACCTAAAGGCACCCGAGATGTGGGCAGACCTAGAAAGAGATGGGCTGAAGTCGGAACGGGTCAACAGACCTAATCCATGAATGCAGATGATGACAATCTACACTATAATCTGATTAATTCCATTTGCATAAATGGTCTTCGACATAAGGCGCAAAAAAAAAAAAACCTGTACAAATAGGTTTATGCAGTGGATAAAGTGCAGATTTTGATACTAAGACTATTGTAATAACAACCCAAAAGCTGAAATTCTTATAAAAATTCTCAATTCTAAAATTTAGATTTTGAACAAAATTCATTACATTTTATTCCATTTTAAACGCAAAAAAGGGACCCGAATTATATTTAAGAATAGGCCTACCTCAATGTATTAAGTAATTCTCAAATGTAGTGCCGGTATATAACTACATAAGTCGAGGGTTCTAGACCCGATGGGGTCAGGATTATTAAACTGACCCAAACCTGGCGGCACAATGACCCTGGGGTCGACTCAGCCTCTAACGGAAATGAGTACCAGACGCTTGTTCTGGGGTAAAGGCGGCCGTCACGCAGAGCTGACAACCCGGCTGACATCAAGTGCCGATTGTCTAGAAAAAAAAATGGGAACCTCAACCTCCTCTACCCCAAGGGCCTCCTGAGGCCTGTAGTGGTATCACTTTACCTTTTATAATAATGCTTATATTAGGCCTAATTCAGGGATATTTATACGTTACAATACAGTAGTTTTCCTTCAACCCAATATCATTTTATTCCTCCACAATAATAATAATAATAATAATAATAATAATAATAATAATAAAATAACCATCGGTCGCGGTGGACTTGTGGTTATGCTCCTTGCCTCTGGTCTTGAGGGTCGCGGGTTCAAACCCGGCCGGGGTCGATGGACTTTTTAGGACGGAAAAATCCAAGGAACAAGTCCTCCGGGAGGGACTTTAAGCCATGGGTCCCGAGTCTGAATATTTTGAGGCTCGTAAAAGATCCTTAAGCCTGAATAAAAAGGCCTCTAAGCAAATATTTACCGAATTTTCCCGTCCTAGTACTATCCACAGAGGATACTATGGTATTATCTCGATTTCCTTGATGTCAGTATGAGGTGGAACGCTGACCACGGGCCACTCCAATGACATCTATACGAAAACAAGTGTAACTAAATTAGTATAGTTCAATTTCTTCCTTGTAGGGGGAGGGCGCCTAAATCTCGTTGAGGGAAACAAGAATGAGGTGGGAGAATAACATTATCCATGATTAGATGGAAGTAGATTATACAGGGGATGATTGGAAAACATTAGCTCAGGTAGAGATGTATGGAGAGCTTATGTCCGCGCGGCCATGAACCTACGGGTTCGATAGAGCCAGTGAATTAAATAAATAATAATAATAATAATAATAATAATAATAATAATAAAGTCAATTCACATCTACAATGTTATTGTAGGCCCTGCTAACTAACATGAACACATGAAATGGAATATTAAGCGGTGGTAGCAGAGTTATAGTAGGAAGAAGTACAAACGTGTTAATTGTCTGCGAGCTGCGTCAATGGGCGTGGCTTATTGATGTGATGGTCAATTGGCAAGAGGGAGGTTGGAGTATGGGGAATTTCCTGTGTAAATTCTGGAAATATCGGAGAGAAGAGAAGGAAAGAGGAAGGATCTTTCAGATTTAATTATTTCCACCTTAACAAACGTCATATTTAATCTATTATACCGTATTTTATAAATGTGGGATTTGTAGATAGGGCCTATTTTGAAATGTAAAAATAACATTTTTTCTCAGTTAATAATTAGGCATCCGAATGTACAGAAATTATATTAGTTGCTAATCGGACAGCGAATTCAAAGTCGCGTCTTAAACATCGACTTAAGACTGTCTTGATAAAGATCATCTTATTGGTTCAAGACTGCCTCAAGATCTTACATATTCATATTCCCAAAATAAGACGATCTTTGTCAAGCATTTGCTCGTTTTGTTTAAGCTGATCTTATCAAAGTAGTTGTTTAAGATATTATTTGACGTTCAGCTCTCTCCGGAAAGTTGTACATGTACGAATATGAACAAATTTATGTAGCATTTAAGAGGCGCGCCGTTTATATTTTATAAGAGATACAGAAACTGAAAACATAAACGAGTAAATAATGTTTACATTTATTGAAACATTGGCAGACAAAGTTGTAATTAATAGTCGTAATTATACATTCATATTATATTACATTATAAATAAATATAAAAATATAAATAATTAAGTAATATAATTAATTATTCTATATTTTCCAGTGTTTATGACACATTTATTTTTTGGCAGGTTTCACGTGTCTCGTTAATAAAATAGTTAAATATATGTAATAAACATGTATATGTGAAGTGCATCACATTCACAAATAATAATAATAATAATAATAATAATAATAATAATAATAATAATAATAATCTTATTCCTATTTGATATTATAGCCCGAGTGGGCCTTAACCTCCAGTATGGTCTTCTTCCATCCTTCTCTATCCATCGCCAACTCCCTCCAGTTCTTTATTCCAAATCTTTCACATCTACTTGTACACAATTCCACCATACTGTTCTACGTCTTCCTCTTAATCTGGTTTCATCTGGATTGTTGTTGAAGAAATCTTCACTTTTCTTGTAGTTTCCATCTTTGTGATATGCCCTAACCATCTCAATCTTTGACATCTTATGAATGTCTCTAAATCCAGCTCCTTATACAATGCATATACATATCATCGTTGTAACTGGCTCTCCATATATCCTGTTTCAATTGCTCCAAAAATCTTGCCCCAGATTTTCCTTTCAAATACTCTTAGTTGTTTGCATGTATTTTTATATAAGGCCAATGTTTTCGGTACCATATGTTATAAACATTAATTTTGATTTCTCTAGATATTATTTTATTTTTAACAATTGTTAAGAGTTAATAATATGTCCTGTTAACCATATATATTCTTAGTTGCACTACTACTACTACTACTACTACTACTACTACTACTAATAATAATAATAATAATAATAATAATAACAATAATGAGTTATATTATTATAAAAATAATAAATAATAGTAACCTACATAAAGTATTATTAATTATTGGCCCAATGCATCATATTAACTCATTTTTTGTGTCTATGAGGTGCTTTATATTTTTAATGATAAGTTGAACAAGCCCTCTGACGCGGAAGACAGTTCAGGAGACAGTCGATTGTGGTACAGCTGCTATAACACCAATGGCAAGCTGCATACAATAAAAAAAATAGCTCTTTGTAGTAACAGTTATACAATAAAATTACACTGAAATGAATTACGCATAATTTTCCATGCCTGACATACCTGAAAAATTGCGGTTGCATAGAATCGCAATCCAATTAACAATTGTAATATGGGTGCGACAGGTAATTCACGGTTAATCTGTTTTTTCAAACCATCTTTTATATGCGGTAATATTCCGAAGTGCACAGCATCTTTGGAAAATCTGAACCTTTTCTTAAACTGTTGCTGTGTAATACTCCAGGGGTTTTTGCACGTCCCGAACTGTGGGACTCTAGATTGTCATCGTCATCAAAAACATCTTCGATGATCCACGATATGGAAGTCAATTAAGGGTCTTTTACGAGCCAGAAAATCTTCAGGCTCGGGATCCACGGCTTAAAGTCCCTCCCGGAGGACTTGCTCCTTGGATTTTTCCATCCTAAAAAGTCCACCGACTCCGACCGATTTTGAAACTGAGACCCTCGGAACCAGAGGCAAAGAACATAACCACTAGTTCACCGCGGTCGACATTAATAGTAATAATATCAATAATAAGAGTATTATGAATGAACCCGAAAAAATTATCAGGAATGTGTTGAATGGTAAAAATTGAACAAAGGAGCTAAAAGAATAGGAAGACATTTATAGAAGCACATAAACACACTGCAAAAGCTATTGGTAGAGGAATGAAATGAACCTGTGATAAAATCCAGATTCAAATTGAAAAGAAATTCAAGAAGAATAATACACAAATTTTATATAACATTTTAACATAAGCTCAGTGAATATTTTTGGAATCTACATTTTAAATAAATGAAGGCAAAATAACGTAATACAATGACCAGACTATTTATTTCTAGTCTCTTTTGAATGAAGAAACTCAATAGTCACATTCTAAAAAGAGAAAGGACGTGTTAACCAAGATTTAGATCTACCTACAAGAACAAAAATAACAATAACAACATAAACAAATACATGAAAAACGATAATAGAAGAAAAAATCAGAGATATAATTAAATAAATGAAGAACAACAAAACATCAGGCGAGGTTATAATATTTACCGAACTGTAAAAATTCAGACAACAAAGCAATTAACAAAAAAATCCACTGTTAAAAATGTAATAAAATAGATGTTAGCAACTATCAACTATAAGAATACCTCACCAGCTACTTATAAGTAGAGCTCGGAAAAACTGAGAAATGGACTTAAAAAGTGTTGCAATTGCTAACGAGTGGATAAAGACAACCTCGCTGCCTTCACACTCTGCTCGAGGTAATTATGACAAAGTGGCAACTTCTTAGAAAGTTTTATGTCGAAAATTAATATAATAGTTCAGGCTGGTGATTAAAAAATGTGATATTTTGTGAGGCTTTAATAGTTTCTCGCGGAACAGAAGTATTTGGAATGTGAAAAGTCTTCAGAAAGTAAAACTAGATAGTGTTTTTAAAAGACTTTGGAATTGAGACTACACTGCAGATTCTTGAATTATACAAATGACATTAATGTAGTCAAAAGAAGGTAAAGAACCAGTAAACCAAAATATGTCGAAAGAGGGGAAAAAACATAAAACCTACCATTTTCTGGCCTACTCCAAGAGCGACAGGCCTAGAAGGTCCTTTGCCTACCAGCCGGCTGCTGGCTTCACGTCCACATTTGTTAATCACAGAGGTAGACGATCATAAGCAAGTGTTGGGGTGGCATGTGGTCAGCATGTTGGGTCTCCCATCTGTTATAGCTGGTCTTCTCAACCTGGAGTCGCTACTTATTGTAGCTACCTTAATGTCTCACTATGCTGGGTGGACACCGGTCCCATACTGGCCGAAATTCCATGAGAAAATTTCTTCCCCCATGGGGACTCGAACCAGCGCAAGTCCCGTAGCTCTGACTAAGGCACCTTACCTTAATCGCTAGACTACGGCGTGGGACATTTTGTGGCCTACAATGACCCACAATGTATTTATATTATATTCGGCCTCGTCTTCAGATATAAAATAAAAAAAGGAATATTTCCTCAATTTCCGAGCCCTACTTATAAGATTCTCCTCAAAGTCTTCCAGAATTTAGGTGAAGAACAACTAGTTGTTACCATGCTCGCATCTGATCTTTTTTATTTTTAAGAGCGTAAAAATCGCAAGCAAGGCAGAATAATGTGAGGGGAAGTAAAGACATAGGCATATTTACGGTACGAAAAAAAAACCTAAATCCCTAAGCAAACATTTTTCGCTCCTTTCTTGTCTAAATTTCAAATGCGACGCAAATTATCTAAGTTGTCAATGTGCTGCGGTAATGGTGCCACCCCACCTAAGTTTCAGGAAACGGTACTTCTTACCAACCAGTTTCCAAGGTATTTCAGTGTCTATTTTTGATGTAGTATTTCAAAATTCTTAGAATTAATTAGGTCTATACTGGTAGGGAACGGTAAATAATGAAAGTTATTGTAGGCCTACTCTGCCATTTTGTTTTCTTACTTAATACATTCTTTCAACTTTACAGCAGTTCGCCCTTAATTCCTGCTTTCTAGAGATCCCTATCTTCCCATTGCCCTTCTTTCATACCGCCCTTCATCATATATCCTCTCATACCATGTTCTTCCACTTCTCCCCCCTCTTCCTTCTGCCTGGTATCTTACTTACTTACTCACTGGCACTATCGAACCCGTAGGTTCATGGCCGCACGGACATAAGCTCTCCATACATCCCTATCCTGAGCTAATGCTTTCCAATCATTCCCTGTATAATCTACTTCCCTCAAATCATAGTTAATGTTATTCTCCCACCTCATTCTTGGTCTACCAACTGGGCGTTTTCCCTCTGGCTTACCTACAAGAAGCTTCAATGCAAGTCTTTCATTCCCCATACGTGCAACATGTCCTGCCCATCGCAGTCTACGAGACTTAACTGTTATTATATCTGGCTTTCTATAAAGACCATGTAGTTCATTGTTATGTAGTCTTCTCCATTCACCTGTATGTTCATCTCTCTTTGGTCCAAACATTTTCCTAAGTACCTTATTCTCGAATACTTGTAATCTCCTTTCCTCTCTTAAAGTAAGGGTCCATGTTTCGCACCCATATAATATAACTGGTAGAATAACAGTTTTATATATTTTCAGTTTAACGTTTTTTGAAAGGAGTTGGGACATCAAGAGTCTCTGCAATGCATAATAGCAATCATTTCCAGAATTGAGCCTATGTTTAATTTCTTTGTGCATCTCAATCCTATTTGTGATTATTGTTCCTAGGTATTTGAATTCAGCCACTTCCTCAAAATTTCCCTATTTGTCATTAGCTGTCCATTTCCATTATATAATGTATTTCTACGTGTGACCATATATTTAGTTTCATCCAATCTAATACCCGTTTAGACCACTGTTTATCCAACATCCGTTGTACATGTCCATACCACTGTAAAGCTCTCTGTTAACCTATCCACAGATCCTACCTATAACAGTTTCTTGTGCATCCATTTCTTGTCTTTTCAGAATCTTCATAATGCGTCTGTTGAGAGAACTTAACACATAAAGATATTTATCTTTATGGAATTTCAAGAGACTATTATTATACCTGTACATTTGATGGCAAAGTTTTGAATGCAGTATCTGAATGCATTGAACATTTTTTCCTCTTACTTGACGACCAACTACCTGCTAATGCTAGAAAAATATAAATTGAGTTAGGTTTCGTGTATTTGCCTTTGAAAGATAAAAAATTCCCTGAAATTTCCAACTGTATGTATTAATATATTATGTTTCTCTATAGCTTAATGTATCTTACATTGTTTAGTGTTTATATATTTTATCATCGTACAGCAGACTAAACCAATCTTAATTAAAAATTGTCAAAATATTACAAATTTTACAACACTATAATGTCTTTTTCTTCTTCTTCTTAATCATAATTTGTAGGATTTTTATCCTATTTATTTCCAAAATCACTCCTCGGAGGAAGGACTTATTGGATGTGCATTCATTGTCTATCCATCTCTTGGCTGGTCTTTCTCTTGTTCTTCTCCCGTCCATGGTCTATCTTCTTTAGCTCTATCTTCTTCGGCTCTTTTTGCAAGCCGGTTGTCTTCCATTCTTTCTATATGACCCAATATTTTCGTCTATCTATAATAAATTTGGTTATGTCTTGAATATGACATTTGTCCCTAATTTCTGTGTTGTGTATTTTATCAAATAATGTTTTCCCTTGAATAGTTCTTAAGATCTTCATTTCACATGTGCTTATTATTTGTTTAGTTTTTGTTGTATCAACTCTAGTTTCCGCACCATATACGATAACTGATCGTTTTGTATATGCGGGTTTTGCTTTCTATTGGCATATGTTTGTTGCGTCAAATTAAATCCTTCATATATCCTGATATTTGTGCTGCTTTATCAGCTTGTTCCTTCATTTCTTTTATTAAATTTTGTGTTTGATAATTAAAATAATTAATAATTTCAGTAATTATTTTAATTTCTAGAACATTTATAACAAATATACTCTATTTCTAGATACATAAAGTAACCATATTTGTAAATTGTGTGCAGTTTTGAAATTAGAGATTAAAAAAAAGTAATTCTTTCTGGATGTTGTTACTTTCCCTCACCAGTCGAGTAACATTCTATCATTACCCTATTGAAGGGTTTAAGAGCATCGTTGAATGATATAGTAACTAACCAACTGAATGAATGACAAGTAGATTTTGTGGAAAGAAACGTTTAATGCGTAGAACACCATATATTTGTTCATTATATCTTCTTCTTCACTTCTAGGTTCAGGCGATTCGCCTGTTCCGAATTCACAATGATTCCTTCCATCTTTTCCTAGGTCTTCCTACATTCCTTAACCCTTTTGGTTTATAATGAAATGCTATCTTGGACAATCTTGTTCCTTACATTCTCTGAACATGCTGTTCCCAGCCGACGCGGTGTTGTTGAATTCTATCATTTATTGAATATTAGCTAATACCCGCCGTGCGCTGCTACGCCTAAACAAATGAAAATTAATGTGCTTTTATGTTTAGTTGAGTAAGTACAGACAAAAATAATTATAAACTTATATTTTTTAGATACCCCGTACCGATTACCCGGCGTTGCTTGGGAATCTACTTATCCCAATCTTCTTGACATAAATGAGCTGAAATACGAAAATTAATCTGTTTTATGTTTAGTTAAATAAATGAAAGGAAACATTTATATCGTAATTATTTTTAGATACCCCGTGCTGTTTACCCGGCGTTGCCAGGGAATCAACTTATCTCGATCTTCTTGGCATAAATGAGCTAAAAGACAAAATTCGTTATTGTGAGTTATACGTAAAAGAATACCCGCCATGTGCTCCTATGCTTGCACAGGAATCTACGTACTTGTCTCGATCTTCTTGGCATCAATGAAAGACAAAAATTGTTACGTAAGAGTTATACATATGCTGTCGCGGACTTTTTTGTAGAGCTTTTTGAGATATTCAATTCTGTGTACATTAATTTTGTGTATTTGTTATGGTTTAGGCAGCGTAAGCCATTTAAGCGTCCAAAGAGCTACTTTTTTTCACGTTTTCTACTACAAAGGTCGATTTTTAAGGGTGTAGGAGTTGAGTATCACAACTCTCTTATAGCCTATGTTCATCCCGGGAATCTCCTGAACATTTTGCAAAAAGCTCGATCACAATCGGATCAACGGTATAGCCGCGCATAAAGTACAAACATTTTTTATATATTAAGTATTTCTAATTCACTTCTTATTTCTTCATTTGTTATGTGGCCCAATTTTGTGCATCCTTTGGTCCTTCTTAGAAATGTCATTTCTGCACTTCGTATTCAACTCACTCCTCTTATTTGTTACCCAGGACTCATTACCGCATAAAAGTACTGATACCGCCATTGTTTTGTAGAACTTCAATCTTGTATCCTTTCTTGTTTTATGTTAGTGTTCTATGAATGGTGCCACATATCATTTGAAATTTTGATAATTTATTGTCTATATAATTTCTTGTTCTATAGGCTATCCAGAAGACAATTCGCAATCTAGATAATTAAAATTTAACACTTGTGATAGGGGTTTATTTTCTATTATTATTAATTCTTTCATTCAAAAATGTGTATGATTCAATTTTTGATTTCCATTTATTGTTTATTAATATTGCTACATCACTTTTGACTTAGGCCTATGTTCTTTGCTATACCACTATAAATCATTGTTCATTATTTAATGGATGAAAATCAGGAGTAAATAATATATAGTGGCCTTTGTTGAAAGACAATTAATTACATTGATCATTCTACTCTTTTCGAGATTTTGGATAACAAAACAATAGCGATTATAAAACTATTTATCCAACGTAATTTAGAGAGATTTCAGATTCATTTGAAATTCAGCTTGGGATTCGCCAAGGTGACAGATCCTCGTTCCTTCTTTTAAACTAGGTACTTTCTTGAGAAAGTTATTCGAAAGTGGCACAAAATAAATAAAATATTAAATATAGTATGAATTAAATTGGGGAAAGACCCAGTTATAAGAAATACTTTCTTCAGAAAGTAACACAAAATAAATAAAATATTAAAAATAGTTTGAATTAAATTGGGGGAAAGACTAAGTTATAAGAAATAAAGTCGATTGCGGTTACTTGACCTTCGCAGATTATACTAGGATTATTTTTTCAACTTCTATAAAATAAGTCACAAAACACATCGATCATTTCTTAACACAAGCTGTAAAGGCTGATATCCGAAGAGAAAATTATACATTTATAGCAAACATGAAGATATAAAATAAAAGCCGCTCAGGAAAAGGTTGTAACTTTAATTTATTCAAAAGTTGAGTGATATATACATGGGAAAGTGTTGTTAATGGCTCGTGGGACTTTTTTCCATGTAAAAATAATTTCTGGAGAAACAAAAAATGAGGGCTACAACCTTCTTCTGAGCGACTATTCAAATGTAAAGGTAAAATCAAACAAACAAAAATGAAGTACCTAGGGGAATGGATAGAACTTAATGTTTCTGAAGGAAGTCATATTATCAAGAACCAATAAAATGTTGGCATAGGTTATCGGGTATCAAAACAGTAGTGTTATATAATAAAAAGTCAGTTCCACGTCATTGTACAGTTATTCTTCCAGAGACTCAGTGTGCAGCAGAATGCCTCAAATGAAGTAGAAAGGCCTAATAAAAAACTAAAGAAATAATTTTACGAACAATTTTGAGTCCGATTAAAGACTAGAAGGCACAAAACATAACTGGACACAAATATATAGAGAGAAAATAATGGATATCATCAAGAAAAGGATTGACTTCTATGGCCTAATTGTCCGAATGAACAAGTAGAGATTATAGAGTTAATAATAACTAACTCATTAGCACTATCAAACCCTTAGGTTCATGACTGCGAGGACATAAGCTCTCCATACATTCCTATCCTGAGCTATGTTTTCCAATCATCCCTATACTATCTACTTCCCTCAAATCATTGTTAATGATATTCTCCCACCCCATTCTTGGTCTACAACTGGGCGTTTTCCCCTCTGGTTTTCCTAGAAGAAGCTTCCATGCCTTCCTTTCATTTCCCATTCGTGCCACATGCCCTGCCAAGCGCACTCTACGATACTTAATTGTTTTTATTATATCTGGTTTCCTATAAAGATCATGTACCGGTATTCCATGTTTCGCATCCATATGTATGCCTACGTGGAGAATAGGGTTAATAATAATGATGATATAATAATAATAATAATAATTATAATAATAATAATAATAATAATAATAATAATACTTACAAAGAATATGAAGTTAAAGAGACATAGGAGGTATTTAGCGATCCAGGTGCCACAGTCGTACGACATTTCTTTATATCGACCTCGTCTTCCGTGCAGCCTGTTGTAGTCCTTCATGAAAGTGCAAACCTCTGAAAAGGAAAAGAAAATACATACATTTGTTTAGCGATAACTCGTACTGGGTGGAGCTTACTATTTATTTGCACATCTGATATTGGCACTTGCAGGAGCATACCAACAAGCTGACTCAAGAAAAACAAATCCTATCACATTTACAGTAGCCCTATATGCTGTAACCTGAAAGCAGGCCGTGACACCAAACAAGGATAAAATGGCGGCAAGTATGTATTTATTGTTTCAAATAAAGTTCAGTTCATTTAAAATGCAGTGATTTGTTTCGTATAATGTATATTAATACTACCTTTTGGATATGTTTTTGTACATACATTGTGCGTAGTATAACCTACATAAAGGGCAGGGGTTTTACTTCCCGTACGAGGTTTGTAATGTGTAATATTAAGTATAGTTATTTAAGTGGGCAACCCTGAAATGTAGGAATTTGAACATTCAATCATGGACGCCATTACGACAAAACGCACTATCGCGCAAAAAAATATTTACTTATTATAATACTAGCCGTTTATCAGAGTATTTGTTTATACGGATCTTTTTGCCAGTAATTACCTTAGCGATTCCGTAAACTATGGATTAGAATCTCGGTCCATTTAGACATTTTATTTTTCAACCCTTCTCACCCCCATTCAGATATGGGCTAAATGTGGACTTGAATACCCTACGGAGTGTCAATAATCATCTCACCGACCCCAAAAACTATGGTTTCACATACTGTCGATCCTATTTTATTATTTTTACATGTTATTTTCTGTCACTCCACAAAGGCTAACTAAAACTTGGGCTTAAATGCCATAGGAACCGCCACCAATGAACTTAGCAACCCCGAAAACTATCGATAGACACTATTTAACTACGGACGTTTTTTTTTTTCATTTTTTCTCACCCCCTGTGGGTGCTGGTGAAAACTTGGGCTTATATGACATGAGACTCTTTGATCAGCGTAGCGTCTCCTAAAACTTAGGATTTGACACTAATATCGGCTACTTTTATCTTTTCCCACCTCCTCACCATGTCACGTTCGTTTCTGCATAGCAAAGCTATTACAATAATTTTGCAAAAATTAATGACATCTAAATTTGTATACAGAATGTAAATTAATTGAACCGAATAAAGTAACCTGGTTATAGAGGATTTGTAGACAAGGAATTTGAAATAGGGAACCTAGGGTCTCATTGAATTTCGGTCAGTATGGAACCGGTGCCCACCCAGCATTGCGAGGCATTTGGATTACTACAATAAGTAGCGGCTCCATGTTGAGAAAACCAGCTATGACGGCTGGGAGACATGACATGCTGACCACATGTCACCCCTACACTGGGCTGGATGATATATCTGTATTTGACACATGTGGATGTGAGGCCAGCAGGCGGATTGTAGGCCAAGGGCCTTCTAGGCCTGTATAGTATTATGGATTTTAACCGTGTAACAGTTAAGCGTCTTAACATTTGATACTCATAATCCAGTATTAAAATTAATAAATTAATAGAGGTATCAGGTAAAGTGGGATTGCCGATTTTAATCAGTGACTTGCTGAAACCCAGCAACAGTATTAATATTTAATTAACAGCATTCTCAAAATTTCGCTTTTAAATTATTACCTATCTACTTTTATAAGATTCATGATATATTCCGTTGAGGTATTATTCAAAACTAATGTATAAACTTATGGAATATTCACCTGAAAGGTCCGTCTCCTCAACTTTATTATTTAACTGTAGCAGTTAAATAAAAAATAAAGTTGGGGAGACGGACCTTTCAGGTGAATATTCCATAATTGTACACTTTAATATTACCTATCTGTCTACGATTTTACAAATTTTGTAAAATATAAATTTTGGAAATATGATTAGTTACAAATAGTTGGGTTTCATCCAGTTCCTAATTAATTACGAGGCCATCTAATTAATTTCCATACTTTTATTTAATTTTAATACTAGACTATGGGTATAAAATATAAACAATTTTAACAACTGATAACTCAAACATATTTTGTCTGCAACCCCTCTCTAATTA
The DNA here is from genome assembly GCA_030220185.1 of Diploptera punctata. Taxonomy (NCBI): domain Eukaryota; kingdom Metazoa; phylum Arthropoda; class Insecta; order Blattodea; family Blaberidae; genus Diploptera; species Diploptera punctata. The sequence goes on from JASPKZ010002319.1 coordinate 1,842,998, forward strand.
GGCAGATTTCTTCAATTTATTTCATGTATTCCGTGGCAGGCTCGCAGTTTACTTTATACCAATAGTGTGTTCTGCTTTATAAAAATGTAAAATTAGTTTTTTTAATTGAATACTGCAGAAGCATTAATAGATTTAGGCCTAGATATACCAAGAACATTTTTAACGTAATATTTTTAATTAATTTCAGATCAGATTTAAATGGAAATATACGGGTTTTCTTTGAGAAGTTATTCTGAGATAACGATGAGACGATGAAAGTGGGAGGAGTCGTTTTAACAAGATGAAAATTGGATTAGTCTATAAAGAGGCTACTGAAAGCTAAATATAACATACTGTAATTTCAATCATGTAAATGGAGGAAGCTACATTTCATTAGTTTTCCACCGTTGACTGAACATGCAAATTACATCGGTACATCAACAGAAGCAAGTGTTCTGTCGCTATTACCTTGTTGAATGAAATGATATATGTATTTATTTGCTCTACTTGTCCTTTTCAAACTTACAACTAATTGGATTTTTAATCCAAACATAGGCCTATAGTAGTTTAGTCAATAAAAATGTTAAATTTCGATGTCACTCCATTTCGTTTCAATTCTCATTGAATAAACTTTATCAATATACTTAATAAAATTTCGGTACAGTGATTTAAACATACTGCCTCTGATTCCGAGGTTCATGGGATGAAATCCAACAGTGTCTCTCAATGGTTTTTAGAGGGACGAAGTGCTGAGTATCGCTTCCTTCGGAAGGTAAAGTGAGTAATATACAGTTAACCCTGTGCAGAAATAAAAAAAAATTAAATATCTTAACGAAGCCATTTCTAGAATTAAGTCCTTAGAATAAATTCGTGAGTCCCATAACGTAAATAGGCCTGAAATAAATGGTCAGTGAGTAACATCTGTCGTTATCTTCACGACCAGCTTTGAATTTCGACGCTAATCACCTGGATTGTTGAACATTATTAAGTACTATTAACGGTGGCATTGGGGCGATAGCCGCAAAATGGGATTGTAGGTACATGCGCCTAGATTATCTTTTTCGGGAGAACCTATTAGGGTAATTCGTTTATACATATCAATGTCTACTTTACTTGTGTTTCAGTATCTTGCACACACCTGTAAGCTAACAAGATTAACAACTTCTGTACGTATTATTTTTGATAATTCAAATTGTTTCCTTTGAATAAATTTTATTAATAACAAGGGCCCCGCAAAATTCTCCACGTTATATTAAAAATGTCATCCATTATGCACAGCATTACATCAAAAACTTGTTTTGAAATCGTGCTTTATATTATTGTATTTATTTATTAAATAATTCATTACTTTGAATTTCGTACAAGATTCTAACAAATATATTAGTAAGCAGACTTACTCCTTATATTGATGATATTCTAGATCATCAATGTGAATTTAGAAGAAACATATGTCTACAACAGATCAGTTTTTAGCTTAAGACAGATTTTAGAAAAGAAATGGGAATATAATGGTACTGTACATCAACTTTACGTAGATTTCAAAAAGACATACGATTCAATTAAGAGGGAGAAGTTATATAGTATCCTACTGAAGCCTTCGTAATTCCTAAAAAGTTAGATTTATACGAATGTGTCTAAATGGCACAAATAGTAGGGTGCGTATAGGCAAACAGTTTTCGAATACTTTTGCAATCCACAATGGGTTGAAGCAAGGAGATGCACTGTCTCCTGTACTATTTAATTTTGTACCAGAGCATGGCATCAAATCTTTAGAGGATGAAGAAGGCCTACAACTCAATGGTATTAATAAGCTGTTAGTTTATGCTGATGATGTAGTACTATTGGGCGATAAAGAGGAGATACTAAAGGCCAACATGCACACATTATTGAGTAACACTAAGAAATTGGGACTGGAAGTAAATATCAATAAAACTAAATATGTGGCCACACATAGAAAAACATTATATAATGGAAATGGACAGCTAATGATAAAACGAGGGAAATTTTGAGGAAGTGGCTGAATTCAAATACCTAGGAACAATAATCACAAATAGGAATGAGATGCACAAAGAAATTAAACATAGGCTCAATTCTGGAAATGCGTGCTATTATACATTACAGAGACTCTTGACGTCCCGACTCCTTAAAAAAAAGTTAAACTGAAAATATATGAAACTGTTATTCTAATCAGTTATATTATATGGATGCGAAACATGGACTCTTACTTTAAGGGAGGGATGAAGATTACGAGTATTTGAAAGTAAATTTCTTAGGAAACGTTTTGGACTAAAGAGAGATGAACAGACAGGAGAATGGAGAAGGCTACAATACAATGAACTACATGGTCTTTATAGGAAGCCAGATATAATAAGAACAGTTAAGTCTCGTAGACTGCGATGGGCAGGACATGTTGCACGTATGGGGAATGAAAGACTTGCATGGAAGGTTCTTGTAGGAAAACCAGACGGAAAACGCCCAGTTTGGTAGACCAAGAATGAGGGGGGAATAACATTAACCATGATTTGAGAGAACTAGATTATACAGGGAATGATTGGAAAATAGCCTATTAGTTCAGGATAGAGAGATATGGATAGTTTATGTCCGTGCGGCGATAAACCTACGGGTTCGACAGTGCCAGTGAGCGAGTTAATTAGTTATTTATTAAGTTATTTATTAAGCAATTTCTAAAGAAAATAAATATAATTAAAAAAGTCCGTTGAACACGAAATGCGTAAATTAAGGGAATTCCTCAAAAAGTCGAATTTATCGTCCAATTTTGTGGTTTACTGAATATATATTCAATTTATTAAATTTTGAGAAACTCGATTTCTGATGCCAGCTTATTTAAACATGTCGGACGACAGTAAAAACAAAGAGCGATTTTAATTTCAGATTTCAGTTAAACCCCCACTTCAAATGGTCGGATTTCTGATTTTTTTTGGAAAAAATCTTCGTTTTATTTTAATATCATTCCTGAGTTTCGTTGTGAATCATCGAAAACTGCGATTTCTAGAAGATTTTTAAATTTTCGCTTTAGGTGAACTCCTACACCTAAAGGCCCGATTTTGCTGGTTAGCGAACTTGGCCTTACTTTTTAATTGATTGTTGTACGCCAAGTTTGGTTGTGATTTTAAAAAAATGCGGCATCTAGACCATTATATAAATTTGCCATGGCAATTTCTAGTGTCTACTAGACAGGATCGATGAAAATCTGTAACGGAATTTCAAAACTTTTTCACGAGAACAACCTCATTAGTTCGAAATTCGCTACAGTAATGTTGTATAAAATAATGCATTTACTTCTAATTTATAAGGGAGATAAATTTAGAATTTTCTTTGCTACTTAATGTTGCTTAAATTATTTTTAAAAACTTATACTGCAATAATATACAGAGTGAATCCAAACTTTAGCGACAAAGTTTCACAAGGTGTTCAGGAATATTTTCTGAGTCTTTTGATATAAGGAACCCAAGATCTCTGGTGGGTCATTGCCGTGTACGTTCATTGTTTTCTATTTGAACTCAATCACTTTTGTATCTACTTACTCGGAACTTGTGCCGCTGACAATTCGCAGACGTATGTGGTTTCAACATGATGGGGCGCCAGCACATCTTGCAGTGAATGTTAGGGAATACCTTGATGAACAGTTCGAGCAAAGATGGATTGATCGTGGTAGTTCTTTTCCATGGCCAGCTGGGTCACCCATGTACTTATTATTCTGTGGTTATGTGAATAGTCTGGTGTGACTCCTGTAGAAACATGTATGAACCTGGTTGCTAGGATTGTAACAGCCGCTATGTGCGCCAATTTCATCGTATTCTAGAGCGACTTTCTTTGAGGCATCGCTATGAAGTTTATAGTGATCATAATGGACGACATTATGAGCAATTACTTTACACAGTGTAATATTTGAAATAATGATTTTCAGAGTATATAGATACGAAGATGGTTGATTCATCAAAACGAAAACAACGAAATTGCTCGGTAATTAACCACCGGAGACCATGGTTTCCTTATACTAAAATACTCAGAAAATATTTCATAACGACTTAGAAAGTTTGTCAGTAGAGTTCGGATTCTACCCGATTACTAATAGGCGTAATTAATGTTGCTAAGATACCCAATACTCTAAGAATGATAATTTATTAAATATAGCCTATAGGTCTGTAACTGTCTCGTTGTAGCCAAGAGGTTAAGGCATGATGCCTTGCCGCAGAGCTACCGGGATTTGCGCTGGTTCGAGTCCGCATGAGGGAAGATATTTTCTCATGGGATTTTGGCCAATATGGGACAGGTTCCCACCCAGCATCGTGAGGAATTTGGTTAGCTATAATGAGTAGCGGCTCGAGATTAGAAAACAAACTGTAACGACTGGAGGACCCGATATTCGGCCAGATATCCCAATATTGGCTAGATGGTCATCCACCTCTGTGATTAACACATGTGTATATGTGAGACCAGCAGCCGGTTGGTAGGCTAAGGGCCCTCTAGGCCTGTCACGTCATGGAGTTTATAGGCCTATAACTAACTCTAGCGCTTTTGGAACTTGTAGCTTCTATGTCGAATTCTCCAAGGCCATCCTCAAGACAACTCAATCCAGTTTAATTCTCAGGTATTCAATTTTCTAAGATCTATCCGAATATTATTATCTCGCCTACTCCTAGATATTCCTATTGGCTTCCCCTCCCCCAAGGAATTCTTAATAACAATTTGAAAGCATTTGTACAGTCATCCATTTGATCTACATGACCTGCTTGCTCATTCCAATCTTCTAGACTTAGTCAATCTTATAATATTATTTACGATATAAATTATGGAGTTCTTCATTGTGAAGTTTTCCCCATTTTCTATTCCCATCCTTTATGGGATTATTAAAGACATACACGTGGAGGAATACATTCCAGTATTATTTCATACTATTTATGTGGAATAATAGATATAATTTATTTCTTGATTCCTGCATTTTTTGTTTTACATTTGTTTACGTTTTCCATATTGCCACATACAAGGATTTGATACACACCCATGACCAAGGTAAAAAGTAAGTAAAGTGATCCCACAACAGGCCCGGAGGCCCTTGGGGTAGCAGGAGGTTAAGGCACCCACTTTTTCTAGACAATCGGCACTTTATGTCAGCCGGGTTGTCAGCCCTGCGTGACGGCCGCCTTTACCCCCAGAACAGGCGTCTGGTATTCATTTCCGTTAGAGGCTGAGTCGACCCCAGGGCCATAGTGCCGCCAGAGGGTTTGAGCCAGTTTAAAAATCCTGACCCCAACGGGACTTGAACCCTCGACCCTCCGGCTTGTAGCTCAGTGCCTTAACCACTACGCTACGGCGTGCCCCCATACAAGGATTTGATACACACCCATGACCAAGGTAGACATTTAAAATATCTTACACAGCCAAGAATCAAACCCGGGTCGTCGGAGTGGAAGGTAGGGACTCTACAGACTGCACCATGACGCCGGACGGTAATATTTTTAATTATATAGCATTTATGGTTATTTTGATTATGTCAATATATGAAAATGTTTACGGAATTTAATGACACATATTTATACAATATTTTAACTATGGAAATTCCGAAAGAAATACTAATTTACTTTTGATAAATAGTTACGATTGCTTAGCAATAACAGCAATTGCAGTATATGAAGCATGCCAGATGCCATGTCCTTATCAAGCTGCGGTTCTTGACTCATATCGAGTTTGACGGCCTGTATGCGATGCTCGCATCCCCAGCAAATTCTCACTTCATAACTTAGTATGTTCCGTGAATGATATTATTTACGCTCACTTTAATCTTTTCTTCCACCATTTGATGCTTAGGTAGTCAGGATTTTATGTAATAAAATATATTGCAATACAGATAGTATAGACTATATTATTCAACTGTTTGTGTGTGAAACAAAACGAAAGACAATTATAAGTTTTACTTCTCATTATTCAATGTTGCAATCTTACCTTTTAATATATACAAATCCGGATTCTACATATAAGGTAATAAGGTAATAACGCTCTGGGATCTTTGTCTCTAGTAGGATATATGTTTCTATTTCATGTGCGTGTCATGTATTTTCTGAAGACAATCATAATCTTCATATTATAGTGCTATACCTCAAAGTCTAGCCTTCCCCATCTTCTTTCTCCAGTTTCTCTCCTCTGCCTTCCAGTTCCTTACATCGAGAAGAAGTATCCTCCCATCGTCTTTAATTCCTCCGGATGTGCTTATAGAACTCTCCTTGGTAATCATTCTTCCATCCTAATTACCCAGCTGATAATATCAACTATTTCTGGTTCATCAGTCCTTCATCAGATTTTTGAGACTCCTGGGCTTTATTGGTTCGTAGATTTTTCTTTCAAATTAATTTAATATGCGGATGGTACTTTGAGATATCGTCCAGGCTACAATTCAACAAGTTGGCGCGGAACTTACAATTTGTGGTATCTTACATTTATTGATTTGGTAATAGAGAAAAATATACTTTCTTTGGAATCTTTGTTCTTCTTCATATCTCTCTCTCAATTCATCTCCCTTCAATGTTATGCAGGCGGCCGAATATAGACTATAAACTCTTCTACAAATTCTAGTTGTTGGGCTCTGAAGACATACTGATTTTAATTCTAATCATAAAATTAAATGGTGATTACAATGAAATGGGCCCTGGTAATAATGTTCCAGCCCAGCATTTTCCTTGGCAATTGAGAAAAAAAACGTGGTTGTCTCAGCGGTTTGAAGATGGGACCTTCCGAACACAAGTCTTAAACATTACTGCCTGAGCCAGGGTGACCATATATCCCATTTTCGCCGGGACAGTTTATTTTTTGCAATGTCTCGCCTGCTCTTTTGGTTAAAGAAGTTGCCCCGTTTTATTCATTCATGGATTTATAACACAAATTTGCAGCTTCAGAACATATCAGAAAATGAGAAGGGGCGATTTTCAATACCAAGTTTTATTCAACCGTACAGGCCACATGGCCTAAAACGAATTTGTTCATGATGATGAAGTTTTATTCATAGATGACAGCACCTTAAAGATCTTTGACAACGCTCTCATGTGTTGGATTCATAAAATTCTATCACCTCTAGATAGCAGATTTCTATTAATCACAGGTTGGGAGCAACGGAAACTGCCGAAGCAGTGTCACTGATAAACAGGAAGAGTTCGCAACTACGCCATTTTTTGCTAACGCATGGTTGAGATGTTAACTTTTCGTCTCTAGAACACGTCTTTACGTCTCAAAAGTACTTATTATTTGTGAATATGCCCTCAAAATCAAAGAAACGCAAGTGTTATTTCAATGAAGATGTTCGTAGATAATTTAAATTCCTAAAGTTAGAGACTGGTAGTGAAGACAAATATAGATTAGTGTGCAGAACAAGTGGGGTAAGTTTTTCTGTTGCACATAATGGTTTGAGTGATATTACACAAGACACTAAATTAGAAAAAACGTAAGTTAGTCAAATTAGTCAACGAGATTGACAGATAGTGAATGCACATCCAATACGTCTTCCTCCGAGAGTGATTTTGGAAATAAAAGAATGAAAATCCTACAAATTATGTTTAAGAAGAAGAGTCAAAGAGCAGCTTTCTGTTCATCAAAATTGCCTTGTATCGCGTCAAAAAGCAGGATGAAGATAATGTGTCAGCAAGTGAAGATATGTTTGCATATCATTCTGTGATACATGAAGACAGTTTCAGATTCAATGACTGTTTGTCAACACTTATAAAAACAATTTACTAGCCCTAATATTCTTCAGCTTTACAAACACTGAAGCCATCATCTGCAATGTTATGGTCCCATTTCCATTAGAACAGCTTGAGAAAGATTTGAAACGGTGTAATGTTGGTATCTATACTTCTAAGAAAATATCTAAAAAAAAAACCTTTTTCTGCTCATGGTGCAGTACTTTAAACCATTAACTAATGTTCAAACGAAAGTCCTTGATTTCTGTTCTCTACCAGTCGAAACTAGTGTACTTCAATGCGACATGTGACTTTGTTGAGAAAGTACTAAAGGAAAACCACATTACAGATAAGTGATTTGTCTATGTGCAGACAATACTAATATAAATGTTGATGGGGTTAACCGAGTACGGAAAAAAATCGTAAGTTTCAGGACAGAATTGTAAGAGAGATTATTAATATTGGATATGGAGTCCATATTGCCTATAATTGCCTTCAGACTGCAGTTGAATTTTTCCCATTTGATATAGAAAGTTTTTCTGTTAAAGTTTATAATTATTTTCATATCTACAGGGTGAGAGTGAAGGAATTAAAAGAATTCTGTTCATTTGCTAACGTTGAGTATTCAAAAGTGTTAGAGCATGGGAGCACACGTTTTCATCATTTGATCCAGCAATTGACCGTATCATTCAGATTTACGGTGGTTTACACTCATATTTCGTCTCAAGAAAGTTGTCCTGTCCTGTTAAAACAAGTATTTGAAAATCCATGTTATGCAGAAAAAAGGTCCGCAACAGATGTTGGTCGTTAAATCAAGTTGTTGAAGAGAAAGCTGCAGGTTAGACTAGACGAAAAGTTTATTCCTCTGGAAGTAAGAAAAAAAAAGACAGCTGACTTGGAAGAAAATGGCGAGATAGAAGAAAAACATTTCCTGCAAATCGTGTCTTCATTATACAACCGGCGACCCGGGTTCGATTCCCGGAGGGGTAAGGGATTTTTAAAATCTCAACCTTGGGATTGGGTTGTGTCGTGTCCAAGTTGTACCCATTGGGTTTAATTCCTCAAAATTATACAAGAATTCCATTGAATACCTTGAAAAGTGGTGATGGCAAAAAAGATGAATGGATACTTCTACGCTCTCTCCCATCACGGTCTGAAATGCAGAACAGTTTAGTAACTTCGTCTTCAGATATCTCTCAGATAACTGTATTGGATATAACGACGGAAATAGTGTTATGTAATCCGTGGCAGAGTGCAAAAGTATTAGCTGCAACCAATATCAATGACTGGAACTTTAAAAATACTTCTGCTTCTGACCACTGAGTTGACAATTTTTTTTGTAAAATGAATTCTGAAAATGTTATTTTTAACCTCTTGCCGAAAAGAGTACAAAAAGTGTTGTGTTTGCCAGGTAATTCAACATTTATAGAAAGTTTTTTCTCTATTTTGAATAATGACTGGACATCAGAAAAATCTCAATTATATTTTGTTTCCACTCTTGAATCCATTTTGAGCATCGGAACAAATGTTAATATGCAAATGTTATGAAATGTATGATTTAGGCCCACTACTGAAAAAAAAAACAAGTGCTACAAAAATAAACAGTTCTGAGAAACATTTCTAGAATGAAGACAGACCTGATTGACGGCAATAGTTGCATTATGTGATGCATAATCATTTTATAATGCTTTTATATGTGTTTATAATTGTCATTTAAACAAAAATGTGAAGTGTCCCGTTTTAGACTGTAAATATGGTCACCCTGGCCTCAGCAAACTCACTTGATAGTTCAACCGTTGATAACATTGTATTTTCTTATGCAATTAAAGTTCATTGTTATGTTTGTTTTTCGTTGTTGAAGTAACTCTTTAATCTTCCAGAGATTAAAAATGCCTTAAACTACATAGAGAAATAAATATTTACAATAAAACCACCATTTTACAAACAACCAGTTATTATTCAATCGTACTGTATATATTTGCAGTATTTAACACTTTTTATTCTAGAGAGGTAAACAATGACGACGGAATTATAAAGAATTCATATATAATTTGAATGTTTGGAATGGAAACCTGAGGGACGACGAGGCAGAGAAAGACCTTAAACCTCCTGGAGTCAGGGAATATATTTATACATGAAGGAGAAACATCTACAACCAGGAGATTGGATGAACCGATAAAATTGGTTATTGGGAATCGGACGATGTCAAAGGCAGTAATCAACCGATGATCTATCTAATTTGAAAAAAAATTCTTCAATGTTAAATAATAGTTCCCGACTAAAAATATGAGATTGATGACAATTCTCTAGAACTGTTATTGTTATATCAATATTTCTGAAAATATTCACATTATGATAAATGAGAGCTTCCAGATCTACTTTTTAGACTATCTCGATTTTGATGACCACAGTCATTGTCCTGTAGATTGTTATTTATTCACATTTTTCATTAGGCCTAACTTTGCAATGTATGTAGACAACATGGCGATTATAGTTTAGAATATTTGCTTCAAAGAGAATATTAGTGTTTAATCATTGATTCCAACAAATGATGATGACCATCGTCGCATATATTGGACACACAACCGTATGATAGTTTAGAATCTGAACTTAGCCTACCAAGAAAATATCTGTAGTCTAAGATCTGAATATACATTGTCACAAATGTCACTAGGAGCATGCTGATCTTAGGGGAGTAATTTAATTATGAATGGATTGTGAGCTTAAAAACATTGATCTAATCATGTCATCTGTCTCCTACCCTTAATAACTTGGGTACCATCACGCAATTGTCCCCGGGAACGTGTCAATGTTTTATGATGTCCACTTTGTAGCAAAGCAATAAGCAGGTCTGTATTATCAGTGCATCGCGAAGTGCAATTACATTCAATGGCGATTCAACAATGGACTGTATTATCGGTGCATCGCGAAATGCAATTACATTCAATGGCGATTCAACAATGGAACAAAGTGCCAGTTTACTGAGAATAACTTATAGCCTATTTTGATATAGGCTAATAATGTTCTTTTCACACGCACGCACGCACGCACGCATGCACGCACACACGCGCACACACACACACACGCGCACACACACACACACACATATATATATATATATATATATATATATATATATTTCTCTCTCTTTCTCTCTCCATTGTTTCCTCTCTCTTTCAATATTCTTCTACATCTGTTTAGGCCTAATCTATTTGTCTCTTGTCTCCATTTTTCTTCAATTTCAACTTGTTTACATGACCGAATCATAGAAATCCTTATTACTTTAATTGCGCCCTTAATTCTTCGACACCTGCGTACTATCTTATTATTTCTGATTTTACATTTGTCTATCCGATACAATAATAAACCTGCGTACTATCTTATTATTTCTGATTTTACATTTGTCTATCCGATACAATAATAAACGTTTAGACAAGTAGGCCAACAAAGTAAAGAAGCGGCTATTAGCGGTTAGCGTTAGTAGCTTATATGAATAAAAAAAAAATGTATGCCCGGGCAGGACCGAATCATAACACTTCCTGGACTATTTTTTTTAAATAAAATATATAAGTGCGGAAGTAGTAACAAAAGTTTCATTACGTATAGAAGACAGAATGCAGTTTCCATTATATTTAAATTTAAACTTAAGGCCACAAAAAAGAGAAGGCTTTAGTAATAGTATCCTAGCTTACTTTCTATGAACAATATGTCATTTTGTAATAATTCAACTTAGGCTTGTCGTTTTCTGAATGCAAATTAGAGGAACAGGAGAATTAGTGCAAATTGTGAAGTGAGAGGGGTCGGTAATGTCATTTGACCTAGGGCGTGCAGTGACCCTCGCGGAGAGTATGAGCTGTAATTTACCCAGCGATATCCAACTCTAGTCTGACGCAATGAGAATTTACTGTATTTCAAAATAGATTGGTACTGTTTCATAGTAGATCTCTGTTCAGCTACAAAGAAAGTCTTAGTTCAACATGTTGAAGATCTACTTTTCCATTAATTGAGTCTCCATGTCTTCCGTTCTATTGCTTTACATTAAATTTGCAATATAGGCTCTTTTTTTTTATTTTTTGTTATAGAAAGTTTCAATGAACACTAAATAAAAACATAGTGCTATAATCTTCCTAGCCTAAATTATAACATATTGTATAATTTTAATCTTAATAAACTCTATAATTTTAAGATACTTTATTATTAATATTAATTTGAACTTTATTGTATATTATGACAATTCCCACACATACAAGAGATCATTCGGTATTCGTGCTTATATATACTAATACAGATAGTCCATGACCTTTATAATAGACCTATATTTTAAACAGTTTAACGCAAATGCGACAATAACTATTGGTATGATATCGTAGCCTACGCCATATAAAAAATATTTATTTTATAGTATCATGGGCAATACCACAAGATGTTTCATCTTGTTGATATTTCATGACCGGAGACTAGTAACGGGAGTTAATTGACCAAGAAGATTAAACTCGCGTGGTATTTTAAAATGTAATATTTAGTGAATGAAATGAAAAGACTTAAGTTAACTCTTAAATTCGCAATGTATCCTATATCAATTGTTTTAATTTAATTTAAAAGCTAACGATAAGAAATTACTAAAATGTGTATGTGTGTGTGTGTGGAATTACACAATATAACTATAATTAATAACAGTTATGCACGATTTCGTTTTCAGTGCGGTCCGCCATATTTAAATAACTGATACCAAAAATTACTGTTTTGCTAATTTACACCAGCTGCTATAGTTTTTCACACATATCATACATTTCTTATGTACTATTTCGGCCCACTTTTCAAAATTAGCGGGGATAAAAGTCGAAAGCCTTGGAACCCGCGGATGGCTTAGACCATCCAAAAGGGATGCTGTAGCCGCATTCAGCAAATCCCACGCATAGTTAGTTAGATAGATAGTTTTGCTAATTTAAGGGTTAATGCAATTTTTAATAAAGTAAGTTAATAAACTGAAATAAGTTAAGAAGTTTATATAATAGGCCTATTAAGTATTTAAATTTATTGTGTAACAATGTTTTGGTATAATCACCTTCAATGTTCTATAGTCTTCAATTCAGATGATTTGCGAGTCCGGTTGGATAATTTCCTAACGATCGCTCACCGGTCTGATAATTTCATTCCGACAATATTTCAGTGATAGTTGGCCGTGTACAAACTAACACGGGCTGTAAATTGGATTGGTGAATATTCAATGCCTAATCTATCAACAAAATAGTCACTGTATTTCACATTAACTTCATTGTATATGTTGTATAGATCTACATGTAATATTCAGATATTCAATGTGTCATTAATGTTCCGTAATACAAGAAACGAATTAACTCATGGAGTATTACATGAATACATTTAAAATATTTTAATGTTGGTAATTACGCCATATGAGTCATTCACCATTTTTTTATTTTCTTAGTGTTACTACATCTAAAAGAGAGAAGAAAATCGCACTGTCTAATTCTCTTATTTAAGATCCTACATACCTCGATTCCCAATTATTTATCATCCCGTTTCCAGTATCTATCCTCAAACCATAACTTAAACACAATATCACAACATAGTCTCTTGCTTAATATACCGCAACACAGGACATCACTCCATGTCATATACTATCTTCACTTCTCGCAACTGGAATTCCCTACCACAAGAAATAAGGGGCTGCAGGACATTGGCATCTTTTAAAAGAAATCTAAATTTATATTTGCTCTAACCTCGACTTCATTATTACCTAGTGTAAGGTATATATATTAATTGGTGTTTCTCGTATAATTTATCATATTTATATTATTATTATTATATTATTATTATCATCATCATCGTAAGTATTATTATTGTTATTATCCTATAAAATGTTGTTTGTACATGAAATTTACATTGCTACATTTATTGTATCTTTAACTGTTTATAATTGGTATAGTGTATATCTATATTTGTCAAATATTTGTTTGTATTTGTGCTGGTTGAGTGGAAGAGAAGGCCTTAATGGCCTTAACTCTGCCAGAATAAATAAAGTATTATTATTATTATTATTAGCCTTTCCTTTGAAGTATCATGTCCCACGCCTTGAGAGTGATAATTCCAAATAAGATGCATACCTAATATTGTAGGCCTACTTTAGTGCATAGGACTGAAATTAGGTTGATGATGATGTTGATGATGATGATGTTGATGATGATAATAATAATAATATCTATATAACAGATTACATAAGAGTGAACTACATGGTCTTTATAGGAAGCCAGATATAATAAGAACAGTTAAGTCTCGTAGACTGCGATGAGCAGGTCATGTGGCACGAATGGTGAACGAAAGACGCACATGGAAGCTTCTTGTAGGAAAACGAGGGAAAACGCCCAGTTGGTAGACCAAGAATGAGGTGGGAGAATAACATTAACTATGGTTTGAGGGAGGTGGATTATAGGGGAATAATTTGAAGGCATTGACTCGAGATAGGGAAGTATAGAGAGCTCATGTCCGCGCGGCCATGAACCTGTGGGTTCGATAGTGCCAGTGAGTTAGTTATAATACATTTAGATTCAACATGAAACCATAGTAAGAATTTATATAATATAATATTCTTAGTTCGCTCTTCACTCTAAATTATGTAAAAGTAAAAGATAAAGTCATCCCACTCTAGGCCTTAGGTGGCCCTTGGAGTAGTAGGAGGTTAAGAAATGTGAACCCACTACAGGGCTCTTGGAGTAATAGTTTCAGATTAAGAAAATCGGCACGAGATGTCAGCCGGGTTCTCAGGTCTGCGTGACGGTCATCTTTACACCCAGAACATATGTTTGGTACTCATTCCGACAGAAGCTGAGTCGACCCTAGGGTCATTATGCCGCCAAAAGGCTTCTACCAGTTTAAAAATGCTGACCCCGAACTTCCGGTTTGTATCGTATTCCTTAACCAGCTACGCTACGGCGTGCCCTTATTGATCATGTTCGTTTTCTTAGAGACAAATGTTATCTACGTACAACGTTGTTGGCAATACAAGAGCTATCTATATTTTATTTATATAGTGATGACAAATCCACATCAGAATTTATAATGCCTATAATAATACACATCCAAAGGTCAGTGAACTCATATTTTACGCAAAACTTCTCATGAAAAATATAAATAAAAAATATTTTGACAATACGAGGAAATTTGAAATAACTACAATGTCAGGATTATTTTTATTTTTAGAATGTTGAATGAAGCCGTTCTCAATTTATTTATTTATTTTTATTTTACGTGTCTTTAAAAAACAGGAATAATGAAATTCATAGGGTTGTGAAACCCAACCTAGTCTTTCATCATGTTGCCTCCTAATTCATCTTCCAACATTAATAGCACAAGCCAGCTCTTGTAATATTTCAGAAATGGATATATAGACATTTTAATTATTTTATTTTATTATTCCCTCTTTGGTTCTATATTTGGTTCCTAGTCTCTTAAATATGACAGAAAATTCTTACACAATTTTAATATTGCTATTTTACAAGATTGCAACTGAAAATTTTTCACATCGAGTTGTTTGAATTAATGGTTCAACTGATAGGTCCCCGAATATATGAAATCGATACTAAATACAAAATGACTATACCACAAAATATCGCGAGTCTGAATTTTTCAATTTATTATTGAGACTTCTAGAATCCAAAAGGAACGTGCGTTTATAAAGAAGTTTATAAACAAATCAGAAGAAGTGATGCTAACAATAAAAATGATAAAGAACAACACAGCTCCAGGATCTGATGGCCTATTCGGCGAGTACTTCAAAGTATCTTTACAAACTACAAGACACATTGGCAGCAGCAATGAACTAGTGCCTTGAGACTGGAGACATCCCCGATAGTTGGAGAGGCAACAGTAAAACTTTTGTGCAAGGGAAAAGGAGACCCAGAAAATCCATACTCACACTGAGGGATAGCCCTATAAGTCGTCGCCTTCAAGCTACTGACAACGATGTTAACTTTGAGACCAACCTAGATACCGAAGACACGTTCGCAGATAAAACGTAATATTTGCACAAAAGGCAGATCGATAATAGCAGCAGTAGAAAGCCTATAAAAAGGATACAAGAACTTCAGAAAATCCGGGGGAAACTCTACGTAATCTTCATTGATTATAGTAAAACGTTTGACACCGTACACCGAAAATGGCTAAGGAAAAGTTATTCGTTCTCGCAGTGAGACCACCAGACTGGCGAACAACATTTTATCCGAAAATCAGTACCAACATCGAAAGATTGAAATTAATCACACAAAAGGTAGGGTCATCCAATGTAAACATATACACATACCCTGATGGCATGGCACTAGTCTCCAAGAATAAAGATGACCTTCAGTCATTAATGGACAAATTAATAATGGGAGCAGAGGGGAATGAGCTAAAAAAACATTAATTGGCTATAAAAACATTAATAAAGGAAGAACATTTATTTTTATTTCATTATTGCAACAAATGCACAACTGGTGAGGAGGGCTAAATGCCGAAGACGTGATAATTTGAAATGCTGGACCAATCAGGAACAATGACAGATTCCGCTATCTCGTAAAGTATAACGGTCACAACGTTCCGAGTAGGCCTACATATCAGCCAATAATAGACATGAATGGTATTTTGTTAATCAGGAAGTTATCTCTAGAAACAGCTATGAAACTATTCGAAGTGAAAGTGTCACCAAGCATAGCAAATGGCCTGCAGCTTATAAGGGAGTTTCTGCGCACAAAACAGCTAGACAGCATAGAAAGAGTCAAAGGGCTATATTTAAAGAAAGTTCTCCCACTATCAAAATACACCCCCAAAAGATTGGTATACCAGCTGGCCAGGGAGACATTTTATATAGAGGAATAGACGACTTGAGATTGAAATTAATGTGCCAACTACACAAAAAAAAACGCTAGAAGAAAGGAATAGAGAAAGGACATAGATAGACCCGGAGTTCTACACCACTGCCACAATGATGGATACGAACTGGACAAAGACAGACTCTGACCTGCTTCATGCAGTGATACCATTTGATCTATGGTGATACGACTAGCGTACACGGCTTCCACGGCAAGCTAAGCAGAGAGGGGAGATGGCACCGCCCATCCAAGACTGTGTGGTCAAACACAGGGATCCTTTGATCTACGGGTCAAACATACGAGACATCATTTTGAGTTTTGTAGAAAGAGAACAAGGCCATTGAAAGAATATGCTGAAAAACTGCTCACATGGGTGCTACATACATACTGGTCATGTATAATCTTATGTTAATGATTTTAAGGTTTTCGAAATTCTAGACGTCGCGTACAAACATAATGATTAATATTTTCCGGGGTAGTGAGCCGTGATTAGTCAGTCGGTGTTTGCGGACAGACGTTTCGCATCCGACTGAGGAAGATGGAAGACACGTTTAGAGACTGAGACTGGAGGGTAGGAACCTACCCTCCGCCATTGAAGATGTTTCATTCAGCCAGAGAGAAAACATCTGGCGCAAGAGCGACTATCGACCACGGCCTATTAACCATAAAATGTATAATTCGCCTTATTTAACTAAAGAGGTAAATATTGTCGGCGATGAATTCAATCTAATTCCTAGTTGTACTAAATCAAATAATGATGGGAAAATTTAAATGTGGTTTTTAAAATAGTTTTTTTTTCAATGCCACCACGTTGTCATTTTAACATTCTGGTTTTTTATCTCCTGGCATGACGTTATTCTAACTCACTTCTGAGGTTGGGGCGCCTGGGAGGCGGAGTTACGCTGTCCCGATGATATGATGGGTGATGATGATGGTAATGATGCGCCAGGATAGGCCTTAATCCTAAACTTAATGAATATGTTAATGATGGCCAGATGATGTTCGGGGACCGTTTGGGCCTTAGTTTCCTGAAGTCTGTCTTACAGGTAAGGAAAAACCCCGGAAAAAACAATCACCCAGGAAAAAACTTGTCCCGACAGGGGATCGAACCCAGGCCCGCTGCGGGACAAGGTAGCACGCTACCTCGAGACCACAGCGGTGGACTTATTTTCAAAAGTAAAAATATGTTAACAGTAATTTATACAGAAAGATCTGTTTCATATGCTAAAAAAGTAACGCATTTATAACAAGAGAATAACCCTAGAAATATTAAGGCAATTTAAATTACATTTACTACATGCAAATTTTATGACACGAATGGTATGCATAAAAATGCAAAATTAATAAATCTTATATCATGTTGATCATTTTAGGAAGAAACATTAATTATTATTTATATCGTAATTTATGAATTCCTACAATAAAAAAGTGCACAAAAGTATATTAAGAACTATGGAAAATATTGCTAAAAAACAATAATGTCATTACAGGAGAAGCAGTGTATTCATCAATGAGCATTTTCTTTATAGTATCCTCAAATTGTTTGAAAAATTCATTTGGACTCAGCTTCAAATACTTCAGCAATTTCAGCCACAGATTTGAGTACAGCTGCAACTATTGCTGGATAGTAAGAGTTGATTTCTTTCTATAATTTCTTTTTGTTGC
The DNA here is from genome assembly GCA_030220185.1 of Diploptera punctata. Lineage (NCBI taxonomy): Eukaryota > Metazoa > Arthropoda > Insecta > Blattodea > Blaberidae > Diploptera > Diploptera punctata. The sequence goes on from JASPKZ010002319.1 coordinate 1,861,194, forward strand.
CTATTTTAAAATGTACGTAATTTTTTCCTTGTCCTTTTAAAGGGGGGGGGGAAATTAGACTTAAGTAGACTGTGTAATTGTAATTTTGCGTTGTTAAGGATAATTTGTCGGTCTTCATCTTTTACAAGATCCTTTATACGAGTATAAATGAGACAGAACGTTTCTTTCCTATAATTTTCCCGAGTTTGTAATTAAGACACGTCCCGTTTTGGCAAACACATAAAGAAACGTTTGAAGCAGACCTCTGGTTTTATGGCCGCAATTTCAAATAAACTAGCAAACTAGAAAGAACGTAATTGGAGTGTAACTGCAATAAACAGCAGATTAAATATGTTCTCTCTTTTATTCTTCCTATTGTCAAGGTTTATGGATCTACCAATAGAAATACATTATGAAGGATAGTAGTGCGCGATACTAATATATATGCAGTTAGAAGATGCAAATATCTAAACATAGTGAAATGCGCAATTTGTAGCTCCCATCTTATTTTTTTTAAATAATGTGAACAACTAAAGGAAAATAACAAATAAAAATAAAAAAACTCGCAACAGATTTTTAATAACATATGTCAATATTATTATTATTATTATTATTATTATTATATTATTATTATTATTATTATTATTATTATTATTATTATTATTAAAGAATTCGCCGAGTCTGAGGATGAAAACCGATAAAGATCAGTTTGGCTGAAAATGGGTTTTTACATTTGCATATACGGGTAACGAGGTTCTAATGGATTTCAGGCTTCAGCTCTCTTGTAAAATTTAAAGCTTTGTCTTTATCTGATTTTCATTCTCATGCCCTTAATTGCAAATTTTATTTCCCCAGTTTTGTGTGAAATTTATTTTAAGATAGTAATTTTCACTTTACAGAATGTTACAGAAGTATACTCTAAGGTAAATTTTGCAATGTTGAGTAACACATTCTAACAGGATGTGTTTATATTTTTACTGGAACAGCCACAAATAGTTGGTGCCAATCTTCTCCCATAAATATATTATTTCACTACCTTGAAACAGCTATTTTAAGGTCTAATCCACACCTGCATACAGATACTCGCAAAAACGTATGACTTTATAAAAAAATATTGTTTAAAGTGTGTCGAACCAATTTCTGCAAATAATAATTGTCTAAAGTAATTTCTTCTATGGAGTAGAATGTAACGGGGATAACCTTAATATTTTTTTAACATTATAAATTTAGTTAATTTTTCATAAAAATAATTATTAGGCCTATATAATATCTGAACAATATTTCATATATCGTTTTAAATCTTTAAAGTGTTACAAAAGTACTGGCACTATACGAGAATGAATTGTCTCGAAATTCTAAACTTATAACACTACTGTACGAATTATCTAGGCCTATTCTAAACTAAATTCTATGGCGTGACAGGACTAAAGGATCTTGGCCAACCAGAGAGCTTTTAGCTTCATATCTACGATATGAAAAGAGACGATCAGTCGGTCAGTATGACTTATCAGCATATCGGGACTACTAGTAACCATAGCTGATTTCCTCAATTTAGAGCAGCTTTTTATTGTAGCTACCCAAATTCCTCAATTAGTTTGATAGACATCGGTTCAGTACATTGGCAAAATCCCATGAGAAAATGTACTCCTCCATGGAAAGTCATATCATAGCTCTGCGCTAAAGCATGGTGTCTTAGGCTGCGATGCAAGATCAACAGTTATAGACATGTAAAGCATCAGGTTCCGATGCAATCCTAGTAGGATTAATGGAAAAATACATCGGTTGCTTAGTATTATTTGGGAAATGGGTCTTATAAATGAATGAAAAGCTCAATAAAAAAATAAAGAAAATACAGGGTGGACCGCTCGAATGGACCTAATTTCAATTGCTTGTTACTGGCAAACGGTTGAAGATAGAAACTTAAAACAACGTTCATATTACAGAAAAACTCACCAAGTTTTGATATCCAGATCACCACATCTCTATATGAGCCCCAGCAGTCACTGTGACGATATCAAAGCGATGAACAATTTCTTGCCAAGTACGTTGGAGTATGTCTTCTGGAATGTTCTCAATAGCCTCTATGATGCGCTCACGAAGATCACGAAGGTCTTTGACTGGGGTGGTGTAAACTTTATCTTTGACATAGCCCCAGAGAAAGAAATCCAGTGGTGTTAAATCGGGAGATCTCGGGGGCCACGCGATTGGTCCTCCCCTACCAATCCAACGGCCAGGGAAAATGTTGTCCAAAGTCGTACGAACTTCATTGGACCAGTGGGGAGGAGCACCATCTTGCTGGAAAACGATGTTAGGCTGCAGTTGTTCAATTTGTGGAAAGAAGAACTGCTCCAGCATGTCAAGATATGTGGTACCACGAACAGTTTTCTCGGCGAAGAAAAACGGTCCAATGACCTTATTATTGTGACAAACTGCACCAAACATTCATCTTCGGACTATCACGAACATGCTCTTGAATAGCGTGAGGATTCTCCGATCCCCAGATCCGCACATTATGCCGGTTTACCTTGCCTGACAAATGGAAAGTGGCTTCGTCCGAGAAGAAAATCTTGGTCATGAAGTCAGGATCAGCGCCGAGACGGTCCAGCATCGTATTGGCGAATTCCACTCGTTTCGGCATGTCATTCGGCTCCAGACGTTGCACTAACTGCACTTTATATGCGTGCAGTTTGAGGCGTTTGTGGACAATCCGTTGTAATGTCGATTTTGGTATTTGAAGTTCCCGCGAAGCTCTTCTTAATGACTTCCGGGGGCTTCGCTCAAATGCGGCTTGAACATTGCTACCATTTCATCCGATGCTCTGCGACCACCACCATGCTTCTTCAACACAGATCCTGTAGCTAATAATGTATCACGCCACTTCTTTATGCTTCTAGCAGTTGGAGCATCACGGTTAAACACACGCCGGAACTCCCTTTGAACTCTAATGATTGATTTAAACTCCGCATACCACAAAACAGCTTGCGCTTTCATCTGCGGAGTCGCCATTTTCACAAACAATTAAATCTAAGAACGAGAAACGTATCTTTGTGCCATCTACCGACAGGATTCGAAACTTGGTGAGTTTTTCTGTACTATGAACGTTGTTTTAAGTTTCTATCTTCAACCGTTTGCCAGTAACAAGCAATTGAAATTAGGTCCATTCGAGCGGTCCACCCTGTACAATTGATTGCAATGACTATAGTTGCATTTCATTACTTTCAACGTCGTACAAAATCTAATAAATGTAGGCCTACTATTATCTAGGCTTTCTCATATTGACAACATCATAGTTGATCATTTATCTGACCAAATAAGTATAAAATAGATCAGATGTTTAGTATAAGTCGGAATCTATAACATGAACGGGAATGATGGAATTTTACATTACGCAGACTTAAAAACATACATACGAATAAATAAAAATAAAAATTGTATAGTATGCTGCTAGAATTGGGAATTCCTAAAACGATGTGCGAAACATGGTGTTCTACTTCAAGGGAAACAAAAAATTCGAGTATTTGAGAATACAGTGCTTAGAAAAAAAAATTATACCAAAAAATGAATAGACAGGTGAATGGAGAGAATCGCATAAATGAGCTACATGATCTCCGTGGAAACAAGATGTAATAAGAACGGTCAAGCCTCATAGACTGCGCTGGGCATGACGTGTGGTACGGATGGGGAATGAAAGAGAAGCATGGAAATTCCTTGTAGGAAAACCGCAGGGAAGGCGTCCAGTAGGTAGGCAAATAATGAGGTGGGAGAATTATCTCGTACATTAACCATAATTTTAGGAAGGTGAATTATATAGGGAATTATTGGAACATTTTAGCTCGGGTTGGGTATGTATGGAGAATTTATGTCCGCCGGCCATGAAACTCCTGATTCGATATTGTTGTTGAGTTAGTTAATTTGGTCATCTCATCATCAGTTGTTTAAGTGGTTATCCTCATTTAGCTTAAATAACTTGTGGAGATGAATGTGATTCCGCCATGATTGAGATTCAAGATTAAATTCTAGACTCCGAATACTGTAATATAATTAAGATTTCTATCTAGCTAGATAGCTATCTAAGTTACTGTAGCCTATTGCGTGACTTGACTGCCCTACAGTATGCCTCCATTCATTCCTATATTCTGCCTTTCTTTACTATCCTTGTACAAGGAACAGTCCTATGTTACACATCAGTGTGTTTTATTTCTGACGTATTCCACTGGTGATTGTGCATCAGACATGGTACTAGCACGTCCGCTTAGAGAATGAATGACGTAATATGGTTGCCTTCTTCTGAGCTGTGGACTGTAGTTACTTTTTATAGCTAATCCATGATTAATAGTTCCGTCCGTTCGATTGTAGATAAAATAATAATGAATAAGGTTATAATTATTATTATAAAGATCATTTATCTTGGGGCATGTCATGGGAATTATCAACAATAAATGTGTGATAGGGTGAGGTCCCATACTTTATGACCTCTGGGATAGGAAAAAATTGATGTGTGCAGAATAATAATCAGATAATTAAGAATGTTTATCGAAGGCTGGATGTAGTAGCACTGATGAAGAGTAGAGAATTGCGATGGCTTGATCACGTTAACATCAAAAGGTTATCAAAAATAGCTATGGACATTTATCTACAAGCTAAAATATTATTGGGCAGACCAAAATGATGTTGGAAAGACAAAGTGTACTAATATCTCACACTGGTGAAAGGCCACTTGAAAAAAGCGAACAAGGGAGCTGTGGAGAACCTTTTTGAATGAGAAAAAGAAAAACTTTCGGTTGAAGTAGCTATGACCCCAAGCACTGGATGTCCATTTTAATCGCCTTTTACGATGTGAAATGGGCTACATAGGGACAATTCTTTACACCACACGAGTGAAAGACTCTTCAGTAGTCGAAAACCCCAATTCAATGGAATTTTCTCTCTCATTTAGAGGACTTAAACGCTTAACCGATGATGATCGTGAAATAACTGCGAATCATTTCATGGAAACAATTAAAAATTAATTAATAAATTCATGCCAACAGTGCGCAACGCCGGAGAGCCAAGGCCGACTGAAATAGCTGCTACAACAGGATAGCAGAAGACAGTACTATACAGGAAGGCAGGTGATTAATGTGACGCAATCCCTTAACCTTAGGATTACGAACGTGAGTGACGATCTCATGTCTATCTTTAACTGGCCTTCAAGTTTCGATCTAAAGTTGAATCCTAACAAATCACAGGTCATTCTAACGGGACAACAAAGACTGCTCACAACTTTAGACATGTAAATTACTATAAATAATATAATGATCCCTTATTCTTCATCACTACTCGATTTTGGACAATATCTATACCCAGATTTAACGTGGCAATCCCAAGTGAAACATCTGTAAAAAAAAACTTTCTTCATCTCACATTATCTTGGATGTTTAAAGAAATTTTTCTCTGCTTCATTACAATGAACCCTTGTGCAGAATCTTGTGTTACCACACTTCGATTATTGTGACGTTATGTATAATGGTCTAATTTGATTTGTTGCAAAGACTGCAGCATGATCATAATGCTTACGTTCGTTTCATTTTCAAATCCGCCGTTATAAATCATATTTCCGAACACTTCAATAATCTCTCTTGGCTCCATCTTAGCGACAGACGTAAATTGGACTCTGTCGCTTCTTTTGAAGCTTTTGTACTCTCACACTCCTAGTCATCTGGCTTCCAGATTTGAGAAGTTATCTTCTTACCACAATATTGACACTAGGTCACAAGATATGTGTGTTAACAATCCCTATTCATAGCACCTCAATTCTACTTCTTTCACAGTAATCTCCGCCCGCTCCTGGAATTCCCTCGCTCTAGATATCAGGAGTTGCCACATACTTGACACTTTTAAGTCACGTTAATATAATTGCATGTTATCAAATAATTAATTTCTCTCCCAAAATAAAATGTATTCTCTATCATTAGTAGCTGTATTTTCATTTTCTATCTTGTATAATGCATATTTCATTTGTTAAATCTTGAGTAAATCAACATTTTGTAAATAATAATAGCATTGTATATATACCATGTAATCATTTATGTTTATAGTAATTTAGATATGACTAATTTTTGTATTTTTTCTAATTTGGTTGAATGGTAGGCTTTGACTCTGCAAGATAAAAGAAAATAATAATAATAATTATTATTATTATTCTGTCCCGCGCCGTAGCCGAGTGGTTAAGACAAGAAGCCTTGGCGCAGAGCTACGGGATTTGCGCTGGTTCGAGCCCCATGGGGGAAGAAATTTTCTCATGGAATTTCTGCCAGTATGGGACCGGTGCCCACCCAGCATCGCGAGGCATTTGGGTAGCTACAATAAGTTGCGACTCCAGGTTGATAAGACCAGCTATAACGACTGGGGGACTCGACATACTGACCACATGCCACCCCTACACTGGTAGGCCAAGGGCCTTCTAGGGCTGTCGCACTTGGAGTTTATTATTATCATGTTAAGTGGCTACTCAATTGCACTCATCAGAGTGCGTGAAGTTTTTCTAAACCCTTTACCGAAAGAAAATTTATGTTTGTATTGCTAGGAATTGAACTCGAGACACATGGGATGTAAGACACGATCATTTTTACAGTATAAAGAAAAAATGAGAACACGAATAAATGCATTTGCATGAGATTGTTATCTCTAATAATGACAAGATACGTATTATTTCTAACGTAAATATGTCTAATTTACAAAATGTAGGGCTTAAGACAACTAAATCTCTGCGTCTATATTAGAAAGTGTACTAGGTTTAAATGTAATACAAGAGATTCAAATGTGTGGAGTAACTGCCGCAAATCTGACGTAGGTCTAAAAATCTTTCATGACCAGAGCAAGATATTGTGCCCTAAGTAATGGATCAAGGTTGTTCCAGTATTACACTAAAGGATAAATTAAAAAGTAAATTGCATTAACTGTCACAAAATTTCTTCAATGTCAGACAGTATGATTCATCCTGCATTTTATCTTATCCTTCAAGGTGGGAAAGCCCCATGTCTGCAATTAAATAAAGTCATCATCATCACTCCAGGGATTAGGCAATTGCCCGTTCCGACTTCATAATGCATCAACCCAACGTCTTCTAGGTCTTCCAACATCACGTCTTCCTCTTGCTTGATAATTTCTTGCTAACAATGGATATCTCTCCTTACTCATTCCATCCATGTGACGTGGTGGGGGGCTTAGTACCCGATGAACCAGACGACCCTACTGGGGAAGATTGACTTAGGTTAATCTTGCTGGTGAGTAAGAGGCGAGGGGAACCAAGTAGGCCTACAACTCACAACGAAGGAATGGCGTCTGTATCCATATTGGGCGGCCACATCTTCGTCAAGTCTTCAATGGTCAACAGGGCGACAAGGAATAGCACAGCTAAACTTGTAGGGCTTGAAGAGCGGAAGAAGCAGCCCTCTCTTGGGGGGTGGATACCCAGAGGAGCATGTTTGGAGGCTCAGAAGAAGCAGCCCTTCCACCATCCTTGTCCTGCGAAGCGCTCGTAACGCTTCCAGGAGACATTTATCTTACTGAGAAGCTTCATGGAAATCAGCCGAATTGTCATTAAATAAAGTTAATAGTAGTATTCTCTCAACTCCTCGGGAAAGCATAAGGCCCTAATATTCACCATACCATTTGATTCTTGATCTGCCTATTCTAGTTTATCCTTGAGCATTCCAGTCAAAAGCCGTTTCAGCTATGTTTCCATCTTCTCTCCTCATTACATGTCCGATCCATTTTCTATATTTGACCTCTTTCACAATTTCTTGCTGATTGTCCTTGGCCATCATATTCCTATTGTGGCTCTCAAACATATGTTAATAAATACTTTTTTTTTCATATTTCACGTAATAAAATAAAACAGATTTCACATTTGTATTGAGTGTTATAACTTCTCATTTTAGAAAGATTTATCTGGATTTTAAACTTAAAGAGTGCAAAGGAGCTATTTTTTAAATATGAATAAAATAAAATAATTATCCTTCTATAAATATTCATAAAATTCCATTTCATCCATACATTTCTATTAAAGAAACCTTTGGATTTGCTGAATGAATGAACTTTGTTTTCTAATTATAATTTTGATTTCTTAATCCGATCCTCCTTTTTTTTGTACATAATACTTCATCGCTATGAATATGCACTAACCTCCACTATCCCTTCATTCGCTTAACTAAATTTAGTATTTGTTTTACTATGCATTCTCATAATTTTTGTTTTTTGTTTATTGAGTTGTAATCTTGCTGCAAATGTAAATCTGTCTAAATCTTGTAATTTATGTCGGAGAATCTATAGGTCATGTAAACATCATCTGCGTATTCTACTCTCTTCAGTCTTTCACCTAGTCCCCATTTTAACTTTTAGATGGGTTCTTCATATCATCCAATGCCAGAACGAACAATAGCGGTGATAACAAACAGCCTTGTTAACTCCACTCGGAACTGACTCGAGAGAGAGGAAAGTGTCGATAGTTTACCCTAATTCTTTTTTTTTTATGATATTGGTGAAACATTTCTGAAGCATGTTTATTCTTTATGTAGTACGGTATATATTTATATATGGGGTTCTCCCGTGTCCCGAATTTCATTCCACCAATACTCTCCACTCCTCTTCTCTTCCCCATCATGCTATTTCATCTTCATTCATTCATTTCATATCACCCTTCAGCTCATTTTGGGGGGCACGCCTTACCGTAGTGGTTAAGGCACTGCGCTACAAACCGGAAGGTTGAGGGTTCGAGTCCCGATGGGGGTCAGGATTTTTTTACTGACTCAAACCTTTTGGTGGCACCATGGCCTTAGGGTTGACTCAGCCTCTAACGGAAATGAGTACCAGACGCTTGTTCTGGGGGTAAAGGCGGCCGTCACGCAGGACTGACAACCTGGCTGACAGCAAGTGCCGATTGTCTAGAAAAAGTGCGAGCCTTAACCTCCTACCACCCCAAGAGTCTCCTATGGCATATAGTGGGATCACTTTACCTTTACCTCATTTCATGTAAATAAAAATAGTCTGGTTTAACAAACCGCAGATGTTTAAAATATGTGGTTGTGGTGATCTAATGGGGCCACACTCGTGTATTTCCTAATGACTCAGAGTCTGAGTGTGTTAACTTAGGCAAAATAGGATCAAAAAGGATAGTTCTAGTCTCTCCTCGAGATCCTGAGGCCAGTTCAAATAAATGACGATATGAGTCATGTGTAAATGTTTGTTATGTGTCAAAAACCAGGAACACGGTAACAGACTACATGGCACCATAGAGTAGATTTCATTCCAAACATGAGAAAAACTCAATATATCTTTCAAGTCGCAGTTCTATGGAAGTTTGCCCTCTCAGTTTAAATAGAATAGAGTACAAACATTTATATAAACTCTCGGTCTTACTCTTTGCCCTAGTTTAGCTCCTACCTTTGTTCGAACATGTATCTACCCCAAATATATTTATATAAACATTAATTAATATTTGTTGGAATACTAATTGGAGGCATTGGGCCAGGTTTCGATCTGCGATCGCAAAAATTGGCCTAGTTAATTCTTTTTATATTGGTATGATATATGTTTTTCTTCGTCAAGGTTGTAGCATATCACCCATATTATTTAAGATATTTATACATAAATCACTGTCAAACTGGAGCAAAAAATGTTCAGGAATGGAAGAACCAATTGGAGATGGATCAACAGATACAATATATAGACTGTTATTTGCGGATGACCAGATAATAATTGCTCAAGAATATGAAGACATGGAGCTCATATTCAGGAAAATTATTCGACGAATACGATAACTGGGGTTTGAAAATAAATGTAGAAAAAACATTTTATATGGGATGTGGAGCCGAAACCGAAGACTTGATATTAGAAGATGAAAAGGGGTATATTAGAGGTTGTGAAGAATTTGAGTATCTGGGAGTAAAATTAGATAAAAAGGATAAACAAGAAAGTGATAATAAGAACAGAATAAATAAAGGTAGAGCAATAACAGCAATGATGATGGAGTCTTATGGAACAGACATATAACCAGGAAAAAATAAGTTACAAATATATAATTCAATAGTGAGAAGTACTGTCACATATGGCGCTGAAGTTTGGAAATTCAACAAAAACTTATGTCGATGGAAATGGATTTCTTGATAAGAGCAGAAAGATGTTTAAATTAGAAGAAAATAGATACTGTCATTCGAGAAAAAAATGAATATAAGATATTCAATAGTAGATTATATAAGATATAAACAATTAAATTGGTATGGGCACGTACGATGAATGTAAGAAGAAAGGTTACCCAGGAAATCATTGGAATGGTGTCCACCTGGAAGAAGAATGAAAGGAAGACCTCGAAACTCGTGGATGCAAGAAATAAAAACTGGAATGAAAATAAGGGTATTGGAGTGGATGGATGAATAGAGTCGAGTGGAGAAGAAAAATAAAAACTTTAGGCACAGAAAGATGTGTAAACATTAAAAATCAGTATATAAAATAAAAAAATATTTTTCTGTGTAACACAAATGTAAAAGATCATTAAATCCTAAACAGCCCCTAAATCCCACCTTATAATCATCCATGTCAATATTTGCCTTGTTAAGTATGAATGTTTAGGCCTATAACCATAATTTTTGTCTCTGGTATTCTATAGGTGTGAAATATGGCATATTTTATTAAGAGAAGAAAACTAGCTAAAAGTTTTCGAAAATAGGATCCTAAAAGTAATATTTGGTCCATAAAGGATGGGAATGGAGGAACTTCATAATGATGAACTCTAATTTAATACAGTTTTCCTAATATCATGGTTATTAAGTCTAGGACATTGAGATGGGCAAATCATGTAGTTGGAATGGGCGATAGTAAAATTGCTTTAAAAAAATTAAATAGGTAACCCTTGAGGAAAATACAATTAGGAAAGCCTAGGCATGAGTGGCAGGATAATATTTGGATGGATGTTATGGATTTGGATATTGTAATATAAACTGGATTGGATTGGCTGAGTATATGGACCAGTGGAATACCTACAATCACGCGACATCGAACCTACGAGATGCGTAAGCCCATAAAGTTAGTTAAGGTATGAATGAATGAATGAATGACGTGTCGTATCTTAAATGTTAGTGTTGTCTCGGAGTATTCTGCCGTTGTACTGATCATTCTTTGAGAGAAGACTTCCTGATTTCCTCGTGTGATCAAAAAAGTGTGCATGTGATCGAATTTATAATAATAATAATAATAATAATAATAATAATAATAATAATAATAATAATAATAATAATAATAATAATAATAATAATAATAATAATAATAATAATAATTAATAATAATAATAATAATAATAAACTATAGGTCTATACAGAGGACAGAAAACGATGGAGAACTTTAACTAAGGAAAATTTGTGAATGTTTGTTGCAAACTGATAGTCTGTAAGTCCGTAGTTTTTTAATTCATGTTAATTACTAAGATTGGTTGCAGAAAACCCTGAATGACGAGGAAAATTCTCGAAATGAATGAATGAACTATATTTTAATTAGATAAAATAGATGAAGGAATTATAAAGCTAATATTCTCTCCCGATAATTCGTGTCCCTGTAAGATCTGGGTGACGCAGGGCACGTAAAAATATCTACAATGAAGAAGTTACTCTAAAAGAGAGAGAGAGGGGGGGGGAAGTATTATATATACTACGTACACATCTGTTTTAAAAACGCTTTCTACAAAACTAACTCACTGACATTCTCGATGATGTTCATGGCCGCGTGGACATAAGCTCTTCATACATTCCTATGCTGAGCTAATATTTTACAATCATGCCTTGTATAAAATCTACTTCCCTCGGATAATCGTTATTATTACTCTCCCATATTTTTCTCGGGCTGCCTATTGGGCCCTTTCCCACTGATTTTCCTACAAGAAATTTCCATGTCCCTCTTTCATTTCCCATTCGTATCACATGTCCTAACTTCTTATTATACTTGTATCTCGTTTCCCATAAATATCATGTTGCTCACCGTTATATAATTTCCTGCATTCGTCGGTCTGTTCATCAATCTTCGGTCCAAAAATAAGAACTTTATTCTCGAACATTCCTCCCTTAAAGTATGTATATAGTTTGGCCGCTGTGGGCATGAAATAATACAGCGCTTCGTGCGATAGAACTACAAAATAAATAACTGAGCAACTTTCACGCACCCAAAAACTAGGGATTGACACCATGGATTAGTTACAAATAGTTCAAATTTTCAATCTCAAATTACAATATTCAAGCATTAGCGATGCAGAGATCGAATCAGAAGCATCTGTTTGTGGATATAGTGCAACTTACTAATTGCAAAGAAAACTTTAAAATGTAGATAGTCTATCAATGTAGGGTTGAAGACTATGGTTTCCATATTATATGGAATAGAAGAACAAATTCAACCTAACTGGTCACTCATTCTATCTTGCTACTTAGCTAGAAATACAAAACACGAGACCAGAAAATTGGTTCAAAAGATTTAATCAGATTGATCAGTAAAGTGTGATTTGATCCTTAGCTCTTTTTGGGTGGAATGTCTTAAGCTAGCAAGAATCTTAGAATTGAAGGAAGACTTGGATCTATTGGATGTACATAAGAAGCCTTGGAATAAACTTTATGATTCACATTTGGTTGTTACTATATAGTATTTCAAAAATAAAAATCAAATGGTTATTATGTAAAAGTAAAAATTAAATATCAGATTGAAGGGACCTTGTCATAAAATGGACTTCGAATTGTTTTGAAATAGCCACTGTCCAATATTTATATATACCACATCGATAGCAGTTTGTGTTAATATTACAGTCACAACCTCTTATCTATTATTCACGGATTACAAAAGGATATTCTGTTCTTTATTTGCATTACGATCTTCATTATACTAAGAATATGCACTTATTAGTAAGTCACAGTTCCAAGGCTAATTCTTATCTACGTCAAGTTCTAAATAAATTTAATTATAGACTTTTTCTAATTTAGACCTACAAAGAGTTGTTAATTTGAAGAGTTTTCATAATGTAGCTTTAAGTAATATTACGGACTTACCCAAAGACGACCTCAGCGTAGAAGAAGAGTAATATTAATATCTCATAAATTAAATGGTTTTAATTCAATAATTAATACAATTTTCTGATCATAAATTCCAAGTTTATTTCCACGTACATTATACAGATTTTAAAGAGTTAACTTTTGAAGTTGAGAATTTTTATTCAGGTATCCAATGATAGGAAGCTGGAAATTTATAGACTGACAATTATTTATTATTTTTTTGTTATTATAAATGTATATTTTTATAGACATTTCGACTGATAATATTTTCTGCCATACTCAAATGTCAGAGGCTGTGATTACTCTGAATTAATAATTGTATCAATCGGCCGCGGTGGACTAGTGGTTATGCTCCTTGCCTCTGGTCCCGAGGGTCGCGGGTTCAAACCCGGCCAGGGTCGATGGATTTTTAGGACGGAAAAATCCAAGGAGCAAGTCCTCCGGGAGGGACTTTCAGCCATGGATCCCGAGTCTGAAGATTTTCAGGCTCATAAAAGTTCCTTAAGCCTGAATGAAAAGGCATCTAAGCAAAATTAACCGAATTTTCCCGTCCTAGTACTACCTTGGTTTCCTAGATGTCAGTATGAGGCGGAACGCTGACCACGGACCACTCAAATGACATCTATACGAAAACAAGTGTAACTAAATTAGTATGGTTCAAATTCTTCGCTGTAGGGGAAGAGCGTCTAAATCTCTGTTAAGGGAAACATGGGCCTACAAGAAGAATATTTGTATCTAATTACCGTATATATTTCATAATCTCGATTCCGGTAGACGAAAATAATAACATATTTATTTAGCTATTTATTTATTCACTTTCTAAATGATGAAATATGCGTAACTTACTTACTCACTGGCACTATCAAACCTGTAGGTTCATGGCCGCGCGGACATAAGCTCTCCATACACCCCTATCCTGAGCTAATCCTTTCCAATTATTCCCTGTATAATCTACTTCCCTCAAATCATAGTTAATGTTATTCTCCCACCTCATTCTTGGTCTACCAACTGGGCGTTTTCCCTCTGGCTTTCCTACAAGAAGCTTCCATGCACGTCTTTCATTCCCCATACGTGCAACATGTCCTGCCCATCGCAGTCTACGAGACTTGACTGTTCTTATTATATCTGGCTTCCTATAAAGACCATGTAGTTCATTGTTATGTAGTCTTCTCCATTCACCTGTCTGTTCATCTCTCTTTGGTCCAAAAATCCTCCTAAGTACTTTATTCTCAAATACCTGTAATCTCCTTTCCTCCCTTAAAGTAAGAGTCCATGTTTCGCACCCATATAATATAACTGGTAGAATAATAGTTTTATATATTTTAAGTTTAACGTTTTTTGAAAGGAGTTGGGACATCAAGAGTCTCTGCAATGCATAATAGCATGAATTTCCAGAATTGAGCCTATGTTTAATTTCTTTGTGCATCTCATTCCTATTTGTGATTATTGTTCCTAGGTATTTGAATTCAGCCACTTCCTCAAAATTTCCCTCATTTGTCATTAGCTGTCCATTTCCATTATATAATGTATTTCTACGTGTGACCATATATTTAGTTTTATTGATATTTACTTCCAGTCCTAAGTTCTTAGTGTTACTCAATAGTGTGTGCGTATTGTCCTTCAGTATCTCCTCACTATCGGTCAACAATACTACATCATCAGCATAAACTAACAGTTTATTAATACTATTCAGTTGTAAGCCTTCCTCATTCTCTAAAGATTTAATGGCATGCTCTAGTACAAAATTAAATAGTAGAGGAGATAGTGCATCTCCTTGCTTCAACCCATTCTGGATTTCAAAAGTGTCCGAAAACTGTTTGCCTATACGCACCCTACTCTTTGTGCCATTTAGACACATTCGTATAAATCTAACTTTTTAGGAATTCCGAACTCCAGCAGGATACTATATAACTTCTCCCTCTTAATTGAATCATATGCTTTTTTGAAGTCTACGTATAGTTGATGTACAGTACCATTATATTCCCATTTCTTTTCTAAAATCTGTCTTATACTAAAAATCTGATCTGTTGTAGACCTGTTTCTTCTAAATGCACATTGATGGTCTCCTAGAATGTCATCAATATAGGGAGTAAGTCTGCTGACTAATATATTTGTTAGAATTTTGTACGAAGTTGAAAGTAATGAGATGCCCCTGTAGTTGTTGCAATCAGTTTTATCTCCTTTCTTATAAATTGGTACGATAATTGATTCTTTCCATTCATCTGGAAGAGCTTCTTTTTCCCAAATCATACTAAGCAACCAGCGTATTTTGTCCATCAATTTATCTCCCCCTGATTTTATCAGTTCTGCTGGAAATATGCGTAAACTAGATACAAATATTAATTCAAAATAATCCCAGCCTCTGACTTTGAGTATGGAAGAAATTATCAGTCGAAATGTCTATTTATAAAAATAAACATTTATAAAAATATACTTGATTTTAAAATTTAATATAATGCAAGTCTGCTAAATATGTACTTCAACTTAACCCTTACATTGGAAATGCATTCTAAGGATAACTCACTGGCACTATAGAACCCACAGGTTCATGGCCGTGCGGACATAAGCTCTTCATACATCTCTATCCTGAGCTAAAGTTTCCAATCATTCTCTGTATAATCTACTTCCCTCAAATCATAGTTAATGTTATTCTCCCACCTCATTCTTGGTCTACCAATTGGGCGTTTTACCTCTGGTTTTCCTACAAGAAGCTTCCATGCACGTCTTTCATTTCCTAATCGTTCCACATGTCCTGCCCATTGTAATCTACGAGACTTAACTGTTCTTATTATATCTGGCTTACATAAATTAATTCATTTAATATTTTTAATAAAACAAACTAGTAGAATTTACTTCAATTTGTGTCGAATTGCACAATAATTATAATAACAGTTATGCGTAATTTCCTTTTTACGGCGGTCCCCCACACTTAAATAACTGACTCGAGAAAATTAATGTTTGTCAATTTAAGTGATAATTGTAAAGATAATAATGTTTAAAATACGGTACTGAATGAGATTTCTATACTTCTATTTAAGATGAAGAAGTAAATTAACTCTTCACACCAAGTGTCGTTAAAATATCCAAGTTACTCGTTCTTTAAAACGAGAAATTATTATTGTTTCAATTATTCTAATAAAATACATTACATCGGTCTACTTATTTAAATACACAGAGTGTAAATTAATTATATCACGTAATTTTAACTGTTTACAGAGCGACCTCTCGCAAGCAGTTTAATATAGGGGAAGGAATGGTCTGCAAAGTAAAATCGTCGTATTATAACAGTTTTATATTGGCTATTTAACTCATGCCCTAAATGGGAGTCAATGACCAATCACATTTCAATGAATTTTGATATAAAACCAATCACAGACGTTTTCCACCTCGATTTTATCAGTTTAATTTTATCATGTTAAAATCAAGCTCCTCCTTCTTAACATTCTAAATAGGTTAGAACATTATTTTGCAGTGGCTGACTCTCTAAGAAATACAGCTACCAGATTGTATATATAGTACAGAGTACACGAATGTAAACAGACACTGCTTGCGGGATATAATAGTTTAATTTTATCATGTTAAAATCAAGCTCCTCCTTCTTAACATTCTAAATAGGTTAGAACATTATTTTGCAGTGGCTGACTCTCTAAGAAATACAGCTACCAGATTGTATATATAGTACAGAGTACACGAATGTAAACAGACACTGCTTGCGGGATATAATAGAAAAAACATTCGCAGTAATTGATTATACCACAATAAAAAGAAACCACTGTTTGAACTTTCTTAAACATATTATTTCCCGGAATTTACGTTCCAGAAAAATATAATTTACATCATAGGACATCAGAAATTAATTAATAACATAATGCTGGTTATAAACAGTTCTATGTTTCATTTTTTCTCCACTAGGGTGCATTCTTACAATATTGCGATCCTTTGGCAATAAATATTACGATCTGGTTGCAGTGATGAACAAATGATGCATAACGTTTCTCATTTGTTTTCAAACATCGTAGTTTACATTAAATATATAAATATTTTAAAATAACTATATTTAAATAAATAATAATGATCTGCGAATACACAGCTTAATTTTATTCGTTAAATAGTCGTAACAAATGGCGCTCTTGATTTCCCAATTCTCTAGATAAATTGGAAATCACTCGTGGCATTACTTATGAAATGATAAATCTCTATAAAAAAAGACGCAGCAGTGTAATTTGTACTAGATTAATTAAAAATATTATTGGGTACCCTGGGAACCCTAACTGCTAATAACTAATAGCATTTTCAAACTTTGATATCTTCAATATCACAATAATTTTGTTCCTAATCATAATTTTATTAAAGACACCACATTTTGAAAGGCGATGTTAACCAATTAAATAAGTCAGATTTCCGGAGGTTCTTGATATGATTTGAAATCAATCTTGTATAAATTATAATAATACATCATTTTTATATTGATTCATAAGCACCAAATTTAATAGTTCCTTATAACTGAGCCATTTTACTTTGCGGACCGCTTGTTTTGTAAACCATATTGCTGTGTAAGGATATAAAGCCTGTACCGGTAACAAACACGCAACTAGCACTTCCAAAAATCTTCAATTTTGATATCCTGAATAAATGATAAGGATACAATTAAATGAAGATAATCTACTAGAAATAGAAGTGGGAAAGTAATAGGAAGGGATATTTGCCCTGATTAATATCATTAGATCACTGCATTGTAGACGTCTTCCTGATCAAGACTGTAAGCAGAATGACTAATGACACCTCAAATTTCGCATATGGGACATTCCATACGAAATTGGCAAAAAAAATTGTGAAAATTGAACTCACATCTTTAAAAGTTTACTTCTTTTTTTTACAGTGAAACTTTATTATGTATTGCATATCTGAACCGAATTTCAGGTCTTCGTTTGATGTAATTATAGAGTAATAGACCTGTCAATTTATCGTATTGTTTTAAATAGTATCTTTTATGAAATAAATTTCTCGAAGTATAACCAATCCCTCAACATCAAAAGATAGTCACATTATAGATGATTTTATGCTCTATCGCTTGAAAATTAGTATGTTAATATTTACGTTTTTCTGAAGGGCGTAAATTCAATTAATATGCAATTAACCGTTCCCACCAAAAATTTTATAAAATCAAAAAGTGTCACATTATTACCTGAACACCAGTTAATTTTTTGTAATTAGTATTAAAGTGGAGTCTTGAAAGGAAACTACCCAAAATAATTATTTTCCTATAATCTCCTATGTATAGACTGCCCGCAATACCTTTCGCGTGAGTGGAGATCACTCGCTCGTACAAACAATGACGGAGCTACTTGGTAATAGTCCTTTGCGCACTTACAAATTTTTTATTGTTATTATCATCATTACATTATTTTTATTATCATTATTACAATTATTACATTATCATCATCATAATCGTGGACGAGTGGTTACTCTGCACGCCTCCGATTCCGAGGTTCGCGGTTTCAAACTCGATAGGAATCAATGGCATTTTAAAGGCGTAACAATTCTGAATGTAGCTTTCTCCAGAGGGAAGGAAATCCGTGAGTCTCGTGTCGTAGATTTACGGTACGTAGGAGAACATCGCGCTTGAAATAAATTGCTACATAATGATTCCACATGTTAGTGAGCGTCATTGAATGTAACAATCTCTATTGATATCTCCAGTTGGCGGTTAATTTTGTGCTGATTTTGGCTAATGTATAGTTTAATTTAAATTACTAAGAACCTACGAATTCAAGCTTGTAGGCCTATTAAAATTATTTTCTAGAGAGTAGTTTTGTAATGTGTTGTAATATTCTGTACTTGTACACTACACCAACGTCTGATGTTGAATATTGCAAGGAATGTTAAGCTATCGATAATAATTTATAACAATTTTCATGCTGTTACAAGTAATATTTAAGAGGTATAAATATATTTTATTGGCTTGGCATCACTTACTGATCTTGCATCCCCTACTCATGACATATCAAAGATGATATTAAAATGCACGATATACGCTAAACAATTGTTGTAGTATTTAATTTAATGCCTAAACTTCCCATTATTCTCCTTTTATAACACAAAATGTATATCTCTACGATTATTCTCTCATTCCAGAAATATTTAAGAAATTGTAAAATTATATATTAACACATAATATTGTTGATAACTATTATATACTAATATAAACATAATTAAAATTATATTTAACTTCTAACTCACCATTTAGTCTTTGTAGATCTGCAAACTTGTTAGTTAAAAATAAAAATTATTTTAAATTTGACTGTGACACTTAAAATGACGAGGTGCACTAAACACACGCACTAATTTAAATCAACTGTCAAGTAAGTAATCTGAATTTGAGAATTGTTGATGGAAAAGCAGATGTTTTAGGAAGACTTGCTGATTCAGCATTATTATCGTTCGTTAGGAAGTGGTACGAGTATTAAAACATTCTGTTTTATTTGGAAAATATATCTTATAACAACACTATTTCGTCACATAGTTTTCAGGGTAGGCCTACAATACACTGAATAAAAAGGTTATTTTAAGATTAAAATTAGTAATTATAACATAATAAAAATCTATAGCGTACCAGTTTATTCAATTAATGATGTAAGAGTTTTTATTATAATATTACATTTAAATTGTAATGAAAAATTTGTAACAAAATAAATAATTTGTTTTAAGGGAAGAAAGAAGATTACGAGTATTTGAGAATAAAGTTCTTAGGAAAATTTTTGGATCAAAAAGAGACGAACAGACAGGTGAATGGAGAAAACTACATAATAGTGAGCTACATGATATGTATAGGAAGCCAGATATAATAAGAACAGTTAAGTCTCGTAGGCTGCGATGGGCAGGACATGTGGCACGTATGGGGGATGAAAGAGGTGCTTGGAAACTTCTGGTAGGAAAACCGGAGGGAAAACGCCCAGTTGGAAGACCAAGAATGAGGTGGGAGAATAATATTATACATGATTTGAGGGAAGTAGATTATACAGGGGATAATTGGAAAACGTTAGCTCGGGATAGGGATGTATGGAGAGCTTATGTCCGCGCGGCCATGAACCTACAGGTTCGACAGAGCCAGTGAATGAGTTAGTTATAAATAATTTGTTTAATAATTCACAGTAAACGTAAGTAACAGAGCTCTTTACTTCTCGCTTCAGCAATTAAATTCCATAAATAAACATCTACTGCGTAAGAATTAAAATATCGCCACTTTTATAAATTAACGGTACTGTTCCATTAAGCAGAACATATAATAATCTATTCGATTTAATGGCAGTTGAAAAAGTCACTGATGAAGCGGGGTCAGCTGTTTCAATTAACTACGCGCGCGACCTTGGTCGTGAAATGAACCAGCTGCGCTGTGGATCCGCCAGTTTTTAACGAAAATAGAATAAAAAACATTTATATTGTCTGAACTATTCATCCCACCAAAAAGGTAATTGCTGGAAATTAATCCTTATTACGTGAATAGTATCCTGTATTTTTTTCGTTTTCATTTTTTGATATGTACTGCAGTAAATCCGCCATAAAATAGAAAATTGACACCGAAAATAAAAATATCCTAATTATAAAAATAACACCCTTAAACTACATGATATCACCTATATAAATACGTTTGAAACAAATTTTTGCTGTTTACTGTTTCTGAAATATTACTTAGTAAATGTTTTAGTTTATCATATTTACGATAATTTTAGATCATCATAACTATGAACCTATAAATGATAAAAATTAAATTTCGATATTAATACGTTTATAAATGTATTCACTATATTTAGGGATAGGCCTACATAAAATTAAAAAAATAAATTGCAAGAATTTTTACTTGATTTGATAGGGATTATCCCATATTCGAATTATTTATGCTAAAATAGATGCATAATCCACATGACTAGTTCGACCGAACTTTGATAAATTAAAAAATAAAAAATTGCAGAGTTTCGTGTTTTACAGGCTGCCCTGTTAATCGAGTCTATGCACCAATAGTATGTCACCAATTGTGCACAATTGAAATTGTTTTATTTAATTTATTATTTTATTTCCTCACTTCATCCTACCTGCACCATTCAATTTTAATTCAAACAGATCTCCATTTTTCATTTCATAATCTAATACATATAAAAATGAATGTTTGTTTATTTGTTTGTTCGTACTTTATACGCGGCCATACCGTTGATCCGATTGTGATCGGGCTTTTTGCAAAATGTTCAGGAGATTCCCGGGATGAATACAGGCTATAAGAGAGTTAAGAGAGTTGTGATACTCAACTCCTACACTCTTAAAAATCGCCCTTTGTACTGGAAAACGTGAAAAAAAAGTAGCTCTTTGGACGCTTAAATGGCTTAAGCTGCCTAAACCATAACAAATACACAAAATTAATGTTCACAGAATTGAATATCTCAAAAAGCTCTACAAAAAAAATCCGCGACAGCATATGTTAATCTCTTACGGATAACTCACAATAACCATTTTTGTCTTTCATTGATGCCAAGAATATAGAGACAAGTACATAGATTCCTGTGCAAGCATAGCAGCACGTGGTGGGTATTCTTTTACGGATGACTCACAATAACGATTTTTGTCCTTTAGCTCATTTATGCCAAGAAGATCAAAATAAGTAGATTCCCGAGCACGGGGAATCTTAAAATAATTACGATATACATGTATAATTATTTTTCATTTTACTTACTCAACTAATCATAAGAAGTACATTCATTTTCGTCTTTCAGCTAATTTATGCCAAGAAGATCGGGGATGAGTAGATTCCCGGACAACGCCGGGCAAACAGCACGGGGTATCTAAAAATGATTACGATATAAATTTTTCCGTCCACTTATTTAACTAAACATAAAACACATTAATTTTCATTTATTTAGGCGTAGCAGCGCACGCCAGGTATTAGCTAGAACATTAAATGAATTGTTATAAATTATAATCGACAAAAAAAAATATTTTCTACTCAAGTAATTTAAGAATAATTTACGTAAAATTAATAGTTGTACTATTAACACTGGATAACAAATTCCAAACTTTTTTTTTCCCCCCACTCGAATGAAAATAGGCGATTATATATATTTGACCTATGCTGAATTCAGTTCTGCAATCCAAAATGTTCTATCACATACCATTACTGCAGGAAACGTGATTGCAAATTTCCATATAAATCCAAAAAGAAAATGACCGAACATATCTAATTTCAGTTTTTTTGGTAATTCCTTATATTATTTTTATAAACGCAAGGATTGTTAAGAAAGAATTTTATAGATTAAATAACTTTCGGAAAGACTTAGTCGCAAATTTTCTGATTTATCATGCAAAAAAGTATAGAAATATAGAAAAAAAAGTTTAATTTTTACTCACATTCTAAAATGATTTTCTGGAACAATTTCGCCTATGGACAACATCAGAAACATCCCCAATTAGCTGCCAACAATAGTCATCCAACATGCTGGGTGGCCATTGTCCTCTGTATCTTCTTTTCATGACCGATAAGTCTTGATGAAAACGTTCTCCGTGTTCATCGCTGACGGTCCCCAGGTTGGGAGGAATGAAGTCCAGGTGGGAATGTAGGAAATGTATTTTCAATGACATATTATACCCCAAGTTTGTATATGTCTTCAGCATGGTCTCAATAATTTTTTGGTAGTTTTCGGCCCTTACATTTCCCAGAAAATTAGCACACTGTCTTGAATCACACTCATGCTGCTTTCTTACTGTCCTCTAGCATGTCATCAAACTTCTTGTCTTGCATCACTTTACGAATTTGTGGGCCAATAAATATGCCTTCCTTCAATTTATTTTCACTTGGACATGTTTCTTTCAAATATAGAAAACTTTTACCATTTTTTATTGAGCCTAGCTTAATGTGAAAGGGTGGCAGCAATATGTTTTCTTTCTTAACTAATGGTTGGTGTTTAATACTCTTGTCCCCTGGAAGCAAAGCATCCCTTAGAGACCACTCTCTTCCTTCATGATGTTTTTGTTTAGCTGACTGTCCCACTCGCATAAAAAGCAACAGAACATGGTGAAACCACTCTGCATTCCAAGGCGTAACTTTATGACTTTAAGATCTCAACTTATTTTCCATTCATATTTTATGTAGTTAACAGTTTTTAAAAGTAAATTCATATTCTCGTACGTTTCTTTCATATGAATAGTATGAGCAATAGAAGAAGGGTAAACATTACCATTATGTAACAAAACGGCATTTCTTGTGGATTGCAAATTTTACTGCTCAATTGTTCCATTAGTTTATCAACATCATTACAATAGATAAATTCATTCAAAGAGTGTACACGTTTCCTATAAATTATTTTGACATTGGGCTCAAGCAAGTACCAGTTCTGTACCGAAAGCTTAATAGTTCCGACTGACTTTTTGTTAAATTTAAATTCCTTAGAAGATTAAATATATTTTTAAATTACTGCTTTTGCACTCTGCTTCAACAATAAAAGTGGGGAGGTTAAGAAACCGCAATAAAATAAATTGTGTAAACATAATCTGCTACACCATGCAATCTACAATGCCATTTATTGGATTCATAAATTGAAACAGATCACCCAATAGGCTGGAAATGTTTATTTCCCAGTAATAAAATAATAATGTGTTGTTATATGCTCCTTCTTCATGAACTGCAGGTAACCGCAATACAATAGAATATGTATACGTGTACAATAGCCCGCTACTATGTGCTCGGTCGGGCGGCTAGTATAATCATAAATCGGCTATTACTTCAAAACGGTAGGTGATAACGCAAAAGGGATTTCAGTTTAGAAATCAGGGCATAAAAATACGTTTGAAACGTATATTTTTTGTAAGGTGCAAATTTCAGTGTTATCCGGTATAATTATATGTTCTTGCTAAAAAAAAAAAAAGATTATTTTATGAATATTTTATCGGAAACGAAGTGAATGCTAGCGTCATGTTAGTCAATGTGATAACACACGTTCCTGCTAGAGCCAATTGCCATAATGTTTACTCTCATATCCCAGGAGTCCACTTATATTATTAGTGTGAGAAAATGGGCGAGTAAGTACACCAGATAAATTTAGTGTTCACTTGTTAGTTAGCGGGATTTTGTGATAAGTTCACTATACTGTCTGAGCAATTATTAATACATGCTTTAGATTGTAACTCTGATGATTTTTGGTTACTTTCAACTCAACCTCTCACTTCATTTTAAGGCATTTCTCAATTTTTTTGGGGGGAAAGAAATCAACATATTATATATTTCTGTCAGGTAGTTATTCACATACTGCAACAATAAATTTTGTGCTTTTTCGGTTTTTTATTTTCATTTCTGAAGGTGACATACAATCGTGGAAAACATAAATTAGAGCGGCTGCAGCTTTCAAAATGTTCTTACTAAAATTTAAGCTTTCATTTTAATCTCTAGTCTTAATGATCATAATCCAGGTTAAGGAATTCGAATTTAGTTTTCTCAAATGATTTTTGTGTACTGAGTTCGGTTGCGAAAAAAAAACAAAGTACACTAACAATGCATCCTACACACCCATATTTATTAATTATTGTTTTCGACATCCGGTAAGTAGAATCGATAGTGATTTTATTAGTGCAAGCTGAACAGCTACATTACATCAGAATTTAGTGAAATACAAAAGCAATTGATTAAAGAAGCGAAGAAAGAACAGCCCACAGTGCATATGAAGGCAGAATGGCTGGTACCTATTTATTTATAGAAGAAGACCTAATGGTCCTTGCTTATTTATTATAAAAATACAAATTTCAAATATTAAAACAATAAAACTAATGGCATAACCACAAAACAGTAAAATGAAAGCTGGTGCCAAGAGTCTAACAGTAAACACGAAATACATGTCACTTTCGTCGCTCTTTTTCTCCGCTTGTAATCTGTAAGTGTGTTTTAATTGAGACCAAAACATTTCAGGAATTCCACCTTCAAGACACTTCTGTACATGTTCGTTCAACTTTGACTGAAGAGGATTCCCTTTTTGGGTAGCGATAGATAGTTGTGCAAGCAAAGCAATATCATGGTAGAAACATACACACTTGCTTACGTCATTAACCCTTTCTTAAGAGCCAAATAATAAGGAAAGTTTGCTCCGGTGAACAGCATCATGTCACCCTTAAACATTGCACGAAGCACACAGTGAGTTATATCTGCACAATCTGCTGTGTGTTTTGCTCCGTCGTGTTCATCATATCCAAGTTCCATAATCACTGTATTTTCCAATGTATCCATAAGTTACATTACTTGCGATTATTTCTTCATACGACGTGAACTCTCGTCCATAACCAGGCTCAGTAAAGAAATGTCGTGAAGAAAGCTTGAAAAACCATGCTCACAGCATAACAATAACAAACGTAAAATACAAATAACAATCTCACATTACAAGTTCTAGGCATCTCCGTAACAGACACACCTAAGAAAATGGCCCATGCATTATAAAAGCACTGCATAATGTTTCTGCTAGAAATTGATTCCATTCTATGATTGTGAATGTGAACATTTGATACGAACCACAATGTTAAACTACCCAGCAAGTATATAACCATCAGCATTATCCACGTAACTACAGAGAATATAGACACAATTCTCTGTATCCTCGGAATTTGTTTTGGACAAGGGATTTGCATTCTGAAAGGCTCAAAAGTATAGGAAACTGACAAATCCATCAACGTACAAATCGTCGTGTGAATCGGTACAACTCCTACACAATAATCTAATTCGTTTATAATAGACCCTTGAAGACTGGCAGCTATAGAAATAAAGTCGAAAGATTCAATAGGTTCAAGAAATACAATTGTAATATTATATTTTTCTGTAAATAGTTTAAATACCTTTGAACCTAATCCATTGTCATCATAAACTGTAGTTCCATTTTCATCTGTGGAATTTGTAATGATTATGTAAGGGTCCATACCCACAGATAACATCCTTACCTTACATCCAAGAAAATCATTATGAATTTTTGATGGAAAAATGTTTACTTGCGAGTTATTCTCAGCTATTTCTAAACTGCGATTTTCTAGTAAGTTAACACGGATTGCATCTAGACAATTCTTTTCAACATATGGCGTCCAAGTATATGTCTGAACAAAATTCTGGTCGTCTCCCCCTACATCATTCAATGTACTTGCATTAAATCTTGACAGATGTAAGTGAACGACTGCTATATTAATAGCTTTAGCATTTATCCAAAATGAAGTGAATATATTCTTAGCTAGTTCAGGTGACGGGTATGTATTAGATCCTGCAGTTATGACTAGGAATTTAGTTTCAGGGTTAAATGCATTTTTATAAAGTAAATTAAAAATAGTTTTTTCGACTGTGTTTACTTCTTTGTATCCATCATCATCATATTCTTCTTTATCTTCATCTTCTTCATCTTCATCATCTTCTTCTTCTTCATCTTCTTCATCGTTGTTCACTTCGTCTTCGTCATGTGATTCAATTTCTTCTTTTACTTTTTCACCTTGTTTAACATCATCTTGAAAACAGAAAAACCAAATGTATCCATGCATTTTCGCTGAGGGTGGAATTTCTTTAGGGTCATTTTCTAGAACTATCGTTGGCCAAATTAAGTACTTGGAAATTTCATGAAGTAACAAATCAATTATTCTGGTGTATTCAAATTTTGATGGATTTTCATTGCACATATTTGTGAATCCTATTGTCTTTTTTACGGTGAAATGTTTATACACTATTGTCGTTATGTAAGAAACAATATTTTGATCTATTTTCCTGTCGTAATCATCGTTTATCAGCTGATTTGTGAATGTTATCACTGCCACCAATATTATTATGAACTTCATCACTCAATGTCACATTAACTTTTGCATATATTAAACAATTATGTTCACAAGTTCTTTCTTATTAATAACAGAAGGATTTAATTAGAATTCAATGAATAAATATGCATTTTTAAGAAGCTTGTTTGCAAAATTAGAAGACAAAATGCAGAAACCTAAAATGACACCACTAAAATGAAACTGAAGATAGTAAAATAAGAGATAGAGGTAATGAATTTTGAAAAGATACAAAGGCAAGCGCTGTAAGTAAATTAGGAAGAAAGAAATGAAGAATAATAATATGGGAAGAACAAGTTCAAAATATTGTATAGAAAAGAGAAGCTAATGGACGGAAGAAGATGGCCAAGATAGCTGGAGGTTTTTGTATACAACTCTACCCCTGTAACAGGAACACGAAATCAGGTTCATTAGAAGAATATTAGTGTACAATCACTATGTTTACACCTGTACGATGTGGTGCAGGTCACAACTGAACCAAGGCGTAACTCTGACTGAATACACGATACAAGTACATGCAATACAGTTGTTATGGATTTCATTACGGAACTTTTTTGTACATATCATGCGCATAGCACGTATATGAAATTATATATAATATATATATATATATATTATATATATATATATATATATTAATTAAATCAGATAAGCTATAACATGCACAATAGACCTGTCAAACGCAGTATATGAGTATAAGACAGACTAAAACTACGTCACTGCTACTATCTAACCCTAATCATCTTAATCTTTATATAAATCTAGGTAATCATCAATGGAGAAAGGCTGCTCTTCTCTTTATCATCAGGGCGGTTGATACAACTATTTTAGAGATCATCTTTATATACGGCAAATAATTCTTCTGTGCAAGTTTGTCACTGAACTCCTCTAAACGACTTGGCCGATTTTGATGAAATGTTTTGTGTGTGTCTAATTGGGTTCCTCCATGATTTAGATTCACAATTGGACCCTCTAAAAGCATTAGTTGTAGGAATTCACCTGAAATGAAAATTGAAAAATCGGTCTAGCGGTCACATTTTTCAATGTTTCACAACGAAACTCAGTATATCGTATTAAAATATACGGGGGTAGGTATTACACAAAAATGAGCCAAATCTGACAATTAGAAATTGAGGTTTACTTGAAATCTGAAATTAAAAACTGCCTAAACGACTGAAAAAAAAATGTTGAATTTTTTTGTGTGTGTTTAAGTGGGTCCCTGGATGGTTTACATTCACAAATGGACTCGGTAGGTGGCGCTGCGATCGGGTTATAAGATTTTTTGTCAGATGTGTTGTCATCTGCATTACCGACATATTCCGCTCGACTACAATGTGACGTCATCATGCAAGCTTTTTGAGCCATAACAGTTGGCTATGAGAGGTTTTCTTACGAACGTATTTAATTATGTCTTAAATAGTGAATTTTATGGTAAAAAAGTAACTTAGGCCTAAATTGTTATCATCCGGCCATGACACGAAAATTGATCGTTCGGGCAGGACAACGTCTGCCGGGTCCGCTAATGGCTAATAAAACAGACGTCGGTGGACTAGTGGTAATGCTCCTTGCCTCTAGTTCCGAGGGTTGCAGGTTCAAACCCGGCCTGGGTCGATGGATTTTTTTAGGACGGAAAAATCCAAGGAACACGTCCTCTGGGAAGGACTTTAAACCGTGGGTCTCGAGTTCGATAGGCTATGGCTCAACAATGGACGAAGCCATTACGTCACGCCAATAAAACAGACTGATGGTTACAAAAACAGTATATATCCTGCAGGTAGGGCCTACCATCATATTTTGATACGAGGTTTTCAGTGTTTGTCCTAGAATTGTGTTACAACAATGATGATTTATGGGTTCTAAAATTAAATATTACAAGTACGCTCAAAATACACAGTATGGTTAAAAGTATAGCCTCTCGCCTTGGCAAACATACTGCTACTGAACTTCAATAATAAAGTGGATCCAACCTTTGGCTTTATAGAAGCCTAACTCTAGAAGGAAGACTTTCCAGTATGTGTCTGAACATCTGTGGAGGAATGGTAGTCCATTCATTCTGCGGAGCTGTAATCAGAGATTGACGTGGGTTCTTTGGTGTCTGGAGCCGAAGTTTATATTCTAATTTATTCTAGAGGTGTTCGATTAGATTGAGATCAGGACTCTGGATCAGAGAAACCACTTCCTGCATGTTTTTGTCTATAAACCACCTCCCTATTGATTTTGCTGTATTGTATGAAGTACTATCGTACAGGTAGAAACCCGCCTCTATGGTAGGCGGTACAAAATCATTCAGGATATTTTCATAGTGTTTAATGCAAATTGTATTTGTTTAAAGTACATATTTAAGTTTGTAGTATTTAATGTTAGTTTGAGTCTAATTATTCTGTATAAATGTATTTTGTATAACTTACTTTGCTAGTTGAGTGGAAGATACGAGACTATGGCCTTAACGTTGCCAGTCTAAATAAGATTTTATTTATAATGAGAAGCAGTTCCATACTGTGATGTGACTAACAAACTTCACTGTCGACACATTTGAAGCTGGTAGATATTGTTATTCTAGCATTTGTCACATCCAAGTTCTTCCACCAGACTGCCACAACGTATAGCTTGACTGTAGCCAAAAGTCCGATTTTCAATGACGTTCTTTACACCATAGCAAGTGGCGCTTTGTATGGGAAATGTTTGACTTGTGTGCAGCTGTTCGGTCATGATAACCCAATATCATCAATTCACGAAGAACATTGATGGTGCTAACTTCTCTGCAGATAGTTGAATTCTTGAACGATTAATCCAGTCAACAATTGAACAGACGGCTTCTGGACATCACCTTCTTCAAAGATTGACGATCACTTCCGGACATAATATGCGACTTATCAGGACGTTTATTTGTGGTAAGACAATCAAGTGTTCAACTTTGTAACATTTTAAATGTTTGATTATGGCAGTTTCAAAAAAAGCTTAAGACTTACTGCTTAGATGGATACCTATGATCACATTGAAAGTCACTGAGATCTGTAGATATAACCACGCTGCTCGGCCTTAGTTTATGTTGTAATGTAAACAGAGGCACGTGGTTAAGTATGATTTCATTGGCCACATGATCCTAATGACATGGCTGTCTTTGGGCGTACATGAAAACATAGTTCCATGATCAATCTACATTTATATAATATAACTACTATGTATGAACAAAATTATCGCAAAAATAATAATAAAGAAATAAAACACAATATAGGCCTACATATGAAAAAATAGCAATGGTGAACAGTAAGTATAAATTTATATAAATTTAAATATAACACCATTTCGCGCATGTCAGTTGACGAAGAGGGAAATTCAGTTATTCCAACATGGCCGCTCGTGTTGAATACGTAAAACATCAGATGGCACATAAAATAATACCATCGCTCCACCAATCACAGATGCCTTCGGAAGGATACATTTTGTGACTTTGTACAACATAAACTAAGGCCGAATACGGTATAGTATTTGTAACAGTACACAACATACTACTACCACGCAAACTGGAGTGACGATCGTCGTATTGTTGTAGAAGCATTATTCAGGGGTGTCACTACATATAGCGTCTTATTTTCTTAGCTGTACGTGTATTTAGAAGTATATCATGATCCGCGTTTCAAAATTCATGATTAACAAACGCTCAATATGATCTCCAATTATTGCAGTACATGTTTCTGTCCTGAGTCTGCTTTGAAACATCTGTGATTTACTTTCCAAATCTTTAGTCGGACAATGATGAAGGCAGTTCTCGTTGCGTGTGTGCACACACAGTATATCATTGCTGGGAACAACGTACATAATACCCATTAAGTATTACCGTAGCCAAAATTTTAATATATACAGGGGATCTGTACCCTCTCTAAAATTCCGTCGCAATTTCTTAAAAGACGAATTAGGTACGTATATTGATTTCAGGAACCTTGTTTATAAGATATCTTCTTGCTGTGAAGCAAACTAGGCTATTTTTATTTTCTGAATATTAGAAATTACCTAAGAATAACTTGTACGTAGCTGCCATAGCACAATCTGATTCTTGGGCTACGGATCCAGAATCAGCCGGTAAGATGCTCCCTACAACTTTAACTTAACTCCATGACGTGACAGGCTTAGAAGGTCCTTGGCCTACCATCCGGCTGTTGGCCTAACATCCACATGTGTTAATCACAGAGGTAAATGGTCATCCAGCCAGTGTAGGGGTGACATGTGGTCAGCATGTCGGATTCCCCAGCAGTTATAGCTGGTTTTCTCAACCTGGAACCACTACTTATTATAGGTACTCAAATGGCTCGCGAAGCTGGTGAGCACCGGTCCCATATTGGTCGAAATTCCATGAGAAAATTCCATCCCCCATGGAACTCGAACCAGCGCAAGTCCCAATGCTCTGCGCCAAGGTATCCTATCTTATTCACTCGGCTATGGCGCAGGACAACAAAATCGCCAAAGCCATAAACAAACGCTAATTAATTTTATATAATTTATTAACACTTGAGCAGTATGTACGGGTTAAACAGTCGTGATGAGTCCAGGCGTATATTTTCGTAGTGTACTAATTGCATTGAGATTGGTTGATCTCTATTTATTTTTTCATCAACAAATACGGAGCCCATTATTGATTTTACACCTATTGCTAGAGATCCGTGAAATTCGCGAGTCGCGATAACGCGAAATCCTCTAATTTTGTCATTTTCTTGTACAATTTCTTAACTCCACTTCCCATACGCTCAAAAAAAAACATTTATGAATCGCGAAATAACGCGAAATCCTACGATAACGCGAAATAACACCGAAATTTAAAATTTTCAATGAATTCCGGAGTTTTTTGTTCTATTCGCGAAATTTTCATAATGCATTTTTAAACACTGTTTTCGAATTCTATCTTCTTTTTAACTGTCATATTTGATGGCGCCATATCTGCTTCTTCCATGCACTCTTGCAAAGGGAAATGGTTTTAAAGTGTTCACAACATAGAGGTAAAATTTTCTGCCCTTCTCATGCTCAAATAAGGTCTCTTCATAGTTCATAAGTTCTATGGTCAATAGGCCTATGAATTCCAAGAAATACGAATTATATTAACGTCTAAGATAAGTTTTCCCCCTTTAATTTTTGCAGACATAATTATCAATTTTATATTCATCATTATTAAGTAATAGTATGTTCAAATCTGAAGAAAACATTTCTTAAAGTATAGGAAAGCCAAAATTGGCCTTAAACTACTGGATATATAATTCTTATTGGGTTTAATATACTAAACTAGGATTAAAAAGACTCAAATTTACATTTTTTAGAATAATATCGCCAAATTCCCAATAACATCGAAATCTTGAAATTTTAAAACGAATTTTCCCTAAAAATAAAACCACTTTCACGGATCTCTACTTATTGCACACCAGTACCAATTTTTTTATCAGTGAGCTAGGGTAGGTCTCGTGCAATTTTTTTTTTTTTCTGAAATCAAAGAATGTGTTAGACTTAGGCCTACGGTCTAAATACTAATTTTGAGTTAATCTGTGGAAGCTGAAGATATTGTATTTAATATGGAATTGTGGTCAACACGTTCTTTTAATGCTCGTTAATAAAATAAGGAGAGAGCGGAATCTGTTCCACAATGTCGAGGGATGCGCATACATGATCTTACGTATCAGTGAAATGTCATGCAAAACGAAAACAAATGTGCATGCGATAGGGCAATCTTTGACTTAAAACGTTTCATTACCTTGTAACCAATGCATAATCCTGTATTATGCACCTTATATTGCCTCCTAATGTTTATATTACAGAAGAGTTGCCCGATAGGTATGCAGACTTGATACACTCCATCCCACCCTCTACCGATCGCTCTAGTACAGTCAATACTTGTACAAGTAAGTCATCGGCATTGTGGAACAAATTCTGCTCTGTAATAATAAGTTACAAATGGTTTATATAACTGTAGTTTTATTTAAAACATATATAATGCTTTTAGAAGGTAGTGAAATGACACTGTGCACTACCAATACAGTCGCCCCCTGTAAAAGAATGTCAGTGAAAAATGATGGCATGGGAAAGGAGTTGGAAATCCTACATAATATAAATTAAATTGACATCAACGTTAGTGAACCTCTATCTCTAAACCACATTTTTTATGTGGAGACTCAAATGAAAAGTTAGTGTGCATATAGTCACAAACACACATTTCTGCACAGATATCTTGGTATGCTCGAGTGCCCAGCTATAAATACATCATCATCATCATCATCATCCAGAGATTAAGCCTGTTGGCTCGTTCCGGTTTCATGAAAGCTAGAATTGTTAAAATTGATCATCTTCTGTGTGGGCGTCCAACATTTCTCCTTCCGTGCGGTTTATAATTTAGCAATAATTTTGGAAATCTTCCTTCTGGCATACTATCAATATGTTCTTTCCAGTCGTTCCTATATTTAATTATTCCGTTTGTAAGTTTGAAAATATTTAGTTCCTTTCTTATATCTTCATTTCTTTTCTTATCCAGCAGAGTATATCCTGCTATATTTCTTAAAAATCGCATCTCAGCTGCTTCCAATCTTTGTTCTTGTCTTTTAGTGATCGTCAAACATGCTGATCCATGCATCAATACAGGAACAGCCATTACTTTATAAAATTTCATTTTTGTTTCTTTTCTTGTGTTTTTAAGGGTTTATTTTAATAGTGCCACACATTAGATTAAATGTATTTCATTTTGTCATTTTTGCTACAAATACGTATATACAAAAACACAAAAGTGTAAGAGAAGTAAGCTATACTATTTTTTTTTGTGATCCCACTACAGGCCTCAGGAGGCCCTTGGGGTAGTGGGAGGTTAAGGTTCCCACTTTTTCTGGACAATCGGCACTTGATGTCAGCCGGGTTGTCAGCCTTGCGTGACGGCCGCCTTTACCCCATAACAAGCGTCTAGTACTCATTCCCGCTAGAGGCTGAGTCGTTCCCACGGCCATAGTGCCGCCAGAAGGTTTGGGCCAGTTTAAAAATCCTGACCCCACCGGGATTCGAACCCTCGACCTTCCGGATTGTAGCGCAGTGCTTTAACTACTACGATACGGCGTATACTATGAGCGTCTTTTTAACATGATTTCACGATTTATCAAAAGTTTTATCAAAGTGTCCCTTTGTATTTTTTTATATTATTTTGTCTCTGAAGCAAAGCCTCAATTGTGAAATATTTAAAAGTACAATATATTAGATACATTGTGAAGGAGTTGGTAAATTTTGGGTCTATAAGAAGCAAGATGCTCCAGTTGCCTCTATCTCTCTCTCTTTGTCAGGCTGGGAATGCGGAGTAGCAGGTGCTCTTTCTGATCTTGCTAACCAAATAAAATAAAACTCATCCGTCCAGCACGATACAACCTTGCACTGCTATCATTAAACATTCCAACAGTTTTGGGGCTTTAATGTTTCGTCTCTACGCACCATATTTCGCCACATCATTTTCACTCCTTTTCAAATTCTAATTTCATTTTAAAATGTTGCAAATCTTCGCATTTTAAGGTGATCCAGAATGGCCTCATAGTTAATATTAAAATCTTGTTTATGAAGTGCATATTTCTCACAATCTACTAAATCTATTTTAAACTTTCAGGGAATATTTAACAAACACTTCTACAGAATTTAACGTAATTATAATGAAAAATGTAAGTAAAATGTGCATTGTTATAATTACGTCATGAAATCACAAATAAAACATTGTAATAAAATTACAACGCTTTCATAGATAACACTGGTCAACATGATTTTTGTCTCGTGAGTACCAATAGTTGTACTTAATGCAGTTTTTTTATTGTATTTTCAAATATGTATTCGGAATTTCTCCATCACCCACAGTTTTTTTATTATTTCAATTTCAATTAATGGATTTAAATGATTATCTTTTAATAAACGTTTTTTCGTCCATTTGTCCACTGTAAAATGAAGCCAAATGAGCTAACTCGAATTATTTCAGCTTTGGAAAAGAGATATCATGGCAAATGGAATCCTAATATGCTGGCCGATTATTGTTGGACCATCAAGAGGGATGCTCCACAGGCGAAATATAGCAGAAAATCGTAATTTCTTACTTTGTAGGTGAGTCCGAATATTCGAATATTGTGTAGTTACGAATGTAGAAAATATTAAAGTGTTTGAAATTATAAATTCCTGTCTCTCGGAAACCTTGCGTGATGGAGAAGGAAACCGATATCATATTTGAATTCAGGAGAAAAAATATTATCAGAATCACATATTTTTCTTTCTGACAAAAAAAAAAGTTTATTTTTTGTTGCTCAGAGTTATTGTTCCTTCTAATCTTTATAATACAGTACATCATCTTCTAAGAATGATAAGATATTAAATCCCACAATCCGTTTTGAGAATCATAATGGCCAACTTAAGGAAGTTGACTCTGAAAAGAAAGCCATATATGAGCCAACAGATGACTATTACAAAGATAAATACCAATTACATAGTATAACTGTCACAAAATTGATGATCGGCGCAAGAGGCACTATACCAGAATTCTTAGCTAAATTTTGGAACTTCTTAGATTTGGACAGAGTGTATCTTTCTAAAATTGCCATCGCTGCCATTAGATGATCAATTTCAATTTTAGGAAACCGTGTTTACAAAATTTATACTTTATAGAATATACTTTAATTAGAATTAGAATTTTTTTAAATGTTTTTACAAAATGTATTTCATCAATTTCGAAAATTGTCTGTATCACTTTGTCCTTGTGGCAACCCTCTAATGAGGAAAGTTTTATATAATAATAAAACATTCTTCTGTTCGTATGTACGTCACTGATACCCTCCTAAATGACTGTACCGATTTTGATGAAATTTTTTGTGTGTGAGTGAGTCCCTGGATGGTTTAGATTCACAATTGGACCCTCTAAAACCATTAGGTGTATGAGTTCACCTGAAGTGAAAATTTAAAAATATCTCGAGCGGTCACAATGTTCGATATTTCAAAACTAACCTCAGTATGTCCTATTAAAATAAATGGAGGTATTATCAAAAAATGAGCTAATCCGACAATTATAAGTGAGGTTTACCTGAAATCCGAAATTAAAAATGGAGTAGCAACCGTCATATTTGGTTTGTCTCGACGTATACCAAACAGTTTAATTATCCTTTAATATTTCATTTATTTAGGCGTAGCAAAGCACGCCGGGTAATAACTACAACAGTATATCTACAGTAAAACTTGCTCAAAGCGGAATCGCATGGGACCAATTTTCCACATTAGACAAAATTCCGCATTATAAAAAAACTAAAACTTATTAATAATCTTAGGTTATAGAGTACCGTATACGTATTTTACGAACCTTGGATTAACTGTAGTTCCGCAGCCTTTGAAAAGTGAGGAATAGTATGTATGAGCAACGTCGACGGTAACGCGTGAAAAAAAACAGTGCGTTTCGTCAGCGTTAAAAATGTGTCTTAGGCGCGTATCCTGAAATTAAAGTAACAATTTCCGCTCAATAACTACATTTACGTCCACATCCTTTGATTCCCCCCCCCAAATTTCATTCCACACTACATTGTGTCGTCTTTTAAAACTGTCCAGCCAACCTAAAGATGCCTTGAAATCGTTATTCCCTAGGGATGTAGCAACAGCTAGAGCTTGACTTTGGAGCATCGGTCCGGAAATTTGGAGATTTATCTTCAATCACTTTCACTTTTTCGTTTAATGACAATGATACATACGTTGTAGCCATCTTTATTCCGTAAATTCAAAACGCTACCTGTGAAAGATCAGTCTGAGAACTTAAATTTATTTAAGATTTTACAGTGAAATGGTTATTTGTAAAACAGGTATCCATATTTCGCATAACGGGTGTGCAGTGAGGCCGATATAAAATGTCAGGTACAGATAGAATCTCTACTTCACCCAGCAGCAGGAATCATTCCTTTTTTTTTGCCTAACGGGAATTCAATTAAGTGGAAACTAATTTATTTCTCTGTCTTTCCGCTTTATATTTTTTTCATAAATTGTGTAGAAATATCCTTCCGATTCCGCGTTGGACAGAATCCGTTTTATGCAAAATAAATACACGTAAAATTACTATTATTTCGCCGGGACCAAAATATTTGTTCACATTGGACAGATTTCCGCATTATTCACCTTCTGGATTAAACATGTTTTACTGTAATAATAAACATTCAATATATGTTTAGATTTATTATCAGGCCTAACACTGCATTGCTGAAATACACCTAAGTTGAGCATGCATTAAATTGCAATTAATTTTCAACTATCAATGAATGATGTTACTTTACAGACCTAATTATAATATCCATCACGTAGAAATGAGTCACTTAATCGCTGAATCCATTAGCAATGGATTGTAAAAAAGTGAGTAATAAACACATTAGCCGTGACTGTACTGTGTGCAATCGTGAATACACGAGTGCACCTGCCCTGTTTGTCATGGTGAAATTCTTTGTTTTAACTTCCTTTGGAATGTAACTTAACATGGCAACTTTATACTGACTATTTAACTCGTGCCCCAAATGGGAGTCAATGGCCAATTACATTTCAATGATTTTTTTATTTACAACCAATCACAGTCGTGTTTCGCCTAAAATTTACCAACTAAAGTTTATCATAATAAAGAAAACACCTCCTTTTTAACATTCTGAATAGGTCATAGCATTATTTTGCAGTGACGGGCCCTGCAAGAAATACGGCTACCAGATTGTATATATAGTGCATGAATATCAGCAGAAAGCGCATGCGATAGATAATAAAAAACACTGTTTGCATTTTCTTAAACGAATTATTTTCCAGGAAAATGACGTTGCAGAAAAAATATAATTGACATATTTACAACATAGGACATCAAATTAATTAATTAATACCTATAACGTTGGTTATAAATTTCTCCACTAGGGTGCATTCTTACAACGTTGCGATCATTTGGCAATAAATAATATTATGATCTGGTTGTAGTGATGAACAAAAGAAGCAAATGAAGCGTACCAATCGTTTATCTTTTGTTTTCAAACATCGCCGTTTACATTAAATATAAAAATATTTTTAAATAACTGTAGTTAAATATTGATTTGTGAGTAAACAGCTTAATTTTATTCGTTAAATAGTCCTAACAAATGCCACTCTTGATTTCCAAATTCTCTCGTGAGTCGTGAATTTATCGATAATTTGGAAATCACTTGTGGCATTACGTATGAAAAACATTTTTTCCCCCCTAATGTGCCTATTGTATTGGAAGAAAAAAAAAGTTTTGCGCTTTTGCGATGCTACAGGGCACTTCTTCCACAGATTATATTTAAGGATATTATCTAAAAAGAGAGAAAGAAGAGTTTATAGAACAAAGAATTAGGTCCATAGTAACACATGCGTCGGAAACATGTGCTTATGTTAAAGAAAAATGAAAGAAGAATTTCAGCTTGGGAAAGAAAATAATGAGAGGAATTTACGAATCAAAAATGGAAAATAGAGAGAGGAAAATTAGAGAGAATGAAGAATTGTATGAATAAAATTCTATGAAAGTCTACAGATAATTGGAGAAATTAAAACGTTTAAGACCGGGTTCTATGGTTTAAGATTGAAGTGGTAGGACTGTTTTAAATGGTGAAACGATTGAAGAAAGATCCGTGTTGCCCATACACCTACAGTATAAAAGAAATACTGATGGAAGAAGGTGTATAGATAGACAAAAAAAAAGTTGGAAAATATAGGGGAGAACTGGAAGATGATTGAATCGTAACGTGGCGAAGACGTACCCAGGAAAGGAAAGAGTGAACTTCAGTTATGCTGCAGACTCTGGTCTAAGAACCATAACGTCATAGAGATATAGTACAGATAAGCAGGCAGACAGACATATAGACAAAGTCCTTTTGTATACAGATATTTTCTTATTATTTTTTTTGTCTTTTTTAGGTTACCAATGTCCTTTTTACCCGAACACACCTTCTTTTAAGGATTTATGTAAGATGCACTCCAATCAACCAATCATTTCTTAATTCAGTAAAAATATTTAAAAACCCATAAAGGTATTGCATTTTATATTCAGAACTGATCATTTATTAACATCAAAAATTGATTTAATCACAAAATGTCAGACTGGAAGTTATTTTAAACTTTAATCAGAATTAATACTGCCGATCTAGCCTTGATCTTTACAGAGAAAGTGTCATTTTTTCGTGGTTACCCGATTTTTTAATTATTTATATATATATATATATATATATATATATATACACACACAGGGTGTAAATGAATTATACGTATAGAGGGGTTTATATAAGCATTTTGAGTTAATGAACTAATGGCCTAGGAATAAAAATGTCCCATTTATAATTAAATTTGTAAAATGGATGGCACGCCACTGATTATTTGAAATTAAAATGAAAATTATATGATACAGAGACTGCAACTTGCAACAAGCATGCGCCTTTAGCTCAGTGGTTACAGCAGTCGTACTACCGACACAAATGTAATATTGAAGCGTTCGAAACTGCTTGTAGTAAGTGTACACTTTTTTTTCCCCCTTTCTTCCTTTATTATGTAGGTACTGTAAATTAGTTATGTACGTAGATTTACTTCTGGTTTAATTGTTTATTCATTATTTTACATAATACGGTATTGAAATTTTGGCGCAATACATGAGTTATAAAAGTATTTACGTACGTATTGTACAGACAATTGTTTGAAAGGTTGTAATAAGAATACACATACTGTACAGTACAATAGGTTTCGCAAATAAAATATGTAATTCTACTCTACAGTGCTTATGTACAAGATAAATGATAGTGCAGTGATCACGAAGAGGTATAATGTATGTACACATGCCATATATAATGTTATTGGGAAATAAAAAACAATACATTTGAGTAAACCATAAAAAAAGTAAGCACCTGCAGACTCATTAGAGAAATTGTTCAAATTGGCCACCTCCATTCTCACAACACAGACGACATCGGCGACTAAAGGATTCTCGTGCTCCGTTCAAGGTACCAGAAGTCTCGCGGATCACATTACATGCTGCGATTATGCATACAACTAACAGTTCATCTGTATGAACAGAGGGTCGCATACACCAATGTTTTCAGGTGTCCCCACAAAAATAATCAAGTGGACAGAGATCTGGAGAGCGAGCTGGCCACACTACAGTTGAACTGCCTCTTCCTATATCCAGCGGCCAGGATGCACTTCATCCAAATGATTTCCCACATTTCGGCAAAAATGGGGAGGAGCATGATGTGAAGAGGAACTTCTTCTAGCAATCTAGGTAGGACGTTCATGACACCATTTAATCTCTGGGAAGAAGATAGGGGTCAATGATGTGGTCAGAAATTACGCCTACCCATAAGTTCACTGAAAATCTCTGCAGGTGACCCCTCTCGAAGTTGGCATGAGGATTTTCATAATCCCACACATGACTGATCTTTCAGTTCAGAACCAGCCCACACACTACTGAGTAACACAAAGAAATTGGGAATGGAAGTAAATATCAATAAAACTAAATATATGGCCACACTTAGAAATACATTATATAATGGAAATGGACAGCTAATGACAAATGAGGGAAATTTTGAGGAAGTGGCTGAATTCAAATACCTAGGAACAATAATCACAAACAGGAATGAGATGCACAACGAAATTAAACATAGGCTCAATTCTAGAATTGTGTGCTATTATGCATTACAGAGACTCTTGACGTCCCAACTCCTTTCAAATAACGTTAAATTGAAAATATATAAAACTATTATTCTACCAGTTATATTATATGGATGCGAAACATGGATTCTTACTTTAAGGGAGGAAAGGAGATGACGAGTATTTGAGAATAAAGTACTTAGGAAAAGTTTTGGACCAAAGAGAGATGAACAGACAGGTGAATGGAGAAAACTGCATAACAGTGAATTACATGGTCTTTATAGGAAGCCAGATATAATGAGAACAGTTAAGTCTCGTAGACTGCGATGGGCAGGACATGTGGCACGAATGGGAAATGAAAGACATGCATGGAAGCTTCTTGTAGGAAAACCAGAGGGAAAACGCCCAGTTGGAAGACCAAGAATGAGGTGGGAGAATAACGTTAATTATGATTTGAGGGAAGTAGATTATACAGGGGATGATTGGAAAACATTCCCTCAGGATGGGGATGTATGGAGAACTTATGTCCGCGCGGCCATGAACCTACCGGTTCGATAGTGCCAGAGAATTAGTTAGAATAACCTCAGTATCATGATTCCTTCGGAATTCCCTAAAACGCATGTTCCAAACTCTTAAATTTAGATAATTATTTGTTGTTATAAGTTTATATGTTCATGGTTAAGGTGTTTCTTCAATTCTAGAAATCTTATATCCAGTGGACTTATATATCGAATTTCTTTTACTTAATGGATGTAGGACAAATTTTAATGAAATATATATTTTTGCACACATTTTTCAACCAATAAAATGACAACGATAACAGAGTTACAACAAAGAAATAAACTATAAATTCAATGTAACTGGAATACCATGTCATTTAAAACAGGAAAAGACGAAAAAAGCGGAGATATTGAAGCTATGCAATTAATTTATGTAATGAAGAGTCATAATGGCAACAACTCGTCTCGGTAATACAACCTGTTCTTGGGAATTAGTGACACACGGTTGGCCTACATTGTAATAATATAGACTATTTTCCTATTGAAAATCATACGATTCAGATGTCCTAAACGAAATGTAAGGTAAGCTTTATACTTTGTACTTATTTCGATATCAGACATTGCCAGAAAAATCTGTTAATTTAACGTGAGGTACATAGGCCTATCATAATTATGCCAATGAGCTAAGTTTAGTGGCAAATTTACATTCTGCATCGTTTGTACATCACTACCGAGACTATATTGATGTAACACGAGATCCATTAGTTACAATAATGATATAGAGAGCCTAATTGACGATAATGGCGTATTTGAGTAAGTCCAGTGACGGATTTCAATTCTGAAACTTACATAGTCTTTTCAGGCTAAATTTAGAGTTCAGAATTTAAAGAAAGCCGCAAATTTTAATTAAGACTACATATTTTAATAAAATCCACCGCTATGGTCTCGAGGTAGCGTGCTGCGTTGTCACGCAGCGGGCCCAAGTTCGATCCCCGGTCGGGACAAGTTTCCTGGGTGATGGTTTTTTTCGGGGTTTTTCCTCAGCCATAAGACAAATTTCACGAAACTTTAAGGCCCGAACGGACCCCAAACATCATCTGGCCATCATCATAAACGTATTCATTAAGATTAGGATTAAGGCCTCTCCTGGCGCATCATTACCATCATCACCACCCATCGCATAACTCCACCTATCAGGCGCACCTTCCTCAGAAGTGGTTTACAATAACGTCATGCCAGGAGGGAATACCAGAATGTCGAAATGACAACATGGTGGCATTGGAAAGTTTTTAAAATAATATTTATCATAGTCGTATTACACTAAAAATTGAAGCTTACATATATCAATACTAAAATGTCCATGGATGCTAGTTACTTTTTGAGAGTTATTGATCATTTTTCAAATTGTAGTTTACGTTGAGGACAATATAAAAAAGTGAAAATTGCTACCCAAGGCCACACAATTGTTGAGTAAATTCACCCCATGCGGGCTGCTACTTAA
The DNA here is from genome assembly GCA_030220185.1 of Diploptera punctata. Taxonomy (NCBI): domain Eukaryota; kingdom Metazoa; phylum Arthropoda; class Insecta; order Blattodea; family Blaberidae; genus Diploptera; species Diploptera punctata. The sequence continues at coordinate 1,903,691 of JASPKZ010002319.1, forward strand.
TAATGATAATACTGTTCTTTCGATTAAACATCCAAACAAAGACTTTTTTAGTCTCATAAGATATTAAAAAAATGCATGTGAAACATTTTTTTGATAAATCGTCAATTGAGGCTTCAGCTTGGAGGTGGCCAATTGCATTCATATTATTACCGTAGTAGTTACAAAATAAATTTACAAGTTTTATCAAATAATAATGAAACCTATCGGCCTATGTCCTATTTTTTAAAAATAGAAACAATACCCACTCTCATAGAGACATAGATATCATAAAAAATTGTCAAGCCTTCCGCAAGCAAAGAATTAATTAAATCATTCCGAAGAAAATAGGGCAATTCCAAAATTACCGTAGATTTATCAGAAGGATAGTGATGATAGAAACCTAGAACGAAGAACTGAAAATGGACCGGAATATATGTAAAAAAAAACTTCTGAAGTTTCATCCAACAATGACCAGAGTGCACCAATTTCAAAACTTTCAACAAGTGTGATATTTGGTGATTGCAATGACCATAGGACGAAACCTCCTTTTCAAATACAACAAAATATAATCGGGCATTGCAATATTTATTGAGTTATTGCAATATTGAGTTTGATTGTGAACATTTATTATGAGTTTCAAATTTAAAGTCTTAAAAATATGTTTAACCCTTAAATGAGCAACACACTGACTGACTGACTGACTGACTGACTGGAAGTCTAGCTTCGCCCAGTGTGCTGCGTATGTTAGAACCCACTAGGGCTCTTTGGCAGCTAAGTTAATAGTGGCTATCATTACGGGGTTATAGTTCACTTAACCCGAGCCTATTTGGCGGCGCTAGCGTTTGTGTGCAAATGGTGATGAAATTTGGACAGAGATAGGGATGTGATGACCTGAAGCAGGACATCAGAAACCACATTGCTTTCAAGCCGAGAGTCGGAAATCCAGCATTGTGGAATGAGCCACGCTACTCCAGGTGAGATCACATCGCCAAATCTCTGGCTGGATTTAATGAGGAGTAAATCGGATGAATATGTTTCTATGTACAGCACGCCACTGGGGCAAGCGTCCAATACTGCGTACAATAAAATTTGTATGCAAAGATGTAAATTTGTGCATCTTGCTTACATTTTCAGTTATCATGGCATCAATATGGGGAAGTTGCGCTACGTTGTGTAGGTCTGTCATCCTTGTGAAACGCGGTGCTTGAAAAATTATTTTCAAACACTTATTCTGTATAATTTGTATTCTTCGTTTATGCTGTTTTGCGAGGATGCTCCAGGCCTCACATCCGTACAGTAGCATGCTGCGGATCACACTTTTATACAGTAAAAGCTTGATCTTACGTGACAATGTATTCGACCTGAAAAATGGGTATAAAATTGCAATTGCTGCATTTGCTTTATGTTGTAGATGTCGAATATGAATTTTGAAAGTAAGCTTGGGGTCCAGATGGACCCCAAGATACTTCACTGAAGGTTCTAGGCGAAGATTTTGAGTTCCCAAGGTTAGTTGGATGGGTGACCGTCTGGTTGATTTAGTGAAAAGGATCGCCTGGGTTTTTGTCGTATTTATCTTTATGTTCCATAACTGGAACCAAATATAGATACGGTTGAAGCAACACACAAACTTCTCGTGCCAGTTATTTAAATATGACGGACCGCAGTGAAAACGAAATCATGTATAACTGTTATTATTAGGTATATTGTGTAATTTAACACAAAATTAAGTAATTTCCATTCGTGTGTTTTCTTCTATGTTGCTAAAAATATTAAATAAATTAAATTGTTGTATCCTATAGGGCACATTGCCAATTTAAGTGTTAAATGAACATTCCTCGTACTTATAATCGTTCTGGATCACGTGGAGTTTGAAGTGGGCATTTCAGACAAGCAGTGAACTTCCCAATCGGGGGAAAAAAAATCCGACTCTTCTAACGTGTTGATTTGACCCGAAATGTCTGGGACTTGCCATATTTTTTGTGGGTTGACCTCTAGTACGTTCAACATCTTAATATGACTGAAGTTTGTATTAAAGTATGCCTATGTTACAAATATAAATGTATTTATTTTTACATACAGATAAAGTAATTCATTAATCGGGGAGGGAATCAACAAATCTCGGATTCGATTGACTAAATGACAGTATTTTACTGGTAACGGGACCTTGGTCGTTCCCTTGAAGGAACCTAAAAATGTAGTTACACAATTCTACTGTCCTTGCAGGTTATTAGCGAGTTTTAGCAATGATTAATCCCAGAACGATTACAGTTACTTTATCATAAGTAATGCCACGAGTGATTTCCAAATTATCGATAAATTCACGACTCACGAAGTAAGGAGTGAATTTATCTATAGAATTTGGAAATCGAGAGTGACATTTGTTAGGACTATTTAACGAATAAAATTAAGCTCTTTACTAAAAAATAATTATTTGAATATAGTTACCGGTGTTTTAAAATATTTATATAGTTAATGTAAACGGCGACGTTTGAAAACAAATTAGAAATGTGAGGTTATGTATATTCATTGCAACTCGATCATATTATTTATTACCAAATAGGATCGCAATATTGTAAGAATGCTCTTTAGTGGAGAAATAATTAAACACATCAAACTATTATAATCAACATTATAGGTTAATCATTTAGATTTTGAATAAACAACTCGGTAAAATCACTGAATCTATTCATTATTTGCTATATTCAATGTATTTGTTGGAGAAAAGTAATGGTCTACCCTGTTCAGAATATTAAAAAAAGAAGCTTTCTTTATCACAAAAGCAGGAGCTGATAAAGGGAAATCGATAAAAAGCGAGGTGAAACACGACTGTCATTGGTGTAAAACAGAATTAATTGAAACGTGATTGGTCATTGACTACCATTTGCGACATGAGTTAAATAGTCAATATAAAATAGACGTTCACAATGATTTTCAAAATATGCGTAAGAGAATAAAATCTACAAATTCTTACTCTTTATAATCTCATGTAAATTATTCACCCTCTTTACTAAAACTATGTAGACTTAAGTAAACGTTGGAATATTTCTTTTTCAGAAGGGGTTGAAACATACTGCCTACTATACACGCAATAGGTAAAGTTCTGCGACCTGTCTCATTGTTTTTCCTAGAGTTCATTGAACCTAAAATGACAAGAGACGTTCAGTTTTCCACAGTAAATATTCATTAACCAGAATTATATAGACCATGACAGATTATTCGTATACGTTGTCATATTAAAGGCAGTGAAGGATTTACGATACAGTTAGGCACACTATCCTATCCACCCATCATATTTAGAACAATAAATGTTATTAAAGTTGTTTTGTTGTTTTAATTACTTTAAATAAACGTAAAATGTTACTAATATAATATTGAATTACAATACATGAAGAACTATAGAGATTACATTTTCTTAGTATATAAAGTATGCTCTTACTTTAAGGGAGGGAAGGAGATTACAAATATTTGAGAATAAAGTACTTAGGAAAATTTTTGGACCAAAGAGAGATGAACAAACAGGTGAATGGAGAAGACTACATAACAATGAACTACATGGTCTTTATAGGAAGCCAGATATAATAAGAACAGTTAAGTCTCGTAGACTGCAATGGGCAGGACATGTTGCACGTATGGGGAATGAAAGACTTGCATGGAAGATTCTTGTAGGAAAGCCAGAGGGAAAACGTCCAGTTGGTAGACCAAGAATGAGGTGGGAGAATAACATTAACTATGATTTGAGGGAAGTAGATTATACAGGGAAGATTGGAAAGCATTAGCTCAGGATAGAGATGTATGGAGAGCTTATGTCCGCGCGGCCATGAACCTACGGGTTCGATAGTGCCAGTGAGTAAGTAAGTATAAAGTATGCTGCTATATGACAAAGTTTCAGAACTCTATGAGAGATTATGTTGTTTTATATTTTCAGGGTAGAACATGTTCTTATATTGTCCAGGATCGCCTCCCAGTTTAAGTGTCATACTGGTGTCCTCGTCAGATAGCTTCTGTCTTGTGTCATTTACCATCAGATCTATTTCACCATCACCTTAGCGTCCATTAAACTTGCTGTGCATTAATTATCTTTAAATATACAAATCTTCTGTACGTGTGTTTGTCATTGAACTTCTCCAAACGACTAGGCCGATTTTGATTGTGTGTGTGTGATTGGGACCCTCAATGGTTTATATTCATAATTGGATCCACTAAAATCAATAGGTGTAGGAGTTCACCTGAAGTGAAATTTTAAAAATCGCTTTAGCGGTTGCATTTTTCGATATTTCACGTTATATCCTATTAAAAATAAATCGAGATAGGTATTATACAAAAATGACAAAAATGCTACAATTAGAAGTGGAGGTTTATTTCAAATCCGAAATTAAAAACCGCCTAAACGACTGGACCTATTTTGATGAAATTCTTTGTGTGTTTGAGTGGTCCCTGGATGGTCCAAATTCACAATTGGACCCGGTAGCTGGCGTTGCGATTGGGTTATAGGAATTTTTTGTCACGTGTCTAGTCATCTGCATTACCGACATATTCCGCGCGACAATATGACGCTTCTGGAGGCAGTGAGAACTTTTCTTGCGAACTTATCAATTCGTGAATTTTATGATAAAAAAAGTAACATATTTTTATCGTCCGGCCATGACACGGGAATTGAACGTTCGGGCAGGACAACGTCTGCCGGGTGAGCTAGTTATTTATACCAATCATAGTCATTAACATCACGTCTGTTTCATTATCACTTTAGCGTCCATCAAGCTTGTTGTTTATTAATTACTATTATTTATACAACTGTAGTCCATCGAAATGAGTTTCATCTGAAGGTTGCATCATTCCTTATAGGCCTATTTATGTGTATATATCAGTGGCGGGCATTCAACCCTAATTAGTATATTAATAATTTTGAATTAAAAAAAATAATATATTTGCCAAATTCCATTCAAATAAATTACGCGTGAACATACAAATTCAAAATTCCCGCCGCGCCAGCAAACATGTAAGTTATCGCATTCGGTTTGACGGAACGATCTGCGTATTCACATTATCTCCATAGAGAAACACATAGGCTGGATTTCTCAACCGAAGTCTAAACCACGACCGCGGTTTTATTGTTTCCATAACGACAATAAATACTGAAAATCTACGGCTGTTAATTACAAAAACAAATGTCTGAATCATGTCTATGGTTTCATAACAATTTTTGTGAATTTTCAGTCATTTGTATAGGTGTTATGGAAACAATAAAAAAATTGGAAAACCGCGATCGTGGTTTAGACTTCGGTTGAGAAATCCACTCGTAGAGTTTCCTCTATGTTAACCCCGCCAACACTAGCTGCGCTACAGATGAATCCGTGCAAGCGAATTACGTCACTGCCTGCTACGTTCAGCGATAAGCCACACTATATAGACCAGCGAGAATCTACTAGACGAAGCTTGTGTCTTATTCCATTGCTCCATTGACTTTTTTTATTGAGTACGCAGTTAACGTCACAACTCGAATAAGAATATGAAACATTCAATTGATGAAAAAACACGTGATTGGCTGATTTGGGAAACGCCAATTCCTCAATAATAGAATTTTTCGAAATAACATTTCTTCATTTATAATATATAATTTATGCTAGTTAGATTTTCAAAATACAAAAATAAATAAATAAAATTATGCGGTACGTTTTGTCAGCTATAACAACCTGTTAATTTAAGAAGCTTTATTTATAACTAGCTAACACCCGGTGTGCGCTGCTACGCCTAAATGAATGAAAATTAATGTGTTTTTATGTTTAGTTAAATAAGTAAACGAAAAATAATTATAAATTTATATTTTTAGATACCCGTGCTGATTACCCGGCGTTGACCAAAATGAAAGCAGAAGATGATACTTAAGTTATCGAAAGTCATCCTATAAAACAACACTGCAAATTATTGAGGACGACTGAGATATCAGGTAGTGTTTTATAATTCTTAAAACTTTAATACTGTACAAATGTTTAAATGTGACCCTAAATTTTGTATTTTTTATAATATACATGTATTAATAAGAATTTATAACAACTCAAGGGACATATATCCTTGCATATGTAATACATTACTATCTATACCCGTATATTCCCACATAATGTAAGGGTTCTCCTTTGCGGGAGTTACTTAACCAAGCAAAAATGTGCTTCTAGTTTTTAGTATTTTCTTTATAATCTATTAAAATTGATATAGTACAATTACAATGACCTTATACTTGAGTATTACATTATCATATATGCCTGTCTATCTCTCTATATCCATACATTCCCACGTGGAGCAAGGATATTTCTTTACGGAGTTTTTTAATCAAGGTAATATAAGAACTGCATGGCGTGACAGGCCTAGAAGGCCCTTGACCTACCAACCGGCTCACGTTTACATGTGTTAATCACAGAAGCAGTGTAGACCAAGCTAATATAGTTACATTTATTTTCCTACGGAAGTCAGCGAGGAGCAAGTAATTAGTTTATAGTCTCAGAAATATGTACATCTGATAGCCAACTGATGCATTAATTGGATGAGAAAGGTCGATTAAACTTTGCTCAAATGTTCTATTTTCAGCTTCAGCTTCTTTTACGATCCCGAAAATATTCAGACTCCAGATCCACGTCTTAACAGTTCTTCTCGGAGGACTTGTCCCTTGGAATTTTCCACCCGAAAAAAATCCTGTTTACGAAATAAAACGCAGAGAAAATAATAGCGCGATCTTATTTATTTGCTACAATATGAAATGGAAAGACGATATACTCAGTCCTCTGTGGATCAGATCTAGCTTAATGCCTTAAAATTTCTTTAAAGTATACTGCATATACAGTGCGATCAGTCTAGCACTGGACAGCAGACACGGGGATTTCACTATATACTGCTGACGCACTCACGGCGGGGAACGGACATCATAGGATCGCGGTGATACAACCACACACATTTTTCGTAACTATTTTATAAATTGTCGTACTTACCAACTTTATTGAAGCAGGTGGTGGAACTGTTCACCTTCGTTGTCTATACATTTTGACACCTCTTTATACAATTTGTTGTACAGATTATGGACTATTGAACGTGACGGAATTTTTACCCCCGGAAATCGTGTTGCAAAAAGTCTTCGTACTTGGCTGGTAGACTGAGTTAACAAATATTGATTATAAATAAATATATGCTGCTCAGTAGAAAAGTTATTAGCTATTATACAGTTTACACGTTATACTTATACACACGTCATTCAGTTTACACTTATACACGCCTGTTTTATAAGATACAAATTTTAAAATTGAAATAACTTATTACACACGTCACTCAATTTTATTATACACACGTCATTCAGTTTTATTATACACACGTCATTCAGTTTCATTATACACACGTCATTCAGTTCACAAGGAAAAGCGACCGAGCACCTTATCTACTCGAAGTCACCATCTGACTGTGACCGTGAATGTGTGGGATGTACTCGTATACTGCTGAGTCAGCGCACATTTCAAGTCCCGTGCCTGCACGTGTAAGCCTTCGTCATCGCACAGCACAAACCCCGCGTCTGCTGTCCAATACCATACTGATCTCACTGTATATCAATTTGCTCTTTTTATTATTTATTTTTTATAAAACGAAAATTTAATTTAGTAGATTGTCGTAATATCGAAATTAATGAACTCGGGCAAAGCTAATCGCAAGCAATAGTTAATGCAACTAAAGATAAAATGTTATGTCTGAACTGGGATTTGAACCCAAGATCTCTAGCTTCACGCGTTGGCGCACTAAACCAATAAATTGTTGCTACTCAGATAATCCAACAGTAGACACAAATTTCACTCCTACAGGAATGAAATAGAAAGAAAATAAAAAAAACCTTAGGTTCAAATCCCGATTCAGACATAATTTTTCTCTTTACTTTTATTAATATATGTGAACACTCCGTACCGTAATTGGCGACACACTACAATTCGAAAAGTCGAGAATTCGAGTTCCGGTGGGGTCAGGATTTCTAAACTGACCCAAACTTTCTGGTGGCACAATGACCCTGCGGTCGACTCAGCCTCTAACGAAAACAAGTACCGGACACTTTTCTGGTGGTAAAGGCTGCCGTCACGGCCATCAAGTGACAACCCGGTTGACATAAAGTGTCGACTGTCTACGAAAAGTGGGAACCTTAACCTTATACTATCCCGAGGGTCTCCTATGGCCTGTACGTAGTGGGATCACTTTGCCTTTACATGGCACTGGCATATCCTATATCTTATAAAAGCATTAAACCAAAAAAGACTGAAAAATCCGAACGTTTATCGATATAAGTTCGTATAAACGTTGTTTATTAGTCCTACTCAGAGGAATTAGTCTTTACTTCATTATAAAGATATAATTATAGCTTTATTTTTATTTTCATTCCATAAGATATAAGCAACAAGATAACATTGTGAAAACGCAATCAACGATACTGAATATTTCAAAATTATTGAAAAATAGATATAGTACACGTGTCGCGCTATGTAGGTCACTCAGTGAACACGTGTTATTTTTGCCCATCTCAGTGTCTGTTTCAACAAATTATATTGATCGCTAGGAGTTAAACCACGTTATTTCCGATTCTGTTGTTGAGTAATAAAGCCAGTTTATAATTGAAAGCTAACTTATGTTTTGTTCATGATATAGCCTACTGTTTAACATATTAGCTTTAATGTTTAAGGGTGAGAGAGATGAGTTTGGAAATTTTTTACATGGTCGGGTTACCAGCCCAGACGCACAACCACCTTCCGAGAGGAACTGGAACAAGTAACAAATTTTAATTATTTGGGTTGTAATTTTACTATAAACACAAAAACTGAAAGAGACATAAATATGAAACTGTCCAAATTTCAGATGATACGTGGAACTATACATAAAACATTAAAGAATAAAACAAGAAGATATACTAGATTGAAGTTTTATAAAACATTGGCAGTTCCTGCATTACTTTATGGGAGCGAAACTTGGGTAATGACCAAAAAATTGCAAAGTAGAATACAAAGCGCAGAAATGAACTTCCTTAGAAGAACAAAAGGCTGCACAAGATTGGATCGGATAAGGAATGAAGATATAAGAACAGGGTTAAATATATATCAATTGGATGAGAAAATCAGAGAATATAGAGAGGAATGGTTTACACATGTGGAAAGAATGAATGTATCAAGATTACCAAGAGCAGCATTCAACTACAAGCCAAGAGGTTCAAGGAATGTAGGAAGGCCAGTAAAAAGATGGACAGAACAACTGTGAGGCGGAACAGGCAATTTGCCTAGCCCGTGAGGTGAAGAAGAAGTTTAAGGGTGATTGATTCAAGAAACAGAGGTCCGTAAACACCGTTAACGCCAAATTTGTAACTAACTTACTTGGCACTATCGAACCTGGAGGTTTACAGCCGCATGGACACAAGATCTCCAAATATCCCTATTCTGAACTGATGGTTTCCAATCAACTCCTGTAAAATTTACCTCCCTCGAATCGTAGTTAATTGTATTGTCCCGCCTCATTCTTGGGCGCTTTTCCTCTGGTTTTCTTACAAGGCAGTCTACGAGACTTGGTGTTCTTATTACAACTGTTCTTACTACATCTGTTTCTCCATTTGCCTCTCTGTTCGTCTCTCTTTGGTCCAAAAATTTTCCAGAATTTGATTCCCTGATAACACTGGTCAACATGATTTTTTTTCTCATGAGTACCAATAGTTGTACTTAATGCAGTTTTTTTTATCGTGTTTTCAAATATGTATTTTGAATTTCTCCATCACCCACAGTTTTTTAAATTTCAATTTCAATTAATGGGTTTAATTAATTATTTTTTTAATAAACGTGTTTTCGTCCATTTGTCCATTGTAAAATAAAACGGGGAACACTTTCATCAAGAGATTTCAGCTATGGAAAAGAGATATCAAGGCAAATGGAATCCTAATATGCTGGCCGATTATTGTTGGACCATCATGAGGGATGCTCCACGGGCGAAATATAGCAGAAAATCGTCATTTCTTACTTTCTAGGTGAGTCCGAAGTTCGAATATTGTATAGTTACGAATGTAAAAAATATTAAAGTGTTTGAAATTATAAATTCCTGTCTCTCGGAAACCTTGCGTGATGGAGAAAACCCGATATATTTGAATACAGGAGAAAAAATACTATCAGAATCACATGTTGTTTTCTGAGACAAAATAAAAGCTTCTTTTTTGTTGCTCAGTGTAATAATCGTAATCTTTTATCCTCCCTTAAAATAAGAGTCCATGTTTCGCAGCATTATAATACAGTACAACTGGGAGAATAATAGTTTATATAATTAGTTTAATATAACGTAATTACGTAGACTTTCACGGCCGGAGTTACTATGATCTTGATGAAGATTTTCGGGCTGTAGGCCGTGGTCGTGAGGCTTGTAGTTCCCCGACGTTTCGCCAGAGACTGCGCCTGGCATCCTCAAGGGTTGTCTTGAGACAAACGTCGGGGAACTACAAGCCTCACGACCACGACCTACAGCCCGAAAATCTTCATCAAGTTCAGTTTAATATAACATTTTTTTAGAGAAGTTGGGATGACAAAAGTCCCGGTATTATATCCATCCATAGTTATTCTGCCTGAAGGCAGATCCTTCACTGCAATCATAGCATTTCAATGCTATGCTTGCAGCTTTACTAAGGAATTGTAGGTGTGGTAGCTTCCCGTTGCTTTCCACACCGGTGAAGGATGATGATGATGGCCATATGATTTCGGAGACCGTTTGGGCCTTAAAGTTTTCCTGACATTTTCTTACAGGTGAGGAAAAATCCCGATAAAAACCTCACCCAGAAAAACTGCCCCGACCAGGGATCGAACCCGTGCCCGCTGCGTGACAAGGCAACACGCTACCTCGAGACCACAGCGGTGGACCGGTATTATATATGAGTATGAATTTCCAGAGATGAGCCTTATGTTTAATTTAATTCTGCACCACATTTATTTTGTAATTATTGCTTCCAGATATTTGAATTCACCCATTTCGTCGGCATTTCTTTCATTTGTCATTAATTGTCCATTTCCATTATCGTATAACTTATAATGTATTTCTACGTGTGACCACATATTTAATTTTATTTCTAATCCCAGTTTCTTATTGTTAGTCAATAGAATGTGTGTGTGTTGGCCCTTAGTATTTCCTTCTATCGTCTAACAATACTTAATTTATTTAAAACCAAACAAAAACGCAACATTAATTTAAAATCATCTGGTTTCACTGTCGTCAGATTAACATAAACGAAGTTCCAAAAATATATGTATATTTATGAAATTAAATTGTAACAGGCCTACAAATTTTCACATTTACGCTATTTATATTTTAGCTAGGGAGATAATTGTTTCATTAGGTACCTTTTAAGAAATTATACAGCGAATGATTGTAAAACAATAGCTCAGGATAGGGATGTATGGAGAGCTTATGTCCGGGCGGCCATGAACTACGGGTTCGATAGTATCAGTGAGTTAGTTCGGTACCTTTTAAGAATCATATTCGGTATTTCCCGTACATAAATCGTTGAACAGGCCAGTTTTTATGGTTTCCACAGTTATTAAAATAAATATTAGATTGAATTTTCATTTCCATTAATTAAACTTCAACCATAATTTCGTAACTCGTTAAAAACTAAAATTCTAAAATTCTGTGATGAATGATTTGCTACACATAATAGATATTTGGGTTAATATATATTTACTCTCAAAAATACTAATCTGATATTACTAAAGATGTTCAAGCTTCTCAAAATAATATAACAAGATGCAACTTTCACGTTACGTTGGCAATTTTGTAAAACTATCGTTCTCATTAGGACAAATCTTCAGGTATGGGCAGAGGGTTCAATACATTATCTAAGAGTATCTATAGTGGGCAAAAATGCTATAATCTTTATACAAACCAGGCTATTATATATTCCCTTTCAATTCTGCTAGCTTCAAATTTTAGAATATTATAGGATCTCGCCGACAAAGTTTAGATACACTTGGGAACATTATAATGTATTGAGAATAGCCTATAAATAGAAAGGGGTGATTTATGCACGGGCAAAGCTGATGGTTTTGGATTAGCTCTCAAATACGTATTCTCTAGTTCAGTTCCAGTCTTGTTTTTAACTTTAACGTTTGATGCAAAAACGCAATATATGTCACCTGAAGAACATAAAACGTAAGTTACTAATTCGATGGGATGGTCTTTTAAAGATGTGATTACCACACAAAATAAAACATATATAAAATAGCATTGTATACATATAATGAAAGAAACCAAAAGGAGGTACGGGTATAGCCAAATAATTTGACCGGAGTGCGCGAACGCGCGTGGTTTAGTGACTTTTAAGGCCAGCTGACAGACGGGAGACAGAATAGAGAAATACCGTGGGTGGGGACACAAGAAACTGCAACTCTAGGTGTGATAATATGATTAACATTGTCGGGGATACTAAGGGAAGAAAGAGAGAAAAAGTGTATATGGACGTTTCTGCGACACGGACAAATTATTTGGCATTATCTCTAAAGAAAAAGCAAATTGTTGAAGGAAGTGACAGAGCGAATGAAAGTATACATGCAATTAGAACGTGAAGAGATAAACGTTACAAAATCAACCCCAACACTTAACACTTTCACAAAGTTTTAGATAAGTGTTTTATAGCACAAATCATTTAGGTCTACATACCTACATTGCGGGGGTTCGCTACATGTCTTCCTGCATAGAGCACCAGAGGCAAGATTACCATTTTATAATTTTACTACTTAGATTCGTAGACAAAAGTTAAGAATGCAGGAGACGTTAAATTGAAGTGTAATAAGTAGAGCTAGGAATTTTAGGTGCTGCACCTCAATTTTATTTTGTTACTACAATGCTCAAATTAGCTTATCTTGCAAAGAAAACATTAAATAAATGCCCCTAAATGTGTTTTAGTTGCACTTTTTTTCAATGCTAGCACTTTTTTGCACCTTTTTATCAATGCAAGCACATTTTGCACTTTTTTAAAACCTTTTTTCTCTTAGCAGCATTGTATTCCCAAAATAATGTGTTTTTTTACATTTCTTCAAATATGCTTTCAAGGGTTGGTAACAATGTGTGGTATCAGTCCCATTACATTACTTCCACTTTAGTGCAGTCCTGTTAGGCTATTCCTTTTAAATGAGTTCACACCTTCTTGCACCACAGTTATGTGGAAGCTATTGTTTAAGCAAGGGAGGTTGTTGAGTGCATAAACAAATGTTTCAGTTCAAAATAATATTTGACTTATGCGGTCTGCTATTTTCCTGAGTGACCAGTATACAGTATGCCAATATTTTTTTTAATGATACAGCAAAAACATTTGTGGCATGTGGAATTCCTCTTTCCAAACTTAACAACCCTATTTTGAAAGCATATTTGGAGAAATATACTGGGAAGTCTGTCCCAGATGAAAATCATACCTTCAACCTCTGTATGACGAAAAATTAAAACAGATTAGTCAAGTAGAAGGTGAAAACCAGTATATTTTACATTAGACGAAACCACTGATAGTTGACATATTGAACTTTTTTAGATATGTTCTAAACATTTGAGTTGTTGAATAATATCTGCTTTAACAGTTTTCTGTACTTGTGATTTCAATAACATAATGTTCTGGGACTTGTCTTACTCAGACTTTTTAATATATGACAACATGACTGAATTTTGTGTCGTGAGATTCTTGATGTAATTGGTATTGATACTCTTTCGTGATAATTCACATGGGAAATTTGCACCTTTTTTTGCACCTTTTTCTGCTAAATTAAAGCACCTTTTTTGCACCTTTTTCACCAAAATTTTGCACCTAAAATTCCTAGCTCTAGTAATAAGAATGTCCTGCTTTAAGTTGCACCCAACCACGCTCTACAAACCATTTTGCACCGTGTGTTGGTGCTGGCTCATACCATTGTTGTTGATAAGTACCTTGAGTAGAAAACATAGATTGCTCAAATTAACGTATCTTTGCCCGGGCCCATAAAAGACAAAGATTAATTCAACTTTCCTTAATGAATTATTAAACATGTAATATGTTGTAACCTATACAGATCATAATCGTGGAAGTTCTTAGCTTGAGAAAAGCTTTGGAATTTTATATTCAGTATATAAATTCTTTTAACTTTTTGATAAACCGTCCACCACTGTGGTCTCTAGGTAGCGTGCTGCCTTGTCACGCAGCGGGCCCGGGTTCGATCCCCGGTCAGGACAAGTTTCCTGGGTGAGGTTTCTTTTGGGGTTTTTCCTTACTTGCAAGACACATTTCAGAAAAAATTAAGGCCCAAACAGTTCCCGAGCATCATGTGGCCATTACAATCATCGTTCACATTCGCCTTGGATTAAGTTTAGGATTAAGAACTCTCCTGGTGCACCACTATCATCATATCACCGGGACAGCTTAACCCCGCCTTCCAGGCACCCCAACCTCAGAAGTGGGTCACAATTACGCCAATGCCAGGAGAGAACACCAGAAATGTCAAAGTGACAACCTGGGGCATTAAAAGAATTTTTTTTACAATTATTGCCTGTAAATTACTCTGTCATAATCTACTGTATTTCAATCATGGCGCATTTTCAGTACTTAATCTCTCGAAGCTATATACTATAAACAGCTGTCAAACAAATGGTGTAAAATAAAATATGTTACACTTTACTCAAATCTTAGAAAGCTCTAGAAAAAATTCTAAACATTTAACTAAAATGTTTTACTGTTCTGTCGTACTATTACGTGAGCGTACAAACTGTGACACTGATTCTGACATTTATTTATTACATTTATCCCGTTGATAGCTCGCATAGTAAAGAGATCCTAGGAGTAGGGGAGAGGAGCATTGCCTGTCTTTTCCATAATTACGGGTAACCATTGATGCCAAATCAAAGACATTTTAATGCCCTCAAGTGTCTTATAGGTTATATAGAGTTAATATTTTTTGTTCAGGTACATTTACTCCCAAATAGGAGCTCGAATGTAAGATTCGGATATTGAATAAAGACAAATGTACACAACACATATTTTAATAAATACATGTTCTAAGTGTTTACACTAAAAAAAACTCCAGGCGCGAATTGCCTAGAGCCCCTTGGCCTATCATCCTGCTGCTGGCCTCACATCAACATGCGTTAATCACATAGATGTACTATCAATCAGGGATGGCATGATGTCAGCTGTCGGGTATCCCAACCCTTACAGCTGGTTATTTTCAATATTGAGCCGCTACTTACTGTAGCTACCAAAATTGCTCATGATGCTGGGTAGACACCGATCTTGAGCCGCTACTTATTGTAGCTACCAAAATTGCTCACGATGCTGGGTAGACACCGATCTTGAGCCGCTACTTACTGTAGCTACCAAAATTGCTCACGATGCTGGGTAGACACCGATCTTGAGTCGCTACTTACTGTAGCTACCAAAATTGCTCACGATGCTGGGTAGACACCGACCTTGAGCCGCTACTTATTGTAGCTACCAAAATTGCTCACTATGCTTGGTAGATACCGATCTTGAGCCGCTACTTACTGTAGCTACCAAAATTGCTCACGATGCTGGGTAGACACCGATCTTGAGCCGCTACTTATTGTAGCTACCAAAATTGCTCACGATGCTGGGTAGACACCGATCTTGAGCTGCTACTTGATGTAGCTACCAAAATTGCTCACGATGCTGGGTAGACACCGATCTTGAGGCGCTACTTGCTGTAGCTACCAAAATTGCTCACGATGCTGGGTAGACACCGATCATGAGCCGCTACTTACTGTAGCTACCAAAATTGCTCACGATGCTGGGTAGACACCGATCTTGAGCCGCTACTTACTGTGGTTACCAAGATTGCTCACGATGCTGGGTAGACACCGATCCCATGCTGACAGAAATTCCTTGAGAAAATTTCCTCCCCATGTGGACTCGAACCAACGCAGAGCATTTCCCGTAGCTCTATACCAAGACATCATACCTTAAACTGCACAGCTTGACGGTAACTTGATAGTTCGCAATGTGAGTTCAAAAACAGTATAAATTCGCACATTACATATTTGTCTGATACCGTCGCAGTAATGAGCGTCAAGCGAAAGCATAGAGTGAATGAAAGTATATACAAACGCTTTTGGAATTCACATTAAAGCACCGGTGGTTATGTGACAAGATATTAAATATAAAATTGGTACCTGGTAGGTCAGTCGTCCTCAACTAAATTATTAAACTTCATCAAGTAGTTCCAATATGGATGCCATTCAAAAACAATGTTTCATCTTCTGCATTTTAACTGGCACTGATGTTGTTATAGAGGGTTCCCACAAATGCTCTTTCGAGTTTCGAACACGTATAACTTGCGTTTAAATAAACTTACAAACATTAAACTAGTATTAATGGAAAGAGAAACTCAAAACGTTTTGGTTATAGTATCACAGTTGGCAACAATGACGTATAATTACATACAACATTGCGTATTGTCGAAAGTGAGAAAATGGTTGGTATAGATGATAAGCGAGCGTTCTGTGTTCTCGATGACCATGTTCATCAATCTGTAATTGTTGTTCAACATTTTCGAACACGATTTGGTGAAGATCCACCCAGTGATCCTTCAATTCGTAAGTGGTACCCTCAATTTACGACAAGAGGAAATCTTCTGGACGCCCGCTGAACTATAGACCGGATTCGTGATTCTTTTACACGTAGTCCTCAAAAATCAACCACTGAACATCTGTAAGGTACTGTAACCAAATATTTTTTAACTTCTCTTTCCATTAGTACTAGTTTCATGTTTGTAAGTTCATTTAAACACAAGTTACACGTGTTCGAAACCCGAAAGAGCATTTGTGGAAACCCTGCGTAAGTTATACAGAGGGTTTATGTCTGCGGGTGGTGTTGTCTCATTAAGTATGCTTTGCTTATTTTAGAATCTCTCTATCTTTCTAGGATGCTGATATCGAAAGTATATATATATACATATAAAACTTTAGTATGACAGGATTCTGTTTAATGTGGCGAAACATATCATCGATTAAGGCAATCACTTGAATTCTGGTATAATTCAGGTTTTATGCACCATACGTTTGATACCCCCCTCCCAAGTAATGTGCTTAAAGTCAGATGAACTCATTGACCATGCAACAGGTAGAGCTCGCCAAATTCGATGTCCCTCTCCACGTCGACTGTTAGTTTTGCTCGATTTTATCAATACTGAAGTGTATTGGAGATCTGTCATGCTGGAACCAGGGGTTGCTACGCACAGAAGCGATACTGTAAATTGCCCAGCAGATCCGAAAGTATGAACTGCAGGAACTGTAACTAAGCTTTTCAATTAATCTTACTGACAGAATTAAAGGTTCCAGCAGATGAACATCAACAATTCCACTCCAGTTTTTCTCAGAAAACATTTATTGGTGATTTCGAACAGCAATCGCATGTGGGTTCTCATAGTCCCAAGATGTGATTATTCATGCTATTAAAATACAACTTTTACGTGTAAATTACTCCTCATCCGTGAATACGTATGTGGGAAATTCAGCATCGTTAGCACTAGGATGAAAAAACCACTATAGGCCTACAAATTACCCCCGATGTGCAAAATCTCGTGGCCTTAGTGCCTGAACCTTTCGAAACTGATGCACATGTACATATGAGCAGATGACGTCATTAATGTAAGACACAACACGTGCTGCTTGAATATGTGCCTGACAGATCTCTCGACCACATCATTTTCAAACTCCGGTCCTCGGATCAAGTCTTCCACCGTCAACATGCTAACAGCGAAAGATTCCGTTCCTCGAAGGAGTCGACGAATTGTAGTAAATGTACTGTGGCGTCTCCTGTTAGGGTCATTGCTTGCTGATGTGACGAGCCTCTATTAACATCTCAATCAGTTCAGAAAAACTTGTAAATGTTTATTGATACACTCACAACAAACTGAAGTACTTGTTTATGTGACAAAGTGAAGGCAAATGACGCATATAACAAATTCTGACTTTGTTCTGTGGCTAGTGCACATCATGACCAATGCGCAGAGCTCATAAATTATATATTTGAGACCTCCGTATGACTCATCGGTCCTAAAAGTTTGTCGGTGAGATTTTATAACACTTTGTATAACCTATAGGTCCCGCGCCGTAGGCGAGTGGTTAAGGCAAGAAGCCTTGGCGCAGAGCTACGGGACTTGCGCTGGTTCGAGTCCCCATGGGGGAAATTTTCGCATGGAATTTCGGCCTGTATGGGACCGATGCCCACCCAGCATCGTGAGGCATTTGGGTAGCCACAATAAGTAGCGACTCCAGGTTGAGAAGATCAGCTATAACGGCTGGGGGACCTGACATTCTGACCACATGTCACCCCTACACTGGCTAGATGATCGTCTGTCTCTGTGATTAACACATGTGGATGTGAGGCCAGCAGCCGGATAGTAGGCCAAGGGCCTTCTAGGCCTGTCGCGCTTGGAGAAAAAAACATAAATAAATAAATAACCTATAGCGTGAAAAAGGAACAATAGAGACTGTCCTTAGTTTATTTGCCTATAGTTGTACTATAATGAACACATTCTACCTTACATAATTAACTCACTCACAGGTTCAATGTGCAACTAGCTTGGTGGTCGCCACATCGAACTACTGTTGTAGTGTTTAAGTACTAACCACAATGTAGAGAAGTTTGGTTAGTTTGCGTATGAACAATTATTATTACAGTAACAGAGTAAAGTTTCTTTATTTTTCTCTTAACGCTGGACATTGACACGAAATCAGTGAATGTTAGGTTGTGTAAATGCAATAATTGATTCACAAATCATTAAAATATTATTCACATATCCTCGGCAGACGCGGGAGATTATTGCGAATGTGTATTTGCAGCACGAAAACTGTACGTTTCCGGACAAAGGTTCTTATTTAAAACGTTATTTAATCAGTCCCCTCTACAACCCCTAGAAGTTTGTAAATGAAATTTCCGCACACCTGTACAGTCTACTTAACTAATATTACTAAAAATAACATTACAACAATGAATAAAAAAGTATTAAATTATAATCAGAACTTTAATGAATGTTTTATTTCATCTATAATTTGACAATGAACCATTTGCAACAATCAAAAACGAACTCTCACAAGAAGAGTCTGCATAATTCTGATATAAATGTAAAGTTTCTGATACAGAGAAAGAAAACATTTCTACACATCGATAACAATAAATATTTCTTCCATAAAATTCCATACGTGTTTTTAGTGCAACCCTCAAGAGGGTATGGGAATGTTTTTAAGGTTCCGTACTCATAAGAATTTTGACAAAGGCTTCCGGCATCTTTTGGGTGGAAGAAAGAATTCCAACACCTCACGAGCGCACGGAGAAGACCTCAAGCATTCAGAAAACACCCTCATTGTGTACTGCCAAAGAAAAGATGCCCTTGAACTCCTCGCCGTTTTTCTCACCAGTAATACCAGAGATTTTATTAACAAGACGACTGTATTTTTATCTTCTTTCACAGATGATTCTCGAGAAGCATATCTCGCTCTTCTGTTGGATGAAATTCTATTTACAATATCAAGAGTATAGTACACAAATGTCCAAAAGCAAAATAATAATAATAATATAATAATAATAATAATAATAATAAATAAATATAATATCGGTACTTAATTTAAATCTTAATTTAGGGAAATTTTGAGAAAGTGGTTGAATTCAAATACCTAGGAACAATAATCACATATAGGAATGAGATGCACAAAGAAATTAAACATAGCCTCAATCCTGGAAATGCGTGCTATTATGCATTACAGAGACTATTGACGTCCCAACTCCTTTAACCCTTAAATTCATAATGTATCCTTTTGGATACACCAGTTGGTTTAATTAATTTAATATTTTTAATAAATCAGAAAAAAACGAACGAAAAGTAACCACTTAAATATGTGTCTAATTATACAAAATACCTAATAATAACAGTTATAAAAGATTCCGTTTTCAGTGCGGTCCGCCACATTCAAATAACTGACATAAGACATTTGTCTTGCAAAGAAAGAATTTTATACATTTCAACTCAAAAAAGATCTGCCTCTGAGGGCTGTTCTAAAGAGGCTTCCTGCCAGCATCACTGCTGATGAAGTCAAGGAAGAACTTAAAGAACTAGAATATCCAATAATATCGGTAAAGCAAATCACCAAAAAAGAAGGAGAAGTTTATACTCCCTTACCATTATACATCCTGGAACTTCAGAACAATGATGCTGGTAGGGAAATATATAACTTAAACCGCCTCAGTTTGACAGTGGTGGCTGTGGCTGTGGAACCATACAGACCTAGAGCTGGCATGAAGCAGTGCTTCAGATGCCAGAAGTTTAACCATACTTTCATGGGGTGTTCCTTAACCCCATCTTGCGTAATTTGCGCTGGTACTCATAGTCATCGTGAGTGTCCGGTGAGAACCGAGGCACTCACGGACAAGAGCCTGCTGAAGTGCGCGAACTGTGGGGAAGAGGGACATCCCGCTTCCTACCGGGGTTGTGAAGCCTATAAGAAAGCAAAAGAAATTTATGAAAAAAGAAAACCAAACCAAAGTCCAACAACTCCGGCGTCCCAACCTCGAACTTTCACATCAAAATCTGTTAATCCTACAGTCTCATATAGTTCTATGGTAAATTCTGGCATCACAGTTAAACCTACTACAGGCACTGTCCCATGTCAGCCAGGGTCTGTGGCTGCTATACCAATGACGGATCAGGGACAACAACTTTTCCATAACATTCAGCCTCTGCTGAATGGTCTGTCGACACCTATGGAAAGGTTTGTGTTCCTGACAAATCTAGTGAACTCATGTTTCATATCATCCATACCTGCTACGGTAATGAACACATAAGCAGCGAGACAGCAAGGCTAAGGAACAAAACCCCATACTGAATAAACACAATGGTGTTTGGCCGCCAAGGGACCTCAACTGGTTCCCAAAAAGCGGCACACTGGGCAATGCTAGTCATTGCCACAAAACAGTCAGTCAGTCAGTCTTTTGCCAATTTAAGGGTTAAAAAAACGTTAAACTGAAAATATATAAAACTATTATTCTATCAGTTATATTATATGGATGCGAAACATGGACTCTTATTTGAAGGGAGGTAAGGAGATTACGAGTATTTGAGAATAAAGTTCTTAGGAAAAATTTTGGACCAAAGAGAGATGAACAGACAGGTGAATGGAGAAGACTACTCCTCCTGGCGCGACAGGCCTAGAAGGCCCTTAGCCTACCAGCCGGCTGTTGGCCTCACATCCACATGTCAATCACAGAGGTGGATGATCATCAGCCAGTGTAGAGGTGACATATGGTCAGCATGTAGAATCCCCTAGCCGTTATAGCTGGTTTTCTCAACCTGGAGCCGCTACTTATTGTAGCTACGCAAATGCCTCACGATGCTGGGTGTGTACCAGTCCCATACTGGTCGAAATACCATGAGAAAATTTCTTCCCCCATGGAGACTCGAAGCAGCGCAAGTCCCGTAGCTCTGCGCCAATGCTTCCTGCCTTAACCACTCGGCGACGGCGCGGGACGGAGAAGACTACATAATAGTGAATTACATGGTCTTTATAGGAAGCCAGACATAATAAGAATAGTTAAGTCTCATAGACTGCGATGAGCAGGACATGTGGCACGAATGGGGGAATGAAAGACGCGCATGGAAGCTTCTTGTAGGAAAACCTGAGGGACAACGCCCAGTTGGTAGACCAAGAATGAGTTGGGAGAATAACATTAACTATGATTTGAGGGAAGTAGATTATATAGGAAATGATTGGAGAACATAATCTCAGGATAGGGATGTATGGAGAGCTTACATCCGCGCGGTTATGAACCTACGGGTTCGAAAGTGCCAATGAGTTAGTTAGCTACTTAATTTAAATCTAAAATATAGCCAGCGACAAGATAAAAAAAGTTAATATTTTTAGATTTCTTCGTAACCGTATCATGTATTTTGTTGATCTGGAGCACGCACATCAAACATTATTAGTCTTCAATAGAATGTGCAATTTTCGTTTTTTTTAGTTGCATAATTTATTAATAATAATAAAATAACAAATATAGAATAAAATTATAAGTAAATATTTATACATTTTGCACTAAAATGAAAGTTAAGAGCAAGTAATACTGGGATTTATACTGAATACTTTTTTTTACAGGACTAAACTAAATTTCATTGTTTTATGGTCTACGGTGCCTTAAATATCTATAATATTATTAGCTGGCCCGGCAAACGTCGTATCGCCTTTAAATATTTTTACGTTAATTTTTCCGATGTTTTAATAGTTATCTGCTATTCGGGGCGGAAACAAATCCAACAAATCAAATATATTTATAGAAGTGGAAACAATCTTTATATACCGGTACTTAAAAATTGTCATTTTAGACACTGTAAACCACTTCAAAGTATTAAAGCCTAAAATGCACATTTACATTTAGTTATTTATTTAAAATAGTTATTATTTGGTCTGTCATTTATAGCATAGATTTTCTCAGATAGTGAAATAGTTCAATCGTAGATAAAATTTAGTGTAATATGTATAATAATGGGGGCACCCCGTAGCGTAGTGGTTAAGGCACTGAGCTACAAGCCGGAGGGTCGAGGGTTCAAGTCCCGGTGGGGTCAGGATTTTTAAACTGACCAAAACCTTCTGGCGGCACTATGGTCCTGGGGTCGACTCAGCCTCTAACGGAAATGAGTACCAGGCGCTTGTTCTGGGGTAAAGGCGGCCGTCACGCAGGACTGACAACCCGGCTGACATCAAGTGCCGATTGTCTAGAAAAAGTGGGAGCCTTAACCTCCTACTACCCCAAGGGCCTCCGGGCCTGTTGTGGGATCACTTTACTTTTTTATGTGTAATAATATATAAGCAACCACAAGACAATGATTCCAAAGAATTAATCATACTTTATTAACTGAATGTAGTTTAGTAGCATTTACTATAAAGAATTTCTAATTATCCTATATTTTGTCATAATATATTGCAATGATTAATAATAATTAATTTCTTCGTCACAACTACTGAAATTTGTTACATTCATACATAAAAATGTTTTAGGGGTCTAAGCTCCCATTTTTTTGTGCTTGAAATTGTATTTAGGTTCCTAAAATTGTATTGTAGTACCTATTTAATTAGGTGATGTTTGCTTTAGGTGGCTCTTTAAAATTTCCAAAATCTATATTCTTGTTACAGCATAAAGATGTATGAAGTTCAATTTAGTAGTTATAAGTTAACGTTGTAGAAATTTATACAGGAATAATGTAGGGTTAGAGTTGTATTTGTGAAGCACTTTGTGGCTATATATATGTTTTTTATTAGTAATATTCCACATACGGTGTTTCTCCTTCAACCCAAAGTGACTTGCCGCCAGAGGTTCCTGTCTAAAGCATCTATCTCTACCTTCCACACTTCTCACTCCCATCTATCCAACATTCTCCGAGTCTGCCTCTTCCACTTCTTCCATTAGCTTTTATATATCGTAATTAATATTCCTTACACATTCTTTTGGTAGCAATTACAGAATTTTAGATAAACCTGAATTCAATAAATGTTTTAAGGATAAAGGGCTTATCTCCTATGATCAGTTTTCGAAGTACTTTACATTATTTAAAGTATGTAGGCTGCAGAGGGTTATTGTTTTTAACAGGGAGGAGACCCTCCAATTATTTCCAGATTTAACGCTTACAGGAACCAATCTGGACAATAACTCAGCGTCCAATCCCTATCTTCTCGTGATGCAGCTGTTAACATATTGTTTATGCAATATGAACCAAAGATTGCCCAGTTATTAGCACTGGCCAGCTTGGTGGGTTATAGACCGATCTGGTATTTCTTCCTTTTCTACTACCAGATCCCTCTTTTTACTTTCTTATCCAGCCTCCCTTGACTGACCTCGTTTTCTTCGACCCTGATGGTAATTAGAGTATTCGAGGCCGAAGGGTTCATTTCTATATTTCCTATATCTCTTTCTTTTAACCTCAGGAGCACTAACCTTGAATGCCCACATAAGCTGCATGTTCAAATGCAGCCCCATTGCAACTTATAGCATAAGTATGCAATGGATTCGTGTCATCAACTGCAGCTGATACACGTAATGAATGAATGAATGAATGAAGAGTCTATGTACAGTATATACTGTAAGTACCGCTATATAAGAATGTATACGTGTATGGAAGCATGAATGTGTTGTCCTAATATGAAAGTGCAAATGTAAACATTTGTTGTTTACAATTTATAGACAATCAAATTTCATGCTAATTAAATTATCGAAGTATGAAACAAATTATCGGCCGCGGTGGACTAGTGGTTATGCTCCTTGCCTCTGGTCCCGAGGGTCGCGGGTTCAAACCCGGCCCGGGGTCGATGGATTTTTTTAGGATGGAAACATCCAAGGATCAAGTCCTCCGGGAGGGACTTTAAGTCGTGGGTCCGGAATCTAAAGATTTTCAGGCTCGTAAAAGATCCTTAAGCCTGAATGAAAAGGCCTCTAAGCAAAATTTACCGAATTTTCCCGTCCTAGTACTACCTTGGTTTCCTAGATGTCAGTATGAGGCGGAATGCTGACCACGGACCACTCAAATGGCATCTATACGAAAACAGATGTAACTAAATTAGTATGGTTCAAATTCTTCCCTGTAGGGGGAGAGCGCCTAAATCTCTGTTAAGGGTAAACATGGGCTTACAAGTACAATGAAACAAATTAACTCGCAATAAGAAAACAAAATAAATAGGTCATTTCAGTAATTTATGTATTAAGCATTTTAATAAAAATGGACCATTCTATCTTCAATATATCCTAAGTTTCATATAGAATCTGTCATTAAATTACAGGTATACCCGACACTTACTTATAGTTTAATTAACGACTTGTGGGAAAAGTGTGTTGATTATGTGTCAGGATGTTTAATTAAATCTGCACCTTATGCTAAAGTTATGCAACACATGTAGCATAATTAATTTCACTATGAAAACATATCATGTAGTAAGTATGTGCCAAATATTAAACAAATTTTCAAACATACATTGCTTACTTATTGTCATAAAAATGAAAACGAATTTAAAGAGAACTGTCGAAGTTTTTACAGCACCAGACAAAATACTACTTATTTTCTACATGTTCAAAAAATTTTATACAACTGCTGGATCTAAACATAGTAGATATCTAGGACCCAAATGATATAATGAATTAAATCCAATCCAGAGCGAAGTAAACTAAACACTGATAGTTTAAAAAAAAGCAATTAAATTAATTAATTAATTGAATAAAATTAACCATTTGAATATTTTAAAATAATAGATATGAAGCATATATTTTTGCTTATATTATTATAACCTAATATATTACTAATTACTTTATTTTGAATTATAGGTTTTAATCTATCACATTATATGGTTTATATTATTTTATGTATACCATTCTCTATTGCATTAATTATTTTGTTAGAATAAGTTATACTCCCAATACATTATTTTTACTTGTATGTGTAAAATAATTTATGTAAAAATGAAACTGGCCCCTAACTTTAAATGTATTTATTCTATTTGTATTATTCGTGTAACTGAACCGCAGCCGAGCACGAGTATTTGCTCATTCGGGTGCCAATACTGTATATAACATTTATTTGTAAATAAATAGACCCATATTATGTTACGGCAGTGAGGTCTGGACAATTCGCAGTGTAGATGAACAAAGACTAACTGCGGCAGAAATGAAATTTATGAGACGTACTTCCGCTACTCAAGAACAGACCATAAAAGGAATTCTGAGATTCTCAAAGAATTACACACAGAATCAGTCATGGAATATGTACAAAAATACAGAAACAACTGGAAATCTCACGTACGAAGAATGAGCAGAACAAGAATACCACGTCAGATCTTAAATTACCAGCCACCAGGCAAGAGATCTTTGGGCTGAGCTTTCAAACGTTGGGATTGAGACCGTAACAGACCACTAGGTCTATCACATGAAAGGAAGAAGAAGAAATTCTTATTCTTATTCTTATTCTTATTTATAGACGCTTTTAACATAATCAATATTACAATAGCGCATATCTAGTTACTAAATATGTTATTGTTAAAACACTTCTCTTCTAATACGAGCGTGTTCCAATGCTCCCATTACACTCCGCACTAGGTGGAGAGATGATGTAAAACTGGTCTGCTTTCAATTTACGTATAATTTCGGCAGACCACGTTACATAGGTAATGTGATCGTACTTGTATTGTGTACAGAGATGAGTGTAGGATAAGTATGTATTTAAGTGCTTGTAGTGTAACATGATGAATGATGAAGAGAAGGTGAAACCCACTGCCTTCACATAGCCTACTCCTGTCGGAAAGCACCAAAGGGACCGTCAATGCTTAATGTCTCTATACGACGGAATAATCGCTATCGACAGTACCATATGCCTTCTCACCATGTTTATATCCGGCGAATGGATACCGCCCTCCCCCCAGTCAGGAGATTGAAAGTGTTATAATTAAAACATCTAATTCCTCCAGGAGAGGTTATTTGATTACATATCTATATCGCCGCGCCGTACCGTAGTGGTTAAGGCACTGCGCTACAAGCCGGAAGATTGAGGGTTCGAGTCCCGGTGGGGTCAGGATTATTAAACTGACCCAAACCTTCTGGCGGCACTATGGTCCTGGGGTGGACTCAGCCTCTAATGGAAATGAGTGCCAGAAGCTTGTTCTGGGGGTAAAGGCGGCCGTCACGCAGGGCTGACAACTCAGCTGACATCAAGTGCCGATTGTCTAGAAAAGTGGGAGCCTTAACCTCCCACTACCCCAAGGGCCTCCCGAGGCCTGTAGTGGGATCACTTTACTTTACTTTATCTATATCGCCGTAGCAGAGTGGTCAAGGCAGGAAGTCTTGGCGCAGAGCTACGGGACTTGCGCAGGTTCGAGTCTCCATGGGGGAAGAAATTTTCTCATGGTATTTCGGCCAGTATGGGACCGATGACCACCCAGCATCGTGAGGCATTTGGGTAGCTACAATAAGTAGTGGCTCCAGATTGAGAAAACCAGCTATAACGGCCAGGGGACTCGACATGCTGACCACATGTCACCCCTACACTAGCTGATGATCATCTACTTTTGTGATTGACACACATATGGATGTGAGGCAAGCAGCCGGCTGGTAGACTAAGCGCCAGGAGAATTACCTAAATGTCCACCGCTGTGTTATTGGGGTGATTTCGCTTCCTCGGACGCAGAGCATTCGATTCCGATAGAGTTTCCTAGGTTAGGTTCTTTCGGTGTTTACTTTACCTCTAAAACAAATCTCGAGAAACTTTTAGACCCAAACAATTCCCGAACAACGTTTGGCCATCATAATCGCCATATCATATTCACCTAGGTCGCTATGAATGTATGAATGAATAATGTATCGCGTCGTCTCGGAAGTGGCCATGGAATTGACCTGATCACTTATCCAGAGAGAGAATCTTTGTCATTGTGCGATCGACAAGTATGTATATAATACGTAGTTAAAATCCTCTTCGACAAGCAGTGTCCTTGTAAAGTCCCCAAATGCCTATTTACGGGAGGGAGAGGTAAAATTAAGGGAAAGAGAGAAATAATATAATCACTAATATTAATGGGAACGACAGCTCATCTAGAAAACTTCTCTAGCTAACTGCTAGAAATTATTAAACGTATTTAAGAAAAATATATCAGGACGTAGCGGTCGTCCGTACGAAATGATTTGAGCATAGTGCTGACAACAAAGATTTAAAAGTACAGTAACACTTCTTTAATCCGGAACGTGACAATGCGGAAATCTGTCCAATGTGAACAAATGTATAGGTCCCGGCGAAATAATAGTAATTTTAAGTGTATTTATTTTGCATGAAACGGAATCTGTCCAACGAGAAACGGAAGGATATTTCTACACAATTCATGAAAAAAATTTATAAAGCGGAAAGGTAGGCTATATATATATATATATATTTTATAAACCATCAGTTTTTTTTTTTTTTTACTGAAGGCAGGTGCCAAGACGGCTTTTACAAATAGTGATTCAAACCAAATGGACAAATAAATATCAAAACAAAACAAACCTAATTGTCACTGACCCTAAAGTTCATTGTTAAAAGCTGTTGTATTTCACATGCCGATATGTATTTTAATAAATGCCTCCATCGCTACGATCGGTATATTATTGTTTCAACTTGTTCTTTGCAATAATTTTGATTGAATAACGTGTCTCTTGTGCTTTGTTCCCAGTTTATAATGTCGAGTAAAAGGAAAGAGAAATAATTAATACCGAAGAAAAAAATAGTGTTGCCGCTTAAAGTAAAATAAAAATGCTTGACCGTTTATATGCGTTGGCCAGTCGTTTGCGTCTGTATCACGCTGTTTCGATGTTAATGAATAAAGAAATCCGAAGACAAAATTATATCGCAGAATTCACAGCGGAATATCAATCTTAATTGAAAGACCTTTTAAAAGCGGCAAAACAGGAAACAATTACTAAGTCCTTGCCTAAACCTAACAGTAATAATTAATAGAAATTGTTCAAAATATATCATTGATTTATTTTATTTTGATCATTTTTATTTTATTCTGTAACCTTGGAACGTATCCCCTATATACCCATACAAATTACCATTCCATCCATATTCACGGTTTCTGTATTCGCGGCATATTTGCGGAACATATCCCTCGCGAATAAGGAGCTTTACTGTGTAAATTCTATCTGTATAGATTCGGCCTCATTGCACACCCGTTATGTGAATCACAGATACCTGTCTTGCAAAAAGCAATTGCGCTGTAAAATCTTAAATTAGTTGAGACCGATCTTTCACAATTTTGCTTTACAATCAATCACAGTTGTGTTTCACCTCAATATTTATCTACTTCTGTTTATCATATTAAAGAAAGCTCCTCCTTTTTAATATTCTGAACTGGTCAGAGCATTATTTTGCAGTGACTGACTCTCGAACAAATATGTTGAATATAGCAAATAATTAATAGATTCCTTCGAACTACATTTGATAATTGTGTTTTTAAATAATGATTTTACAGAGTTGTTTCCTAAAAAATAATTAATAACATATAAAGTTGGTTATAATATACAGTTTCATGTGTTTTATTTTTTCTCCACTAGGGTGCATTCTTACAACTGCAGCACTGACGTGTTTACTGCAATTTTAATCTTTTGACATAATCTATAGTTTGTCATATCCCATATGTGATACATTCTTGAATTATATATTTGGATACATTTAAAAAAGAGTGATCCAAGTGTTTAAATTGTGAACAGAGATAGTTGATTAAATTGACAGCTCCTGACTAGGTGGGCCCAGATTAAAAATAAACTAAAGTGGAAATTAAGAGAAATATTGCCACATTTAATAGTTGATTAAAATTGTTTCTCTAATTGTGTTTGCAAATTGGTCAATAGTCGTAATCTCAGAATTCTGATTAGTCCTTTGTAAAATGTAGAAATTATCCTAGAAATTTTAAACACCGTAAATAAAAAAAACCGCAATCTGCAAGTCCGGGACGCGCATGTGTAATTTCTAAAGTGAGAAGTTGAGCGTGAAGGTCGGGTCAGGAGGTCATATTGTAACAAGTTCACTTAACATCTTCTCAAGATAAATTTCTTAAATGATAGAGTATGAAACATAACACCCTCTGCTGAAATACTGTTTATATTAAGAAACCTCCGTTTTAGTCTCGGCATTTCGGGATAGCGTGTCCTGTCTGTGACCGAGGGTCGCGGGTTGGATCCCGGCCAAAGGAGTTTGAATGTTTTGTACCTAGACAATTGGAATGACGTGGCTCCCTTCAGAGAACGAGAACTTAAAAGCTGACTGTCCTGTAACATAGACATTTTTCATTAACTACCACAGCGGTTCCCAACCTTTTCGACACGCGAACCCCTTCCACAATGATCTGAGTTGGGTGAACTTTTAAATATACATAAACTAACATGCATAAAATTTAATTCCAAGCAAACGATTTAATAATCTTAAATTAACCTAACCCTTAACGGTTAAAACCTAAAGTTAATCTAGTTACGGCTTAAAAGTTACACAACGTATAGGGCTAGTTGTAGCGAAATCAAATGCATTCCTAATGTTCGTACCTAACTGTAAATCAGTCATTCACGGTAAATATTAATTTATTGTGGAAATAATGTGACTATTTAACTCATGCCCCAAATGGGAGTCAATGACCAATCACGTTTCAATGATTTCTGTTTTACAACCAATTAGAGTCGTGTTTCACGAAATATTTATCAGTGTTATATTTACCATATTAAATCAAGCTCCTCCTTTTTAATATTCTGAACAGGTCTGACCATTATTTTGCAGTGACTGAGCCTGTGAGAAATACGGCTACCAGATTGTATATATAGTGCATGAATGTCAACACATGCCGCATGCGGGAGTTAATATAAAAACATTTGTAGCAATTTATTATACCACCAAAAAAATAAACCACTGTTTGCACTTTCTTAAATATATTTTTTCCCAGGTAATAATCCAGAAAAATATAATTGTCAGATTTATATCATACGACATCAGAAATGAATTAATATACAGTTTGATGTGTTTCATTTTTTCTCCACTAGAGAGCATTCTTACAATATTGCGTTCATTTGGCAATAAAATAGTATGATCTGATTGCAGTGATAAACAAAAGAAGCAGATGAAGCGTATATATCGTTTCTCATTTGTTTTCAAACATCGCCGTTTACATTAAATATATAAATATTTTAAAATAACTATAGTTAAATAATAATTTGTGAGTAAACAGCTTAATTTTATTCGTTAAATAGTCCTAACAAAAAACACTCTTGATTTCCAAATTCTCTAGATAAATTCACTCCTCACTTCATGAGTCGTGAATTTATCGATAATTTGGAAATCACCCGTGCATTACTTATGATAAATTCCCTATGTTTCACAAAGCAACAAGTGGCATTATAGGATTAATTTAATTTTAAAATAATAATCAATGCTGCAGAAATTGTGGAAACAATAATAATATACCTAATACTAAATAATAATAATAATAATAATAATAGACCTAACCTCCAAACCCGTCAGGAAAATTTTGGCGAATCCCTTCAAATATTCTGCGAACCCCTTAGGGGTTCGCGAACTACAGGTTGGGAAACGGTGAACTACCGAATATGAAAAGCATATTTCTGATAAAATTACCAAGTGTAGAAGTCATCCCTTGCGTCGCAATTAGCCTTGTAGCAAATAGGTGGCAGTAAACACAGTAAATAAAGAAGAACCTTCATATTGTAAAATTAATAATAATAATGCTTAGGCCAGCATTCTTATTGTAAACTATATTTCTTGAAACAGTTCAACTTGTGCGTACGAAAGTATAAAAATATTACTATGCAGACTTATAATAAAAATTATTAAATAGCTAATGATTTTGATATTAGCTATAATAAGTACATATAAAAGATTGGTTCTTTAATGGCTGAACACAGCTTATTTTCAATATTCGATTCCATTAAAGTACAGTATGGTTCACTCGACTTGCGGCCACTAGCGTGGACACTGCGTGGGCAGCGCGAGTTGATGACTCAATGCTTGCAATAATTTTTGCCGCTATCGGCCGCAGGTCGAGTGAAACTCACCTCACCTTATAGGTACTTCTACGTGACACTCACCGCCAGGGCCTTAGAGTGACGCAACCTGTCAGAAGAGCGATTTGAACTATGGAGCACATACATACTTTTTTGACCACACAAGGGCATGGAGGGCCTTCCCGAATGAGTGATCAAACTCAAAGTCAATGCCTCCTTCGAGACAACACAATATTATGACGAAACACACCTTTCACACACACATTTATGCTAAAGATGGTGAATACGATGATGGTTATAATAGCCAGATGATGTTCGAAGACCGTTTGGACCTTAGAGTCTCCTGTTATTTGCAATATATTGGATACAGAATAAGAAATATTATTATTAATTCTAAAGTGGGTGGTGCCTTTGGCAACTGAGGGAAACCAGAAACATTTCAAGTCAGGTTGATAGCCCCAAGATTCGAATATTACCATCTGAACTATAATAACTAGTTTCGTGCATAGAAAACATATGTTCTGCTATTTGCTGTACATCATCTTTAAATAAAGTAAAGTAAAGTGATCCCACTACAGGCCTCAGGAGGCCCTTGGGGCAGTAGGAGGTTAAGGCTCCCACTTTTTTCTAGACAACCGGCACTTGGTGTCAGCCGGGTTGTCAGCCCTGCTTGACGACCGCCTTTACCCCCAGAACAAGCACCTGGTACTCATTTCTGTTAGAATCTGAGTCGACCCCAGGGCCATAGTGCCGCCAGAAGGTTTGGGTCAGTTTAAAAATCCTGACCTCACTGGGATTCGAACTCTCGACCTTCCGGCTTGTAGCGTAGTGCCTTAACCACTACGGCGTGCCCCCATCTTTAAATACTATTATCAATTATATGAAGGGTACAAGGAAAGAACGAGGTAAGTCACTTTTTCCTTAGAACTTAGAAAAGTAACTTACTTTGTGGTACAATATCCATACTTCATACATGTATGTCAAACATTGAAGTAATTAAACCCCTGACTAATGTGTTTCACACTTCTAATAAATAATAGTGCTTTCTATGGAAACCCGCCATAGCATGTCCCAAGCCTGGTTGAAAAAGGGTGAGGGGGAGGAGTAACACCACATAAGAAAAAAACCTTGGTTCAGCTTGCCCAGCTGATAGTACCTTGTGAGGGCCCCTTGCCAGGGCCCCTTGCCAGGGTTACGGTGAAGACCTCAACGGCAGATACAGCGGAGGAGTCCTTCGGTACGGTGTACCTGACGGAAGAGGCAACTCTACATCTACTGCCTTGTAGATTGACAAACGGGCGGATGGGGTTCGTTAGTCCTGCAAGACAACCCATCTAGGAGAGACAACTCCGAAATAAAACGGGGCTGGCTGAGCTCTGGAGCTGGGTGAAGGCGATCAGCCTAAGGAGGAAACCCCGAATAATAAATCCGCCATGAAAATGGGCTAGCAACCCACTTCAAGGTGTATCTTATACATTGCTCGCAGTCCTAAGGATCAAGCCTCGGATGAAAGACGGTAACAAAATACGACAAAACATTATTTGATAAAATACACAACACAGAAATTAGGGACAAATGCCACATTCAAGACATAACCAAATTTATTATAGATAGACGAAAATATTGGAAGGGTCATATAGAAAGAATGGAAGAAAACCGGCTTGCAAAAAGAGCTAAAGAAGATAGACCAATGGACGGGAGAAGAACAAGAGGAAGACCAGCCGAGAGATGGATAGACAGTGAATGCACATCCAGTACGTCTTCCTCCCAGGAGTGATTTTGGAAATAAACAGGATGAAAATCCTACAAATTAAGTTTAAGAAGAAGCTTTCTATGGAGAATCTAATGACATCCCAAATTATATTTCGACAAAGAAAAAGTGATTCTTCTGGTTATTTCCCTGTACTCTTCATCTATTTAATAAACCTTGTATAATAAATTAAGAAAAAAAGGGATAAATATTATTTTATTATGACGGAGAATGTCACCAGATGTAAAATACTATTAGCAACATGCCCACGTATCCATTGTACATGTCGTTGCTTTCTATTTTTAATTTCTAGTTTTGTACATGCACACATGCTGTTACAGTTAATTCAGGCTTTCACCTGCATTTTATACTACAATGCAGCATAGAATACCTTGTGTCGGATGCGGATGGTTTATATTTTTTAAACATATTTTACTTTCTACATGGTCAGTTGCTTTGTCGCGTTCGATTGTCATTTTTTATATAGCCTACTACGAGTACATTTGTTCTATGTCACGGACATTTGTGGCGAGTTACAGAATGCTCGGATATGACCAAATTTCCAAACATACAACCATCCTCTGACGTCAAGTTTAGCATCTTAGAAATTGCCAATGTTGAATACACTAAACAAGAAATTACTTCTAGTATAACCTACTTTAAATTAACAAACATATAAATAAAAAAGTTGCATCTACTAACAAGTTACTTTACAACATATTATCCAAATCAGAATATAATCAGAATATAAAAAGATTTTTTTAATTACCAAATGCAAGATGTAACTTCGGCCAAATTTAAAACACGCACAGAGTTAATAAATTAAATCATACAAATATAGCGTATTAATTATAAAGGATCCGAACAAATAATGTTTAGATGGAAATAGTGGGGTTTCAATAAAAACAAAATACCAATTGAACTGTATCGATATCTGCAGAATATATTTGTTTGTATTTTCTTTAACGTTCTAGGACATTAGAAACGCAATTCAAATCTGGGCATGAAAGGTCGACAAATTTTGTTCAGCAGTCTCTTATTTCAGGTCTGACATTCGTCATATATGACGAATCAATTAATAATACTTGGGAGATATTGCATATAGATAATTATTTCATTTACTTCATAACTTAGGATTGGTGTCGTAAAACTCAATTTTGGGATTAATTTAAACTGGTTTACTAAAATCTAATCTTATTAATGTTTTTTATTGTTATTTATTATAAAACCCTTAAGACGTCCCAGCCCAGATCACATACTGTATCGCGTCTAATATTCTTGGATGTATGCACTATGTTGTTTATTTTTATCATTGTGTATTTATTTATGTTTTGTAATTTTGATTATAATAATAATAATAATAATAATAATAATAATAATAATAATAATAATAATAATAATAATAATAATAATAATAATAAATAGCTACACCTATAACATTAATAACAATGGAATGGATTGTGCTAATTCAATTCTAATGGATGTATAATAGTAGCCCATGTACTTCCATTGTTATGTGTATTATATTTCTTTTGCTGTTTCAATAATACCAATATCTGACAGATGGCAAAGCTAGTTTTAACGGTAGTTAGTTGATAGGCCTACCTTTCTAAAAACTAAATATATTGCTCCTCTCTCAATCTCCCAATTCAAATCCAATAGAGTATGTTGTGGAACTTTTAAAGAAGCAAGTTGTTCCATGTCGGAATACACCAAATTCATGAGCTGTTCTACAGAGAGAGAAAAAAAATTAATAACCCGACGGGACAGCATGTCACGTCGGTAAAGACTATTATTGTTTGTAGCCGAGTGGTTAAGGCAAGATGCCTTGGCGCAGAGCTACGGGACTTGCACTGGTTCGAGTCTCCATGGGGTAAGAAGTTTTTCTCATGAAATTTCGGCCAGTATGGGACCGGTGCCTACCCAACATCGTGCCAGTATGGGACCGGTGCCCACCCAGCATCGTGCGAGGCATTTGGGTAGCTACAATAAGTAGCGACTCCAGGTTGAGAGGACCAGTTATAACGCCTGGGGGACCCGACATGCTAACCACATGTCACCCCATCACTGGCTATGATCGTCTACCTCTGTGAATAACACATGTGGACGTGAGACCAGCAGCCGGCTGGTAGGCCTAGGGCCTGTCGCATTTGGAGTTTTTTTTAGAGGTCTTATTGAGTTGAAGTAATTAATCGGTTCTACGTTTTCAGAAATTTAATAAATCAACTTGATAGATTTATGTGAAATGTAATACATTTTGAAAATCAGAAAATTAAGATAAATACTGTTTCACTATCATCTGATAATATTTTGAGGCAAAATAAACACAGGAATAATCATATTTGTTGATTTAATATTGGACACCAGTTTCTTAGAGGAGCGGCGTCTGCATGTAATGAAGAAACCGCCTTTGTTAAAAAGAAAAAGCACGTTTAGCCTTGTCTCTTTAGTGAATCCATCCAAGGTCGTTAGTACAGAAGACTGGTATATATCAAGGCTTGATATGCGGTGAGAAGCTAAACTTAATTAACTAATGCTAGAAGATAACCCCGAACAGACTAGGAAAACTCGTTTAATTTTGTGACAGCGAGTAAGTCGTACATAAGAATACAGGGCATCACATCTGATCGCAAGTGGGCGCCAGAAGGTCAAGCAACAAGTGGCATTGTAATAAACACTATTTTAAAAGCCTAGACGTGTCAGTACGTACTGGGTTTTACGCACTTGCGCATTGAGATGGTGGATTTATTATGCGTGTTAGCCGGTATTTCACTCAATGTTCTGTTTTTTCGTGTGGCATAAGAATTGGGGGATTAACATAGATATTTTGGACAGAAAATACCTTTGCAAGTGCTTCTCTAAAATTGTTATTAAATTAAATTTCGAATTTAACATTTGACTTTTCACGCATGCAAATGAATTATCCTATAATTAAATATAAATTAATCAATTACTGTCTTCAATAGTAGGCCTATATAATTATTTAAATGGACATTCTTAAAATTAGTCAGTGGTCACTGCCAATAATTTTTATATTCATAACCTCTTATCGGTTTCATTGTTTTAAAAACAATAAAATCGATAAGTACAATGAGTATAACTTAAAATAAGAAATTAAATCATTTATGTGCCAACGTTTATACACATAATATTGTAATGTCAATACTTTTAAAAAACATTATTAACCACCGCTGAGGTTGTTGTTAAATATTTAAAATAATAAAAATTGTACTTGTGATGGCAGTCGTCCTCAACAAATTAAAAATTATTTAAAGTGATTAGGTCTTTCGGAACTAGCTCCATTTTCAAAGCTGTTCTATTGGGTAACTAGTTTCAAAAGATCTAGCTAATTATTTTTAACAATTTTTAAAAGGGAGTCTATAAACTAACGTGTAAAGATTGTAATAAATTTTATATTGGCAGGACAAGCAGAAATTTCAATACAAGATATAAGGAACACCTAAAAGATTTCATACCCGCGGGTAATAAATCAAGCTATGCTAAACATATAAACGCAGGTCACCAAATGAACACCATTGAAAAATACTCTCACGATAATTCACAGAGAAAATATTCCAGATAAATACATTTGAAAACCTCGAAATTATAAAGGAAATAGACAACACCTTACTTCTTAATGAGAACGCACCCCAAACAAACACGAGATCGTCAAAAACAAGTCAGTTGACGCTACAAACACTTGGAGTATACATCATCGTAAACAACAACAAAGAGTAGCAGAAGCTCAACCTGCTGATGATGGAAGTTAACTTCCGAAAGCGCTCCAGTTAATTTTATATACACAGTTTTAACAAAGTTGAGGACGACGGCACCTGCCAACAGGTACATTTTAATTTTTAACTTTTATCTTATAATTATTAATTTGTTGAGGACGACTACCGTCACCGGTACAATTTTATTGTTTTAAATATTATAATGATTAATGGCTCAATATTACGCTGCACATAAATTATCTTTCAGTACCTTCGAAAAATACTATTTACGAAATATTTTCATAGGTGCCGACTTTACTGGGGCAGAAGATCTGTTCTCCACATGAATTAAATGATGGGGACATGATCTCATAAGTAATATCAGTAAAATAATAATTATAATCATAATTATCATTATTATATTCCGAGTATTATTATTAACAATAGTAATATTTAAATACAATAAATTCTAATCTCAACAATGTAGCCTATAAATGTTTTCGATTTGAAAAAAAATACTCAGTTATTTTCGTTTGAATAATGTTTTGGATTCTTGCCCCAAATGGGAAACGTAATACGTTATAAGCAGATTTGGCAAAACGGCTATGGACATAAATAGTTTTGGTTAAAAAAAGTCAACATTTACACCGTACAATATCAGTAAAAAAAAAGTACGTAACTTCGGTTATTATTGTAATTGTAGTATAAATTTGATAAATAATTATTTCATGTCATCTGTCTCCATTGTAGAACAAAATATCAAGATTTACATAACCTCTTTCAAATGTGCAAGTTTAATTATACTATATAATAAATATACGACGAAAATGATTATCTTCACATATTGGAATTTTAATACGAATAAATTCCTGAGTTGAAATTTTGATGTACATTACGTCGTAAGCTAGCCGGACATTAATTATGGCAATTATAATAGCACATAAATTAATATTTTGCCAACAATGTAGTTTATAGCTCTGGCATATATTTCACCAAGATTGCCGGGGGAAATGTATATACTTTATGAAGATCGAAAGTCACAATAATAGTTTTCACTTTCGTTTAAAACTTGTTACGCTTTTTGTTTAATGACATTACAATTTTTTCTTACCTTTAGGTGTAGAGAAAGTGCTTTCTCTCAGGTGCAAGCAAAAACTGGTTCGGAAGCTGCGGTGTCCTACAATGCATTTATTTTAAACGAAAATTAAGTGTTATTGAGTCCTAGAAGAATAACGCTATATTTTTCCATGAACATGTAGAATCACATTAACACTATAATGTTTACAAAGTATAGTAACACTATTAACACTTCTATTGCGCGCCGTACTTGGCGCTATTCGAAACTGCAACCTCGACCGGCGGCGGACTTTCTGTGAACTTGTTCCCCTACGTTAATTTCTCCCCACTTCTTCTCAGAAGTTCCAACCAGTCTTATCCCGCTTATCCGCATGCTGGAGAAATGATCTCGATGCGCATGCGCAAGTATGTACATTTAAATACGTTTTCATGTAGTTCCACACAGTTTTCTCTAGAGGCAAAGATATTAATATACTTTGTATTGGCAAAATAAACATTTTTTATTTCTTCTGTACCATTTAATTTTATTTTACATTGCATGCATTTCCATAGTTATTTTAAAATATTTCACTATAAAAAGGAAATGTATCACAAAAAAATATAATTGTCAGAGTATCTCTCAGAATTCATAAATAACTCAAAAGAGAAGTACATTAAGTTCCATGATCTAATCTTCACTATAGTGAACACAATAAGTACACCATTTCATCGTAAATCACTTTCTATCCTACATCATCATCATCATCATCATGCAAGTTTCAGGTCATGTGGCCCATTACAGTCTCAAAGAGGGATTTTCCATCCAGCGCTTTTTTGGACGTCCCAGTGATCTTTGCCTTGGGGGAAGTAACGGAGCATGGCCTTTTGAATTCTATGATATGGCGTTGAAGATGGGCTTTCCAGTTGTTCTGGTAGTTTTGTATATGATGGAGAATGGGTTCTATGTCCAACTCTTTCATAATTTCCTCATTTATTTTATGGTCTCATTTTATATAGCCTGCTGGATGGTGCATAAATCATATCTCATTTGCTGTTATTCGGTTTTCATCTCTTCTTCGTATTGTCCATGCTTCACTACCATATCTTAATACTGGTCTTGCGAGAACATTATAAAGCCGTAATCTTGTGTTCTTTTATACTAAAGATGGTTTCATTATATTGTTAATCATCCCCATTGTTTTTGTGAAATTTGTGATTTTTTATATATCAGCTTCATCTTAAAATGTTAAATTATAACCCAAATAATTAAATTCATTTACTCATTCTAAAATTTCATCATCCAAAACAATTTTGGTAGGTATAGGATATTTCCCACAAAAGACCATCACTTTAGTTTTCTTTGTATTGATTTCCATGTTGTACCCTTCTGCAATATATTAAAATTGTGTATAGAATACTGTAAATCTGTTTCTGTTGGAGCTATTAATACCATATCATCTGCAAAATTCAGGGAGTCTATTTTTCTATTCTACATTTGAGCAAATTATAGGTTCATTGAAATACTCATGATTCTTTATAGATTATTATCAGTAGGGCTAGGATTTTGATGTATTAAAAGTTAAGTTTGCAACATAATATAATGAAAAGTTAGACTTATGACTGTCTTTTGTTTTGGTTTCATATACAAATAGTTGAATAGTATAATGAGAAATAAGACTTTTGACTTGTTTTTATCTTGGCTTCACACACAAACAGTTGAATAATATAATATACTAACTGCATTACAATCTTATCTTTTATTACTTAAAAATCCTAGCCCTAGTTATCAAGCATTGAAGATGTGGTCTTGCAGTCTATATGCAAGTATTAGAAATGGATCTGTTTGATTTCCTGAAGGATAAATGTTTCTAAGTTTCATTCATGTGAGCACTTCATACAAGTATGATAGAGAGAAACAAAGCAAATATGTAAAAAAAAAAAACATTCACTACATGCCTAATCTATCCACACGTATATACAACTCCATGGAACACAAATCAAATTCTATGTCTAAGTTTATAAACAATTTCTATGTATACCATGCCTTTAAATTTTTCCATAACACAAAAGTCTAAGGGCAGGAAAACAAACAGACCAATGATCTACCCCACTGTGACCAATTCATTACCCAGTAAATATTACTAAATTGTATGATAAAAATGGGTTTTTGTTTATCATATTCATAAACTCCTTGGGGCAACAGGCCTCGTAGGCCTGTCTCCACACGTGTTAATCACAAAAATGTATGATCATCCATCCAATATAGGGATGATACGGGGTCAGCATGTCAGGTTCCCCAGCTATCATAGCTAGTCTTCTCAACATGGAGCCACTACTTATTCTAGCTACCCAAATTCCACTCGATGCTGGGTGGGTATTGGTCCCAGAAATTGTACAAAATGTTATCCTCCAGGGAATTTGAGAACCACCACACGTACCATAGTTCTGCACCAAGATATGATGCCATAAACTGCTCAGAGTTGGTGTGGAATATTTTCTATTCATAGCAAAAGGCAAAGCAAAGAGATGCTACTACAAGCCTTAGGATAGTAGGAGGTTAAGGCTCCCATCATTCTAAACAATTGGTATGAGATGTCAACTGGGTTGCCAGCCCTGTATGACAGATACCTTTACACTCAGATCATAAGTGTGGTACTCATTTTCATTAGAGATTGAGTAGACCCCAGAGCTATGTGTTGCTAGTTTATACCAGTTTAAAAATTCTGACTGCATTGGGATTCATACCTACAACATTCTGGCTTATAGTATGTTGTCTCGATTAACTATGCTACAGAATAACCCCATTCATAACAAAATTAAATCATTTTTTGTTGGTAAATACGGAGAGTATGTTTTGATGATAAGAAATTTGGGTGCATAAAATTAGAAGTATTGCAAATTACACAGACAATGTGAGATTTTGTATTCACTTCCTTTAAAATTAATCTATAATTAATTTCTCCTGATGATTCTCAATTTTGCAAACTTTATTTTGTTGTTGCTTTGTTTACAGAATAAATTGAAGAAAGAATATGAAAGCCGAAGGCAAATTTGCAGTAAGAATTATTGTTGAGCCTTGTGAAATACAGACCAGTTTGGCTATCATGGTAAGTACATATATTGTTAAATTGGTGTCCATGTGCCTAAATGAAAATATTGAGATATCTACCTCAGAGCATATACAGGACTATTCTGTGTTGTATGTATATACCTCATACATCCCAACGTGGTGCTCCGTAGAGGGAGTTTCTTAACCAAACATAATTTAGTTATGCTTATTTACCTACAGATGTCAACAAGTGACATGTGGTTAGCACATCACCTCAATGAGATATCTAATAGGCGATTAAGGTATTACTTGGATGGATGAATGTCGGTTAAATTTTGCACAGAGGCCTTTTTATTCAGGTTTGCACTTCTTTTATGAGCCTTAAAATCTTCAGACTCAGGACCCATGGCTTAAAGTTCCTCCCAGAGGACTTGTTCCTTGAATTTTCCATCCTAAAAATCCATCAACCATGGCCAGGTTTGAACCTGCATCCCTCGGAACTAGAGGCAAGGAACGTAACCACCAGTCCACTGCAGCTGACAGGACAATATTAGTTTAGGAAAAATTATGTAAACTAAGTATAATCTCTCTATCTTTATGATGAATAGATTTATATGGGAGCACCACCTCTAGTTCTGAATACTAGAGCTCTTCTCAGTGTCTTTCTTCCACATGCTAAAAATAGACTGTCCCCAGGTAAAAGTAATGTCTTTAAAATTTATAAAAAAAAGGTTTGGTACAAAAATAAGCTGCACCTGGATTGAGGAGAGGAAAATTATTATAAGTAATGCCACGAGTGATTTCCAATTTATCTAGAGGATTTGGAAAATCAAGAGCGATATTTGTTAGGACTATTTAACAAATAAAATTGAGCTGTTTACTAACAATTCATTATTTAAATATAGTTATTTTAAAATATTTATATATTTAATGTAAATGGTGATGTTTAAAAACAAATGAGAAGTTTTATTTGTTCATCCACTGTAACTAGATCATATTATTTATTGCCAAATAGGATCGCAATAGTGTAAGAATGCACCCTAGTGGAGAAAATATAAAACACATCAAACTGTATATTATAACCAATTTTATATGTTATTAATTATTTTTTTAGGAAACAACTCTGTAAAATCATTATTTAAAAACACAATTATCAAATGTAGTTCGAAGGAATCTATTAATTATTTGCTACATTCGACACAGCAAAATAATGCTCTGATCAGTTCAGAATATTAAAAAGGAGGAGCTTTCTTTAATATGATAAACAGAAGTAGATAAATATTGAGGTGAAACACAACTGTGATTGATTGTAAAACAAAATTAATTGAAACGTGATTGGTCATTGACTCCCATTTGCAGCATGAGTTAAATAGTCATAAATAATAATATTTTTAAATTAATGTATTACAGAACTTAAATTTTTAATACAATACTATAATCATAGGCTAATTTAAATTTGAAAACCAATTTGGAATTTCCAAGGAATATACTTTTGTATGGAGTTGCCAAATCACATTTTCATTGCTGAGATGCTCCAACGCAAGAAAACTGTGATGGTTGACAGGTGCTTATAGAGACATGCTGTGTAAGACTTTTAGTTTATTTTTAATCTGGGCCCACCTAGTCTAAAACTCAGGAGCTGTCAATTTAATCAATTATCTCTGTTCACAATTTAAACACTTGGATCACTCTTTTTTAAATGTATCCAAATATATAATTCAAGAATGTATCACATATGGGATATGACAAACTATAGATTATGTCAAAAGATTAAAATTGCAGTAAATATGTCAGTGCTGCAGTTTAAATTTGAAAACCAATTTGGAATTTCTAAGCAATATACTTTCGTATGGAGTTGCCAAATCACATTTTTACTGCTGGGATGCTCCAATCCATACAAGAAAACTGTAATGGTTGACAGGTGCTTATAGAGACATGCTGTATGAGACTTTAGTTTATTTTTAATCTGGGCCCACCTAGTCAGGAGCTGTCAATTTAATCAACTATCTCTGTTCACAATTTAAACACTTGGATCACTCTTTTTTAAATGTATCCAAATATATAATTCAAGAATGTATCACATATGGGATATGACAAACTATAGATTATGTCAAAAGATTAAAATTGCAGTAAATATGTCAGTGCTGCAGTTTAAATTTGAAAACCAATTTGGAATTTCTAAGCAATATACTTTCGTATGGAGTTGCCAAATCACATTTTTACTGCTGGGATGCTCCAATCCATACAAGAAAACTGTAATGGTTGACAGGTGCTTATAGAGACATGCTGTATGAGACTTTAGTTTATTTTTAATCTGGGCCCACCTAGTCAGGAGCTGTCAATTTAATCAACTATCTCTGTTCACAATTTAAACACTTGGATCACTCTTTTTAAATGTATCCAAATATATAATTCAAGAACGTATCACATATGGGATATGACAAACTATACATTATGTCAAAAGATTAAAATTACAGTAAACACGTCAGTGCTGCAGTTTAACACATTTTACCAAATTCTATGTTCTCTTTGGTAAATTTTGCATTATTCATAAATTAATTATGGGAAATAACATTATGAGATTTTCAAGTTAATAAATCAATAAAAATGGGTCCTATCTCACCTCATATTTTGTGTTTTTCAAGCAGTGTACTGCAGTTTCAAGAGGAATCCCTTTCATCTTTAGTCATCTTTATGACTTGTAAAGATGGAGAAAATGAGAGGGATTCCTCTTGAAACTTTAGTACCGTGCTTGAAGAACACAATATGAGATGAGATATAACTCATTTTTTATTAATTATTAACTTTGCATAGGTTTTTCAGAATGAGAGCCTTACTTTTTACTCTTACTATCAGCCTTCGTGGTGTACTGTTAGTCCATTTCTCTCTGCATCCAAGATTTGTGGGTTTGATTTTGGTCAAAATTTGATGATTTTTTTAATGACAAAAATTTAAGAATATTGGTTTCTTCATAGGAGAAATTAAAAGTCCATAATCTCTATCATAGATGGGACATAATCCATAAAATTATTTTTTTTAATGCCCCAGTTTGTCCTTCTGGACATTTCTGGTGTTTTCTCCTGGATTTGGCATAATTGTAATCCACTTCTGAGGTTGGAGTGCCTGGATATGCCCCAATGATATGGTGGTTGATGATGATGATATAGTGGTGCACCAGGAGAGTCCCTAATCCTAAGCTTAATCTAAGATGAATATGAATGATGATGATTACGATGGCCATATGATGTTTGGGGACCATTTGTGCTCTAAAGTTTCTTTACATTTGTCTTACATGCGAGGAAAAACCCCAATAAAAACCTCACCCAGGAAACAGTACAGACCGGGGATCAAACCTGGGCTATTTAATAATGCTTTTTAACAATTCATATAATTAGCGTTGCAGTTCAAAGACGGATGTGAAAGGGTAGACAAATTTTGCTCGGAGATCTCTTATTTCAGATCTCAAGTTCTTTTTCTTGTAAATCTACGACATGGGAGCCATGGATTTACCATCTTTCAGAAGTAACCCAAATTTAGAATTTTTACATCCTTAAAAAGCCATCAAACTCAACTTGGCATAACAATTCATAAATTAATTATTGGAAATAACATTATGAGGTTTTCAATTAATATTATATGGATGCGAAACATGGACTCTTACTTTAAGGGAGGAAAGGAGATTATGAGTATTTGAGAATAAAGTAAGTAAAGTAAAGTGATCCCACAACAGGCCCGGAGGCCCTTGGGGTAGTAGGAGGTTAAGGCTCCCACTTTTTCTAGACAATCGGTACTTTATGTCAGCCCTGCATGACGGCCGCCTTTAC
This sequence comes from Diploptera punctata, assembly GCA_030220185.1. Classification (NCBI taxonomy): domain Eukaryota; kingdom Metazoa; phylum Arthropoda; class Insecta; order Blattodea; family Blaberidae; genus Diploptera; species Diploptera punctata. The sequence continues at coordinate 1,948,620 of JASPKZ010002319.1, forward strand.
CCCCAGAACAAGCATCTGGTACTCATTTCCGTTAGAGGCTGAGTCGACACCAGGGCCATAGTGCCGGCGTTTATTAGGTGCTTAGCGTAATTAGACTTTCCATATGCGTATACAAAATCGTTACGATGTTCTTTAAATCTTATGTTGAAGCTTCTTTTTGTTCTACCTATATAGAACTTGTCGCAGTCTTTGCATGTTAATTTATATACACCCTTGCCATTAAATGTATTATGTTTTTCTATTTTGTTACTTATTACATTATTTAGTTTATTATTAGTTTTGTAGGCTATGTTTAAGTTTTTATTTATTTTTCTTAATGTTTTTGCCAATTTTATGGTTTTGTGGCCTGTGTAAGTGAAGGATATTTGTATTTAGGGCAATGGTTGTAAATTTTATTCTCTGTTATTACCTCGACTACATTTTGCACAGTACAAGATTAATTGTAAAGAGCATTGCACTTTGTTAACAATGTCCACTAAAAATATAGCATTCCCATTAAGTGATAAGGTGAAAGTATTGTGTGATACCAGGTGTAAGAGAAATATATTACATATCAAGTAGAGTAAAACTCAGGTCTATAGCATTTTAAACATAAAATCAGAAAATAAGGGATTGGATTGATGGACAATAATGAAGAGTAAACAAGAACGGAATGGTATGAAGAAATTAATGAACATTTATGGAATAATTTGGGAAAACTAACAGAAGCTTCAACATTAGATTCAAGGAACATTTCAGAGATTTCATTTACAATGGAGGAAAATCAAGTTACGCAAAACATGTAATTCAGGCTGGACACCATATGCATAACATCGATAACACCCTCACATTAGTACATAGAGAAAATATTCCAATGAGAATAAATATACTGGAGGAAATCGCAATCCTAAGAGAAATCAACAACAACCTGATTCTCAATGAATACACACCTAATCCACACAATCCTCTGTACAAAATTCTCACAACCAAGTCAGTGCTTCAACAAGGGTCAACAAGAACGGACCTAATGCATTCTGCTGATGATGGGACTAGTCCCGAAAGGCCTACAGAGTTTTAAGAGAACTTAAGTTGAGGAGACGGACCTACAAGGTAACTATTTTATAGTTTTTAACCATACATTATATTACTGTAATTTGTTAATGCTTGATCAAAGAACATGGCTATTTCTCGACCTAGTCTTCAGGCATAAAGTTACAAAAACCTGTCATCAAGTTAAATTTTCAAGATGTTACATCAATTGGAAGCTGATACAGCATAATATGTATAGTGCAAAACAAAATATTATTTAAAGTTATTATGTACAGACTAGATGTCTTTTGGATATAAGTAATCTTTTAATATACAATTGTTATTGTTGAGGTAATTAGGTTATACATTTAGTTGTGATTATATTTCAAACTCCATGGCTAGAGATCCGTGAAATTTGCGAGTTGCATTATGCGAAATCCTCTAATTTTGTCATTTCTTGTATCATTTCTTAACTCCACTTCCCATAAACTCAAAAAAAGCATTTATGAATTGCGAAATAACACCGAAATTAAACATTTTCAACAAATTCCAGAGATTTTTTGTTCTTTTCGCAAAATTTTCATAATGCATTTTTAAACACTGTTTTTGGATTCCATCATCTTTTTAACTGCCATATCTGATGATGCCATATCTGCTTCCTCCATACACTCTTGCAAAGGGAAATAGTTGCAACATAGTTCACAACATAGAGGTAATATTTTCTGTCCTTCTGATGCTCAAATATGGTCTCTCCATAGATTTTAAGTTCTATAGCCAATATGAATTCCAAGAAATACGAATTATATTAATGTGTAAGGTAAGTTTTTTTCTCCGTAAATTTTTGCAGACATGATTATCAATTTTATATCAATCATTATTAAGTGTTAACTTCTCTATTGTTAAGACTGTTAATAACCATAGAACATGCAGCTGCATAGAGTAAGACCACAACTCCAAGAACAAAATGTCGCTAATTTTATTAAATTAATCATATATACTATTTCAAATGCCAGTTTTTTGTAACACAAAAGCAACTTTGTAATCATTATTAATTCTATTCACCCACTAAACCCCGCTAATATTTATTATCCATGTACATTCAAAATCTTTAAGCTATACAATGTTGGCTATGTTGGTATATATATATATATCTAAAAAAAGACGCACTATGCTAGCTCAGTTGATAGAATACACCCCTTTTTCTAACTTACTGGCACTATAGAACCTGTAGGTTCATGGCCAAGCAGACATAAGCACTCCACAAATCTATCCTGAGCTAATGTTTTCCCAGTAGTAGTCCCCACCCAGAACCGAAAGGGAGATTATTTTACCTCCGGAAAATGTTAGCCAGTGAAACCCATGTCCACATTTCTTGATGGTTGTACAGTAATTAACACAAGTTTTAAAAAAATACATAAATGACTATGGACTTTTGAAGTATCAGTTTGTAACAAACATTCACAGATTTCCCTTAATTAAAGTTCTCCATCGTTATCTGTCCTCTGTCTTCATTCAAATTTCCTCACTGAATTCTGAATGTTATTCTTCCAGGATGTTCTTGGTCTTCCTTTTCTGCTCCTTCTTTCAATGTTCCATGCATAAACAGCCATTGGTAGTCTTCCATCCCGCATTCTTCTTACGTGTCCATACCATTTTAGCCCTCTGTGTTCAATCTCATCTATTATAGTACTTCTTTGTGCATTAATCCATTTTCTAATTTCTAATTCTTTTCAGTCAAGATTTTCTGGCAGCTCTTCTCCAAAAATCCATTTCAACTGCAGTTAACTGTTGGCATGTTGTGTCATTGTCCAAACTTCCAATCCATATACCATTATACTTTCTAGTATGGACTTATAAATTAGTTGTTTTGTTCTGTTAATGATGCTTTTACTCCGTAACGTTCCTTTGGTTTTTCTTCCATTACTGATCCTTTTTGCTATTTCTTTATTTGGTGTTCCATCTTTTTCTATAATTGATCCCAAATAACAGAAATTATCGCTCTTCTTTATCTTTACTCCATCAACATATAATTGATCTGGTTCATTTGTTAAATACTCTGTTTTTTTAAATTCAAATCCCATTTTTTATATGTTGTTGACAACTGATTACTAGAGTCCAGATGTTAGGCACGTAGAAATTTCAAAATAGGCAGGCAAAAAGGCACTAAAAATCATTAACATAGGCACTGAAAATTCAAAATAGGCTCTTATAAAAATGGACTACAACGTAAATTTTTACAGCCTTACGTTAAGAATATAAACATATGATAAAAACTTACTGTACCAACTGAAAATATTTATATTATACTTTATTTAATAAAAATTACATACCACTAATGTACACTGTAGAGTTGTTTCATTAGAGCACTTGTTCACTGTCAACACAATAAGTACCTAGTATAATGCAGCAGTTAACCATGTACCATCTAGTTAAAACAGGTTGTGGAGGTAATGCTAGTTCTGGTACAACTTCTTTGAACAACTGAACCCTGGATGGAGATTTGATAAATGCCTTTTACTGTTGGAAATCAAGGCATCTACACCTGGGAACAGACCACAAATTTCCTCACAGATTCTATGCAATGCATGGTTAAGACACGTTACATGAAGCATGTTGGGGAACAGGACTTTGAGGATCTTGCCAGCTTTCTTCATGTAGGCCACAGCATCAGACGTAAACAGAAGAACGTCGCCATATTTTATTCCATCAGGCCACAGTATATTCAATGCTGAGGTAAACACTTGTGCAATAGTTGAACTGTTAGTTTTATCTAATTGTTTACAAACCAATAAATATATTTGAGAGGATTGATCATAGCCCATAGTGCCAATTACAACATTAGCAATAAATCAACCAAAGGGATCTGTACTCTCATCTGAAATTTATATTTTCTTCCCATTGACCCCTTCTCTAGTTCTACTAATGGCATCATTGTAACAAACATCAACATATGATTTACATAACGTGCTTTTATTTGGGATTTTTTTCTTTTGTTTACTTATGTAAGAAATTCTTTAAAGTCGTATTTTCTAGTTTTTGTAAAGGGATACCAGCTGAGATAAATTCTTTGCAGAGATCCACTGAAAACTGTGACTGATGTTTATTGATAGCATATGAAGATATCAGAGATGAATTTGGAATTTGTTTTGCCTTTTTACAAAGAGCAGATTTATGTTTTGCAGTATGTATGTGCTGTGTAACATGACAGTTCTTCGTGCAATTCACAGAAATTTCACATACTTTGCTGTACGATATTACACCGTCATTTGTGAATGTTTCCACACCAAATTCTTTCACAAAATTGGTCAGTTTGTCTTTTACTGTTGTCCGTTCTTAGGCATAGTAAAACAACTGTTTTAAAGGTAAAAAGAATAAGCCACATACACTTGTCACACCACTTTATCTTTGAAGCATTTGTCTATGAATGAGGACTTCAGACTGAATTCAATAGACTGAATTCTACATAAAAAAAAATATTGTCACTCACTTAAACGTTTCAGCACCAGTTGGGAGACACAAAAAAAAGCTTGAGCCACCTACCCTCTTTGTCACTCAGCAATATTTGTATTGAAAATAAGCAAAGCTATACTTTAGAATAATACAATGGGACATAGCTTAGGGCTATTTTGCTCAACGGGAGTGCATGAAGTGGAAAAATAAAATAGCCGATACTTATTTTGCCTAACGGGAGTGCATTGAGGGGGAAACCATCTACCTGCTAGGTTATTGTCTTATTGCCATTCTTATCCTAAAATATTCTACGAGAGAATTTATAAAAAAGAACATTTGAAAATTTCTCCATCCATAGTAATTCTGCCTGAAGGCAAGTCCTTCACTGCAATCATAGCATTTTCATGCTATGCTTGCAGCTTTCCTAGGGAATTGTAGGTGTGGATAGCTTCCCATTGCTTTCCACACTGAAAATTTCTATGCAATGATATGTGCCATGATTGTTTGTCCATTTCAATCGATTTCATTGAAATACTAAGTTAATTTCGAGAAAAATGGCAAATAGGCATTTATAGGCATTATAAGCTGAAATAGGCATTTATAGACAAAATTAACTTCATGGAAAACAACTCTAGGATCGTCGGTATGAACTTAGGCCCTATATGAAGTCATTTTTACAATATCTATAATAAATAACTGTAGGCATTTTCCCTAAATCCGGTCTCTACTGATTACACATGCAATTTGCATCTTCTCCATCCTGGGTTATAATTATCTGATTATCGGCAAAAAGTAAGTGATGTATTTTTTTTTGTAGATACCTTCTTTCTGTTAATTCGTTGGCAATGCAAGTTCAAATATCATGTGTATGTTGGCTGCATCCCATTATTCCAAAGTGTAAACCGCTTCGACTCTGTTGGCACATGTCCATGATGTATGGTTGGAACTTGGAAAAAAAAAAAATCTTGTCACATGTTGTAAAGTCATCATCATCATCATCATCCTTCATGGATTAGGTCTTTGACTGTTCCGATCTCACATCTGTTCAGCCCAGCACTTTCTTGGTCTTTCCACCAATCTTCCTTCAGAATTATACATCCGGCTTACTCAAGTGAGGAGGACTGGAGGTTTTCTGTTGGGTCCCTTTCCCTTAGAAGGTTGCTTTCTCCTAGGCTGACGAGAATCCTCCCGGGTTTATTTTTGAAGTTTTTCCTTCTCTTATACCCTTACCAATACTCAGTGCGTTGGGGCCTTTTATCGATAGCCATGTCTCGATCCGCCATATTCAGTTAAAGCAGGACCACCTCTTGCAGGATGTGGTTCTTCACCATGAACGGTCGGTCTTGGTTATAGCTTCATCAGAGATAAATATCTTACATTCCGTCAGCCAGTAAAATCGAACCATGAATTCTACTTGCTCAGAAATTAATTTCTTTACGTAATTTCTGCGTGACGGACATTTGATGTAACATGGTGTGGGAATCCATGTTTTCTGAAGACAAGAGTGCGCCCAGTCCCCCGGTTTATTTCTTGATATGTATTTCAAGTATCAAGAAATAAACTGTATTACTCCGTTGTTCTTGCACATTGGAGGGGTGTCCCAACCCGCCGGTTGGTCATTGTCGATGGTAATTCTTGTCTTCAGCGATTTCAGCATGATATTTGGAGGAAAAAAAGGTAATCGTAAATAACATTATCTTTATTTAATTAAGCCAAAATAATTTGAAGATATAAAAAAACTGTAAAGATAACAACCTGGACCCATATCTGGCCCACCAGATCTTGTGGTCATGTCAGCACATTAGTGCAGCCCAACTTATTGACAGACTCGTGGAAAACAGTGGCACGCTGGGCCACGAATAATTTCCCGTATCCCCATAGGCAGAGGAGTTTATATGGACAGTTGAGCTACAGCCAGTTAGGATGTGGAGAGTGTGTGTGTGTGTGTGTGTGTGTGTGTATGTGTGGGAAGATGGCAGAATCACCCTTTTATGTCTCGTTCCTCTTCTTCCCCCGAATCCAGGTCCTTGGAAAAGCTGAGCCCTCTTGGGTTCATCAGCCTGCCACCCAACCTGAATCCAGATGGGTCCCAGTCCAGGATATTCCCTGTGCTGAGTGCAGAAGAGGAAGGACCCGGGGTCTGTCCTTTCCTGGCTGGAGTAGGATGTGTGATTTTTTTTGTGGGTGTGTCTTTTGTTTTTTTTTTTTTTGGTGTCTGCATGTTTCTTTTTTGTGGGTGTGTGTGTGTGTTTTTTCTTTGTCTGCATGAGTTTGCTTTTTGTTGGTGTGTGTTTCTTTTTTTTTGTGTCTGCGTGTGTTTATTTTTTTTATGGGCTTGTATGTTTCTTTTTTTTTTTGGTGTCTGCGTGTGTTTCTTATTTTGTGGGTGTGTATTTATTTTTTTTGTGGTTGTGTAGATGTTTCTCTTTTTTCTTTTTTGTGGTTGTGTAGGTGTGTGTTTCTTTTTTATGTCTGTGTGTGTTTCTTTTTTTGGTGTCTGTGGTATGTTTCTTTTTTTTTGTGTCTGAGTGTGTTTTTCTTTTTTTGGTGTCTGTGTCTGTTTCTTTTTTTGGTGTCTGTGTGTTTTTTTTGTGTCTGTGTGTGTTTCTTTTTTTGTGTCTGTGTGTGTTTGTTTTTTTTGTGGTGTATGTGTGTGTAGCTGTGTGGGGAGATGGCAGAATCCCCCATTCCTCTTCTTCCCCCGAATCCAGGTCCGTGGAAAAGCTGTGCCCCTCTCGGGTTCATCAGCCTGCCACCCAACCTGAATCCAGATGGGTCCTAGTCCAGGCTATTCCCTGTGCTGAGTGCAGGAGAGAAGGACCCGGGGTCTGTCCATCGGAATGGCAGAATCCCCCTTTTATGTATCCATTCCTCCTCCTTCCCCCGAATCCAGGTCCGTGGAAAAGCTGAGCCCTCTCGGGTTCATCAGCCTGCCACCCAACCTGAATCCAGATGGGTCCCAGTCCAGGCTAATCCCTGTGCTGAGTGCAGGAGGGGAAGGACCCGGGGTCTGTCCATCGGAAAGGCAGAATCCTCCCTTTATGTATCCGTTCCTCTCCTTCCCCCGAATCCAGGTCCGTGGAAAAGCTGAGCCCCTTTCGGGTTTATCAGCTTGCCACCCAATCTGAATCCAGATGGGTCCCAGTCCAGGCTATCCCCTGTACTGAGTGCAGAAAAGAAAGGACCCGAGGTCTGACCTTTACTGACTGGAGTAGGGATCGTAAAGGCAGAATCCCCCCTTTATGTATCCGTCCTCTCCTTCCCCCGAATCCAGGTCCGTGGAAAGCTGAGCCCCTCTCGGGGTCATCAGTCTGCCACCCAACCTGAATCCAGATGGGTCCCAGTCCAGGCTATTCCCTGTGCTGAGTGCAGGAGAGGAAGGACACGAGGTCTGTCCTTTGATCCCAAAGGCAGAATCCTCCTTTTATGTATCCATTCCTCCTCCTCCCCCGAATCCAGGTCCGTGGAAAAGCTGAGCCCCTCTCGGGTTCATCAGCCTGCCACCCAACCCGAACCCAGATGGGTCCCAGTCCAGGCTAATTCCCTGTGCTAAGTGCGGAGGGGGAAGGACCCGGGGTCTGTCCTTTGATCGGAAAGGCAGAATCCTCCCTTTATGTATTCATTCCTGCTCCTCCCCCGAGTCCAGGTCCGTGGTAAAGCTGAGCCCCTCTCGGGTGCATCAGTCTGCCATCCAACCTGAACCCAGATGGGTCCCAGTCCAGGCTATTCCCTGTCCTGAGTGCGGAGAGGAAGGACCCGGGGTCTGTCCTTTCCTTCTCCAGCCCTTGGGAGGAAGCCATAAAACACACCCACCCACCCACCCTCTCCACATCCTAACTGTCTGTAGCTCAACTGACCATATAAACTCCTCGCCTGTGAGAATCCGGGAAATTATCCGTGACCCAACAATGCCCATCTGCTAACTGTTTTCCACGAGTCTCTCAGTACGTAAGTTGGGCTACGCTATCGCGTCGAGATGACCACAAGATCACTGACTGTATCCTGACCACATGACAGGTGCTAGATACTCGAACTAAAGCCTAACATGTGCTAATCACATAACCCAATCCACGAACGTAAAATAACATCAATAGCATGTTTAACTTCCCTCTTTGGAAGAAAGTTTACTCCACTCAATAAAACGGGACCGCCACGGACAATTCAGCCTACCGCCCCCCCCCCTACTGGAGTCATCTAGCGACTCTATACGAGACCGATATTTACCCACCGATCTTATATTACAATAATAATGATGTATTATGGGGCCTACATGTAATATATAGTCCATGATTTTACTAGTCTCGCCTAACACGGCAGTCAGGCGTTTATTGGAACTAAAGGATGTTATCCCCACAGTAGATTACTTACCTTCTTCATTCATCTTCAATCCTCTTGAAATAATTTGTCGTTTTACATTCATAACTAACCGTTTCCAGGATTTCACTTGATTATTACATTTTATTGTTACGAAGAAATAATAAGAAGTTGTCTTAACAACTACTGCAGAATCCGGCTGAGAGGAGTTAAGTGTGGGCTGCATTTTATACGCATCTGTTTCTAAGTAACTAAATTTTCATTATTGCGCCCTGATCGGGCCTGTCCAATGACACAGATTACAAATAAATAAATAAATAAATATATATATATATGTGTGTGTGTGTGTGTGTGTGTGTGTGTGTGTCGCTATGATTTCGAGGTAGCGTGCTGCCTTGCCACGCAACGGGCCCGGGTTCGATTCCCGGTCGGGACAAGCTTCCTGTTTTTTCCTCACCGTAAGACAAATGTCAGGTAGCTTTGAAACCCAAATGGTCCCCGAACATCATCATCAATATCATCATCCCCGGTGTGGAAAGCAACGGGAAGCTATCACACCTGTAGTTCCCTAGTAAAGCTGCAAAGCATAGCATGAAAATGCTATGGTTGGAGTGAAAGACCTGCCCTAGGTCAGAACACTATATATAAACCAAAATTTAACATAAAATTCGTAATAGTTAAACTAGATATTTAATTTCTTAGAAGAAAAGTTAAATTCTACAATTCCATAAAATGGCGACTGAACATTTTATTATTCAAACAGGCAGTAATACTATCGACTACTTATCAGAGGCTTCTTACTCCAGCTTGAGGTTCTTTCGCGTGTCGTAAAACAAACTCGGGTCTGATAACTTTACTTCTCATCCGAGAGAAGCTGTACACAAGATTTTTCACTTGAAAAAAAAAATCATCGACTCTAACCGAATTAACTACCTATGTTAAAATCATGTTGTACTGTAGAACAAAGAGTAATTTATTTCGCAACTTCCATGACAATGATTTGTTTGATTTATTCCATAATCCCAGACTGTATAAGACAACCATAAATTTATCTAATTTGTAATTAAGCTATTCTTTATTACTGTCATTATCGTTCCAAAGCTTTCTGGTTTTCTGCAAATATTATTTTAATCTTCATTTTAGAATGTCCTGATTTCTACATCCCTGTCACTATTCAACACATTGCACAGTGATCCAGAATGCGAAAAAAAAAATCGGCAAAAATCTGGAAGTCACTATTTGGGCTACAAATCAATCCACATGTGTAAGATTAACAATTTTAAGAGTAAAAAATATCTGGGTCTGCACATTTGATGCGAGGGCCTTTAATTAATTATTATGTGCAAAATATTCGTTATGAGTTATGACTGATTTAACAAACACAATTTATTTGCGAGATACTGTACTTTGAAAAGTGGATTAATCTACAGTCACAAATAGGCATATGCATTAAAAAAAATAATAATAAAAATATAAGAACTGGATCATGTAATGCAACTATATGCCAGGTTGTATGATCCAACAAATTCTGTAACTGCACATCTGCTGAAGATTCACTAAAAATCCTTACTAGGGTAACAATGTTCTTTGCTTTATTGGATACGATTAAATAACCGATATATATTAGCATGCCTTTCTTTTGCTTGTGCTCTTATAAGCTTATATTGCCTTTGGCATAAATTAGCTTCAATAATTAACTAAATAACTCCAGTTTCATTGCAATGTTTTACTTGGAGTTGTGATTTTGATAATTTCGAAAATCGAAGGGGTTTTCTGCTCTTGTTGGAGTTGTTTAGACTGCTTCATTTGCTTGTTCCGATGTCTTCCCTCCTTGCACCTTTAATTGTACTTTGGTTGCAAAAGCGCGTTCTTTAGACGAGTTTTCGAATCTATCCTACTATCAACTAAAAACACATCACTCGTTTCACTTTAGTTAAGTATTTTGCTGCAGGACAGCGACACCTCTACACGGACTTTTTTTTTTCATATGATATTCAGATATACTTTCAATATTTATATAATTTAACACAAATTTAAACAAATGTTTGATTATTCCGAGCTTCACTTGATTTTTCACGGAGAGATTCGTACAGCCCCCTTCTAGATTTGTAGAATTCCATAAAAGACCACCGCAAATTACACAACTGGATAATAATATGTATGACAGTTTAGATATTAGCAAGCTTAAAGAAATGCCTTATTTCACGGACATTGCACTATTGCTATCAGCTGCCAGTTATTGTAGCGACAGATTTCCCGTCCTGGTTGCAAGCGCACACACGCTCACTGGCGGCAAGGTCACGCGTTATCTGTACAAGACGAGTTCATTAATGTGCTGCGTAAATTTAAAGCTGTAAACTATTGCAAAAGTTTTCACCCGCGCCAGTTTAGCAACACTTTAAATTATACTTGGGTATAGAAATCGTCGTGGGAAATGACGGCGAAAGCATTATAACTTATAACTCAAGATGACTTTCGTTTTTTCAAGTCCGAAATAAAACTTATTAATTATATTAAAATTCAGATGTAGCTCTTTGTTCGTGCATTAGCAAGAAAGTATAAGTCTATTTAACACAATTATAGTGAGAGGCATTAAAATAATTGTCATAAGTAATGCCACGAGTGATTTCCAATTTATCTAGAGAATTTGGAAATCAAGAGTGACATTTGTTAGGACTATTTAACGAATAAAATCATGCTTTTTACTCACAAATCGTTATTTAAATATAGTTATTTTGAAATATTTATATATTTAATGTAAACGGCGACGTTTGAAAACAAATGAGAAACGATTGGTATGCTTCAGGTTTGCTTCTTTTGTTCGTCACTGCAACCAGATCATATTAAGGAATGCAATATTGTAAGAATGCACTCTAGTGGAGAAAAAATGAAACAAATCAAACTGTATATTAATTCATATCTGATGTCCTATGATGTAAATATGACAATTATATTTTTCTGGGAAAAATACATTTAAGAAAGTGCAAACAGTGGCTTCTTTTTTTGGTGGTATAATCAATGTTTTTATATTAACTCCTGCATGCGGTATGTGTTGACATTCATGCACTATATATACAATCTGGTAGCTGTATTTCTTAGTTTCGGGTTCTCTATAAGTAATGGTATGTTCAAATCTAAAGAAAACATTTCTTTAAGTATAAGCCAAATTTGAATAAGCCAACAATGGACTATCAGTAATTGTATCATATCGATAAATATTATTATTCCCAATTTAATTAAAACAGAATTTAATTACATAAATGCATTTTTCCTATTGGATTAAATATCTATATCATGGATTTTTAACAAAATGTAACGAAACAAATACTGATAGTTTGAACAACAATGGTCACACACAATTATAATTCCCCCTCTTTCCCTCTTCAAACTTTGTTTCAATCAACAGATACATTCAGTGATTGTGAAATGTATACCTTGGTCAGTTTGTGTTTTATTTAAGTCTCAAGTAATTTTCATTATATTTTGTTTTTTAATTTTCTACCTGTTGCCATGCCAAAATCAAGTGTGTCAGCCACAACCAGGTCATATGAATTCAGTAGTGAAAGTTTTTTTTTGTAAATGAAAAAAAAATTGAGCTGTCGGTACTGTGACAAACGACTAGAATATGAAAGAAAGGACATGTTGCTAAAACATATAGCTAGCAAAAATCACAAAAAATGCTAAGAATAAGGAGACATCAATGAAGCGCCAATTATCTGTTGAAGGGTCCTTTCTACAGGCTAGAAAAGCAAAAGAAGACAACAAAGTACATTGTTGACACTATGGAGGCATTTTTTGAGTGCAGGAATTTTTGTGGAAAAGTTACATCATCCCAAGATGAGAGAATGGTTGGGCAAATATATAAAGGGCAGTTGTGACTTGCCTTTTGCAGATAGAATTCAGCAACATTACATACCAATTATTGGGACAAAAAAAGTTGAGGAATTGAAACAAATAGTAAAGGACAAAAAACTTTTCATCATGTGATAAAACAACTGACAAGTGTGGGAACTGCATTTTTAATATTCTGTTTTGTATTTTGGAGGCCACGGATCAGCAAGGAGTTTACTTGACTGCCAGTGCTGTGCTTGACAAAGCCACTGGTTCAACATACTCTCAAAGTATTGTGGACACTTTAAATAAATATGAAATTGAATATGACAGTGTGCTAGGGATTACTACCAACTCAGCACGGTACATGACTTTACGTTCCAATACTCTGAAAGGCTTAGTGGGGGAGCAACTTACCCATATTCAATGCTAGGTCCACAAAATCAACTTGGTGGGTCAGATTTGGCAATGCAGCCTAGATGAACTGAACATAACTGTTGCTAAAACAAAATCTGCATTTCTTAATACAAGAAAAAGGAAGCATTTGTATCTTGATTTTCTTTGTGAGAAATATGAGAATGACCCTGGAAAAGTTAGGCATTTTCCCATGCCAGTACAAACTAGATGGAACACATGGTTTAAAGCTGTAAAGTATATACATGAATACCTTGATGACACATTGGAATTTATGGAGCAGCTGGGTGAAGAAAACAGTGGCATGAAGTTTCTTAAAGATGTAAGCCCCCAATTCTTAGCCATCACAAAAGTTAAGGCTCAATTTGTTGCTGATAACTGCAACCGATTTGTTAATTTGATTACCTTCTTGGAAGATAAGTTATCCCACAGCTCATGTTCTTCATTCCAAACTAAAGGTTATGGAGAACATGCTTGATTTATTAACAGAAGAGGTATTCTTGACACAACTCACAACTTTGTTGCAAGAGATGACAGCTCTCAGGAAAACTGAAGTAGTGTACCAGTTGAAAACTACTGTACAAAAGAGTCTTACGAAGCTGAAAAAACTTGATTGCGGAAGACCCTTCAAAATTGGTGTTTGCAGCAGTTAGTACATTATTTGACCCCAGGACACTTAGTAATCAAATTCTCAGTGCTGACAGTGCCATGGTGGAATTGAAGAAATTGTCATATGCAAGTGCCATTCAATCTTCTAAATTCTACGAAGGCTATGTTGTTCTCCAAGGCCTCATAAAAGAAGAGTTGAAACGACCAGAGTGTACCCATGTAGACTTTTGCAAAATGTTTTGCTCTTTGAGGGAAGAGTATGCCGAGTTTGTCAAGACATCTCTTGAAGCCATCTGGTATCCAACTTCAAATGCGGACTCAGAAAAGATCTATTTCTCAGTATGGTGTTGTGGTGAGTGATCGACGGCGGAGATTGAAACCTGAGAATACAGAGATACTCACCATGGTTGCTTTTTCTTAAAAGTAAATTTTGTTTACAAATTAGTGACTAGGATTAAAATGTTATGCACACTGTATAGGTTTAATATACTAATCTAGCATTAAAAAGACTCAAATTTACAATTTTTTTAAGAATAACACCGTCAAATTCTCAATAACATCAAAATCTTGAAATTTTAAAACTAATTTTTCCTAAAAATAAAACCACTTTCATGGATCTCTATCCATGGCTTATGAAACTTGTAAGTTTAATCCCAAATGCACTAAGGTTTTCCACTGTTTCCTATCATAAGCTAACTGAATCCAGTTTATGTCCCCAATGTCCAGTTACTTAAGATCCATTTCTTCCAATGTTATTTTCTTCAGGGGTTGCTCAATTGAAATTTTGAAAACATTACTATTGTCACCCATCGGTATGTAACATGCCTATCTTAATCTTTTAAATTTAACAACCCTGACAATATTAAGATTAACTATCTCACTGATATTATGGAACACTCAGGTTCATGGCTGCGCAGACATAAGGTCTCCATATCCCTATCCTGAACTAATGTTTTCCAATGATTTCTGTATAACTACTTCCCTTAAATCAAGGTTAATATTATTCTCCCACCTCATTCTTGGTCTAGCAACTGTGCATTTTCTCTCTTATTTTCCTACAAGAAGTTTCCATGACCCCTTTTCATTCTCCACTTGTGCCACATGTCCTGCCCACACAGTCTGAGACTTAACTGTTCTTATTATATCTGGTTTCCTATAAGAACATGCAACAGCTCACTGTTATGTAGTCTTCTCCATTCACCTGTCTGTTCATCTTCTTTTGGTCTAAAAATTTTCCTAAGAACTTTATTCTCAGATACTCGTAATCTTTTCTCCTCTCTTAGTCTCCAAATGCCCCAGGTTGTCATTTCGACATTCTTGGTGTTCTCTCTTGGCATAGCATACTTGTAACCCACTTCTGAGGTTGGGCCACCTGGAAGGCAGAGTTATGCTGCCCCGATGATATGAGAGTTGATGATGGTAATGATGCGCCAGGAGAGGCCTTAAAATAAACTTAAGCTAATTAGGTGAATATGATATTGATGGCCAGATGGTATTTGGGGACCGTTTGGGCCTTAAAGTTTCCTGACATTCATCTTACAGGTGAGGAAAAACCCCGAAGAAAACCTCACCTAGGAAACTTGTCCTGACCGGGGATCAAACCCGGGCCCGCTGCGTGACAAGCCAGCACGCTACCTCGAGACCACAGCAGTGGATCTTCTCTTAAAGTAAGAATCCATATTTTGCATCAGTATAATACAACTGGAAGAATAACAGTTTATATATTTTTAGTTTAACATTTTTGAGAGAGTCCCTATAATACATATTAGCATATGTTTTCAGAGATGAGCCTTATGTCTAATTTCTTTCTGCATCTTATTATTTGTAATTATTGCTAGGTATTGCTCACAAAAACCTTTTGTATTAATATATTAATTTCTCTTGCCATAGTCGGAGTTTAAATAAGTTGAAACCAAGTCCTTTTTGGAAAATTGTATTGGTCCTGACAAAAATAACGTGTTTTGTGTATCATTTTTTTAAATAAAATTAAAACTAATCAATGCAAAAAAGGAGAGGGGTTTTCACTCTTCAAAATGCTATTTCTAAGCAGTCATTGTATCTTTGAAGGAAGTTAAATACTCGTATATAGGTAGTAGAGAATAACATATTTCTTTAATAACAAGCAGTATGACTTTTTACTATGTTATGATTGTAAATTTTATTGCCTCTTTTACCTTTTAGATTTCGTTCAGTATGAAATTGGCCAAGAGCAATCCACTTTCTTAACAATATCATGTACAAAATGTAGCATTGGTATTAAATGGTAAGTTGTAGTTATTTATTTAAGATTAGGACAAAAAAAGGTTGCAATTCAAATGTGGAAAAAACACAGATTTTTCACACTTTTAAATACTGTATAAATATCACAAAATGAGTTATTTTGAGAAATCAATGAATCTTTATAGAAATAGTTTGGTAATGCCCATTCAACAAATGTGATTACTTATTTTATTACCTATTTTTCAGACATTAAAAAGTTATGTAGTAGCAAATAACACTATGAGGTTTATTTTAATTAATTCTGGGTTGTTTTTTGACTCACCTCATATTTCTTTACTTCCATGCAGACCCAGGGTTTCATCACTTCTTTTGTGACATTCTCGATGCAAAAGCAGTGATGAAACCCTGGGTCTGCATGGAAGTCAAGAAATATTGAGGCGAGTCAAAAAACAACTTGGAATTAATTAAAAAGTTAATCAATATCATCAAGAGATTGAACCAGAAATATACAATCTTACATTATATTTTCTCAGTATTATTATAATAATTTCTGAATCGGAATTCTGATAGTCTTCAAAATATGTCCAGGGAGAAAATACAGTATGAGGTGAGATATAATATTTCCAGTTCAATCTCTTAATTAAAAAGTTAATAAATATTTTGTGTTAAGAAGCTAATTGTTCAAGGTTTACATTAGTAGAAAACTGATTAGGCATAATGTGAAGAGTGTAAATCAAAGTATGTACAGTGAAACCAAGATTATTTATTTCCATCAGGAGACCTGAAAATAAACAATGGATGCAGGAAAACTATCCATGTAAATGCGTATAAAATAATATAAATTGTCAAATTTGTATACATACAATTAAGACATTTCGTCTGTATATTCTCACCTCTTATGGTTGTTTTTGTAATCATTGACGATGAGGCTCAGAAGCCTTGAAACATATGTTCGACAAAAACAACCATAAGAGGTAAGAATGTACAGACAAAAGTCTTAATTATTAAACAAACTCATAATGTTATATTATTTTCAGTTTGATCATCTTACCTCAATATTAATGTTGATTTGTTCTTGAACATGTTTCAAAACAATTCTGTTTTATTGTCAGCTTGTCCAGACTGGTTGATTTATGTTGCACACCCTGGATGTCGATGTCAGCTCCATCTTGTGGTTGGCCAAAGAACCTCCAAACAAGGTCACGCTCCGTTGGTATTTCAAAATTCATAACTCTGTTTTTGTACTTCTGAATAGAAATTTTTTCCCAAATAGTCAGCGCTTTTGTATTTTCTAACTGTTTTAATAATTTAGTGTCCGAATTTATATTATGTTTTTCAAACCAAACATGAGCAGCAACTGCAGATTTTTCTATTTCTCCATTTTTAATATTTCTTATGTGTTCTTTGGTTCTAATTTTTAAGTTTCTTTTTGTTTTTCCTATATATATCTTTTCACAACCCATGCATTCAATTTGATATATTCCTGATTTTTTATTTTTATCAGTTTTTCATTTTTGTTGGTTTTTATTAGTTTATTTAAACTGTAGGTATTTTTAGGTGCTAATTTAATATTAAACTTCTCAAATATCTTTTGGAATTTATTGTGTACCCAAGGGTGATATGTGAATTTCCTATATTTTTCAATAGGTGGTTCTTCTTTTTCAAGAGTACTTCTGTTTATCATTTTTTGTTTTTTATACTTTTCTATCCTTTTGTGTACCATTTTTTCATCAAACCCATTTTCTCTTGCTACTTTGATTATGTGGTTTTTCTCATGTTTGAAATCTTCTTCATTTAAGAGTAAGTTTACCAATTGATGTATTTTAAAATAGAATTGTATACATATATTAAAGAAACACAATAATCTAATATATAAAAATGAATGTTTGTTTGTTTGTACTTTATGCGCGGCCATACTGTTGATCCGATTGTGATGGGTTTTTTGCAAAATGTTCAAGAGAGTTGTGATACTCAACTCCTACACCCTTAAAAATCACCACTTTGTAGTGGAAAAAGTGAAAAAAGTAGTTCTTTGGATGCTTAAATGGCTTACACTGCCTAAACCATAACAAATACGCAAAATTAATGTACACAGAATTGAATATCTCAAAAAGCTCTACGACTGCATATGTTTATCTCTTACGGATAACTCACAATAACATTTGTCTTTCATTGATGCCAAGAAGATCATGACAAGTACATCGATTCCTGTGCAAGCATAGCAGCACATGGCGGGTATTCTTTTATGGATAACTCACAATAATGAATTTTGTCTTTTAACTCATTAATGCCAAGAAGATTGGGATAAGTAGATTCCCGGACAGCGCCCGGTATCTAAAAAATGTAAATTTGTAATTATTTTTCCTTTTACTTATTCAACTAAACATAAAAGCACATTAATTTTAATTTATTTAGGCGTAGCAGCGCATGCTGGGTATTAGCTAGTTTATTATAATTTGCTTCTGACTATCTTCATTTACAGTACATTAAACTATTTTATGAATAGTAGTTCATTTTTCCCATTTTCATCCTTTTGACTGATGTATCATACTTATCAACCTATCTGATTTCCCCTTTCTTTGCATTTATCAAATTAACAGTTAATAGTGGTAAGTCTAGTGCTTACCTATATCAACCCTTTTTCCACTTCTTCAATGATATGAAGTCTCTCTTCTAAAGCACAAACTTGTTTAGCAGTCATATCTTTCAGATTGTGATAAAGAATTACAAAGAGTGGAGAATTAAACATGTAACAACTTAAAGATTCTTTAGAGTGAGGAAAAATGAATTCATTAAAAGTATGAACAGATAGGATCGACAACAAAAATTCTTAAAAATGGAACAAACGAGTACTTAAATTGCTACAGTAATCTATATATTGAAAATCTCATTTCATTGTATATGTATGAGTAACATAAAATTAATAAATATAACGAGTCATGTAAATCTCACCTCATAAACTCGGTTTAAGATAGGAACAACTCTTCCAGAAACAATGGTCTTGTGCTTTGATGAACATGGAGTTTATTAGGTGAGATTTACATGACTCATTAATATTTATTTACAGAAAGCCTCAATGTTATTTCCCATCATAAATTTATGGAACTTATAAAAAATTCTAACCAATAAAGGCAAGAAAATGATCTATCGAAGGGACATCAGATGCAGGGCTTTTCTTGATAGTTTAAATTTGATTAGTCCAAGAACTGTAGAAGTTTAACAATGAATCTGGGAGAATGATAAAAATCGAGTTTTCACTATATATTATTATTTCAAGTAGTTTGCTGCATGCATATGTTTTTGTAAAGTTATGAAAAAATTAGTAACACTGTCCAAACTAGAAAGATAATTTGGAGCATATTATTCCCTTCTTGAACAGACATTTAACACTATGTTTTTATATATTGCTTCTTAAAAGATTTAAAGACTATCAATATCTTTTATGTTTTTATTATTGATTTAACATTTCTCAATGAAAGATAAATTAAATTTGAAGAGAAAGTTTTTCTCTTCAAATTTAATTTATCTATCAATATCTTACCTATGTACAGGACACTCCCTTCTATGGTTAAGTGCAAATAGAAATGCCAGATCATTGAGACTACTTTTTGGAACACAATGGGAAAGACAGGATGGAATAATATAATAGAAGGAGAACTGAAATTAGTTTTCATACTGAATTAACTATTGATATGACATACTGGAGTTGTGACCAAAATTAACACTACAATAAGAAATATGATTGTCATTTAACATGAATTTCAAATTTTAATATAAAAAATACAAAACTTAAGTTTATTCTCCTATTATACAGTGAGATTGATTTATTAGTGGAAGGCAGATGCGGGGATTTCACTATACACTGCTGACGCACTCGCGGCAGGAAACGGACAGCATAGGATCACAATGATACAACCACACACATTTTCGTAACTATTTTACAAATTGTCATACTTACCAAATTTATTGAAACAGGCATTGGAACTGTTCACCTTCGTTGTCCATGCATTTTTAACACCTCTTTATAAAATTTGTTGTACATATTATGGACTGTTGAATGTGATGGAATTTTTACATTTTTCAACATTTTACATTTTACGTGTTTCAAAACGTCTTTGTACTTGGCTGCTGGCAGACTGAGTTAATAAATATTGTTCATAAATAAATACACGTTGTTCAGTAGAAAAATTATTAGCCATTATACAGTTTACACTAATACACACGTGATTCACTTTACACTTATGTTTTATAAGATACAAATTTTAAAATTGAAATAACTTATACACATATCATTCAGTTACCAAGGAAAAGCAACCAAGCACCTTTTCTACTCGAGATACACTATCTGACTGTGGTGGCTGTGAACTCGTAAACTGCTGAGTCAGTGCACATTTCAGGTCCCATGTCTGCACGTGTAAGCCTTCGTTATCGCACAGCACAAACCCCGCATCGGCCTTCCACTATTCAACTGATCTCACTGTATTACTATATGCCATCAGAAAAAAAGTAGTACTACATATAAATATATATGGAAAATGTACTGTATTTGCTTCAAAACACATTCTTGAAGATTGTACATAACATCTAGACACAAGTTAATTACTGTATATTATAATTTACTAGTAAGATTAGTCTAAACAAAAATCACAGCAACAGAACATGAAATTTGTATAAAAAATAGTTACTGCAAGAAAATGGCATAAACGCTACAGTATTAGCTATCATAATACTGAGCCAAATTAAATTATATTAAAAGGTAGCTCAAATACGTATTTTAAGTGAATTGCTAGGATTTGCTTCCCTGAATTACTACTCAAGAGAGATAATGTAAACGTCATTCTATTAATTCAGTCTGTTCTTAACTCAGTTTTAAATATTTCATTCACACATGCAATATGTTTCAAATTAATCCTAATCTAAATACTTTTAACTTTCTCACTTTATCACTTATTGCTGTTTGAAAGTCTTATGTGGCGATATGTCAAATGTCCTCTGTGATTTTCTTGTTGAGATGTTATAAGCTACAGTATTTTTTTCACTACTAACATCTGTCAACTGAGGCATGTTACTGTTATAACTTGGTTTTACAATTTTAACCCCACTGTATTCTCCCATATTTGTTCTCACAAACATCAGTTTTGGTAAAATTTTTCCTGAGCTATCTCCACTACTTTTTTCTATCACTTTCAAAGATTCTAGCTGTTTCCGTTTTGTTACTTTATTTCGCTCATCTACATCTTTTTTTGGATCAAGACACCTGTCCGAGAGATCATAAATAAAGTCTTCTCTTTCAACTTTGACTCTGTTTCGCACAGGTCTCTGTCTCCTTTCTAATTCTAGTGTAGGTGTAACACTTGCTCTTGATTTGCTCTGCTTCATGTTCTTGGTCTCTTCTTTGAGAAGTGACGAGTGCTCAAGTATTTCCACTTGGTCATCAGAACTTGAAACTGGAGATGTATTTGAGCCAGTTGATGTGAATGGCGATGTTGAGTTGCTGCTAACTGCCTCCACGACTTCGTACGGTTCTGGTGAAGATCCTGATCCTCCAGAATGTTCAGCTTCTCCATTCATTGCTATGGCAAACATATTATCAGCAGTTTCTGTATCTTGATTTACAGTGTTGTTACCAGCACCAAATATTACCTGCAAAACCATTTTTCGCAAAGCAGTCTGTTGTTGTAGATCTTGGACCTTGGATGGACCATCCTCTGGCTCCTCATTCATTTCAATTTCAGAGCTCTCCGGTTCTGTGTCACTGATCTTTGGTTTCTCTTCAGTTTCTGAAAAAAATAAATAAACATGGGTATTTATATTTTTAAAGTTTAGTACATTAATATGACTATGGAACTTTATTTTACAGTGATAAATAATTATACAGTATATCTAAAACACAATATAAAGTTATTTGAAGAAAATTCATGTACAATATCAACATGATACTACATTCTAAAAAAATGAAACTGGCTCCTAGCAACTATATTATATTGTAATTCTGGCAAAATTCTTAAATACAGGAACTACTCCTTAGCATCACATTAGCTTTGCAGCAGGAAAGATTATGTTAAACTACAAAACAGAATATTACTAATAATGATCCACTATGCTATCTCTGGTAGTAGCATGCCTGCCTCCTGATTGGTGAGTTCAGGTTTGACACCTAACAGGGTTGGAAATTTTAATTATAAGTTGTCAGTCTTGGGACAATGAAAGCCGATGGTGCACAATTTATAATCACTAGATTGCCCATCAGATGGCTGGATTAAATTCTAAATCCCTCTGAAGCACAGATATTAAGAAGGTATAGCAATTGATATCAATTCATCCTATGGGTGGGAAATTTAGCCTGGTGGTTTTCATGGTGCTTTTTGAAGGAAGTAGGTTACATGCCAGCATGTACATAACATACATACACTTCTCTCTGGACTCAGTACAAATATTCATTATCTACTGTATGTAACATGGTCTGTCAAAGTGGTAAATAGAAATTAAAATCAGACCCACAAATGCCATATATCTCCCTAGTGCAGAACCCAAAGCATAAAAACTACAGTGGATTGCTCTGGAACATAGAAAATTACTACATCTTTTATTAGTATCAAATAACTTTATTACCTTATATAAAATTCTTAGTTAAAGCATGAAATATCACAGATAATCATAAAAATAAAATTTAAAGAGACACGTTAACTCTTAAATATCATCATTATAGCCCAGATCTTGAGAACCTAAAAATGTTTGATAAAAAAGTACACTTATCCTCTCCTCTTTGTAAACAATACAAGCACACATCACCTACATAAAGTGGTTAACTGAATTGGTACATAAAAGAAAATAGGCACCTGAAGCATGAAAAGTAGAGTGGGTGGCAATGGAAAACACACATTTTAAAAGCTACTACCTATGTCTCCAGTAGTTGATTCACTTTCTAGGAAACCAGATACAATAAGAACATTAAGTCTCAAGACTGCGATGGACGGGACATACAGCACAAATGGGGAATGAAAGAGGGGCATATAGAAGCTTCTTATGAGAATACCAGAGGGAAAATACCCTGTTGGTAGACCAAGAATGAAATGGGAGAATAACATTAACCATGATTTGAGGAAAATAGATTATACAGGGAATGATTGGATAGGGATGCATGGAGAGCTTATGTATGTACAGCCATGAACCTGAAGGTTTTATAGTGCCAGTGAGTTAGTTGATTCATGGTAATGTGTAATTTATTAACTTAATCTAACGAAAGTTCTTATTTTCTAATGGTGATGATATTTTGAATTAGCTTGTTAATTTTTTTTTTTCTCTCTCTCTCTCTCTTGCTTCCCCATAGAGATCTAGAATGTCAGAGTTATAATGAAATGTGTGTTCAATTAATTTTGTTTAGCAACCAGCGTATTCTTGGAACTCACAAATGTATGACATCAAGCAACGCTTAAAAACTGAATCTTGCAACCTGTAAGTCAGCCATGATCACGTAATAGCAGATAATATGGACTTTTTATGTTAATTACCAATCACCATTATGATAAAATACATTTTGCTGGGAAAACCAAGTAAACAGAACATTCAGGAAAGAAACTCATTTGCAATGAGATACATCATGCATATAATTAAAACATTTTGTCTGTTCATTCTTACCTCTTAGAGTTGTTTTTGTCGAACATATGTTTCAGAGCTTCTTAGCCCCATCGTTAGCGATTACAGACTGTAATCGAACAGTCTGTACTTGCTAACGAAGCTCTGAAACATATGTTCGACAAAAACAACTCTAAGAGATAAGAATGAACAGACAACATTTTTTAATTATTAAACAAACCTCTTAATGTTACTTCCTATTGTATTTTAAAACATCATGCATATATTTTTATACCTTCACTGTCTAGTGCTAAAGAACAATAAGCTAACAGTTTAATGTGGGCAACCACAGAGAAGATGAACAAACTACCATCAGTTTCACCTATTGGACGAATAAATAAAAAAAATATATATATATTTTTTAAATCTTAGATATTAAATTTAACACTTGACTGAATGTCAAATTTTATTTGAAGAGAAAAATGTATGCCTGAATCGGGATTTGAAACCAATGTCTCTGGTTCTCTAGACTCCTAGGCTACCAGGCATTCCCATTCAAACATACATTATTTCTCTCCTTCATTACTTTTCTAGGAAGAAATCACTATGAGGTTTTTTCGTTCCATGTGTGCATTCTCGCAACTTCTTTATCAAAAAATGGGAATCACATCACACTTATAGCCAGTGATATGATTCCCATTTAAGTCTTCTTGATAAAGAAGCCACTAGAGGCGCACTTGGCACGAAAAGTTCATAGCCTCAGCACGTGGGAATTCATGTAATTTTTTATTACATACAACTTTCCTCATTAGAGGATTGCCTCAAGGAAAAAGTGATACAGTGAAGAGAATGTGCATTTGAATCGGAATGCCTGATAGAGCATTGGTGTATAGAACCAGAGACATTTGGTTCAAATCTCGATTCAGGCATATATTTTTCTCTTCAAATAAAATATATCTTTATACTTCCACATTGTAATTAATATTGTTGTGTACTAATGCATCCCTTTCTGAGCAAGTGTCGACTTTAATATGCACCTCAGTCTAATGTTGGCCTCTAGACTCTAAAGATAGCATCCTAGTTTAACAATTAACTACACTAATTTGATAAGATACTTGGTCCGAATGAAACTAGTGATTACCATTTTCATCTTGGTCTCTGGTTCTAAGGTTTGTAGATTCAAAGGTGGCCAGGTTTGTTGGATTTTTAAGAGCATAAAATTCCTGAGCATGCCATTTTTTCAAATGGGAAATAAAGCCATGGGACCCAAGTCTTAGATTTAGAGCATGTAAAAGAACCTAAGTTTGAAATAAGATACGCCTGAACAAAATTTGCTGGCCCTTTCACATCCAAATTTGAAATGCAATGCTAATGACTTATTGTCCCATGCCATAGCCGTGTGGTTAAGGCAGGAAGCCTTGGCGCAGAGCTATGGGACTTGCGCTGGTTCGAGTCTCCATGGGGGAAGAAATTTTCTCATGGTATTTTGGCCAGTATGGGACTGGTGCCAACCCAGCATCGTGAGGTATTTGGGTAGCTACAATAAGTAGCAGCTCCAGGTTGAGAAAACCAGCTATAACGGCTGGGGGCTCGACATGCTGACCACATGTCACCCCTACACTGGCTTGATGATCATCTACCTCTGTGATTAACACATGTGGATGTGAGGCCAATAGCTGGCTGGTAGGCTAAGGGCCTTCTAGGTAAATTACAATTACAGTTTGTGTCAAAGTTGTGATACATTATATAATTATATCTAAAAATAAAGTTCTGTTATGAACCTTATTTATATAGATATTAAAAGCTTGTAATTATTTTCTGTCAAAAGCAATTCCATAATGGGTGGTTCACTTAAACAGGTGGTGTTATTTAGAGGACAGGTGATTTCAAACTTTTCATTCCAGAACAAAGGGCAAACAGAGATAATATTAAGGTAGAATATGTTTATCACTCACCTCATATTGTTCTTCTCATTTGATTATAAACTAGTTTCGGAACATAGTTTCTGTTCCATCCTCAGTATCATCACGACCGTTGTTCTGTCGTCTTGAAGAGTTGTCCTTCTCTCCTTCCATTGGCTGACTGAAAAACCTCGAAACCAGGTCATTCTCACCGGGAATTTCAAAGTTCATTAATTTCTTCTTTCCGCTCTTTTGAATGTAGATCTTTTCCCAAACAGTAAGTTCTTTTGGTTTTTCTATTTGTTTTAATAATTTTGCTTCTTTCTCGATAAGATGTTTTTCAGACCATGCATGGGCAGCCACTGCAGATTTTTCTACTTCCCCTTTCTTGACATTCCTGAGATGAACTTTGAAATTCCCGGTGAGAATGACCTGGTTTCGAGGTTTTTCAGTCAGCCAATGGAAGGAGAGAAGGACAACTCTTCAAGACGACAGAACAACGGTCGTGATGATACTGAGGATGGAACAGAAACTATGTTCCGAAACTAGTTTATAATCAAATAAGAAGAACAATATGAGGTGAGTGATAAACATATTCTACCTTAATGAATATACCTCATAGTGAGAATTCCTAAAATAAGCAGAGATAATATGTTCAACACTTCGGCTGCTAATACCACTATTACAACTTGTATCCTATCTGATGTTGAATCTCTGGAGGTATTGGCCAAATTTTCCATGACCAGCGAGGAATTGTGTTAGTATGAAATTTGGAACTATGTGTTTGCACTTTATTCTGTCATAAATATGTGGAAAGAACAACTGTCATGTTAATGTACCTGTAGTACTATTGAACTACATGTTTCACTTGCTATTGTTCCTTTATTTGCACTTCAGGGTAAAAGTGGCAGAGATCATACATATATTTGACTTATGCTAATGACTTTATCTGTCAAAGAATGAAATAAAATAAATTATATATACATAAATTAAATGCCACATTTTCTCAAATATTCATTCAATCAAGTAAGTTGTGTACCCCAATACTGTATTTCAGAGTCAAAATATATAAAATAAATAATAAAAATTATTCACTATATATACAAATAATATAATAATAATAATGGTGTGTGTTTGTGTGTCTAATGCTCAGGATTTAACAGAAAATTATTCTCCTCTTTGCTTCTTGATCTCCTCAACTCTAGAGATTTTCACATGCAGTCAGATGATCCATATTCATTACATCTTTGCTGCATAACAAGCACTATGAGGAGGTCACTAATACAATTTTAAACAAAAATCCACTGATCAGGAAGTCATGGCCTTTCAATATAAACATTGGCAATGGATGATTTTATAGGTAGGGCTGGGATCGATTTTTAGTTTAGTCTGAAAATCTTTCCAGTTCAAATTCTCAGAAGTAAGGTGTTTATATAACTAACTCACTAGCCATATCAAACTCGTAGGTCCATGGCCATTCGAACATAAGTTCTCCATACATCCCTATCCTGAGCAAATTTTTTCCAATCATTCTCTGTATAATCTACTTCCCTCAAATCATAGTTAATATTATTCTCCCACCTCATCCTTTGGTCTACCAACTGGGTGTTTCCCCTCTGGTTTCCTACAAGAAGCTTCCATGCACATCTTTCATTTCCCATTCGTGACACATGTCCTGTCCATCACAGTCTACGAGACTTAACTGTTCTTATTATATCTGGCTTCCTATAAAGACCACGTAGTTCACTGCTATGTAATCTTTTCCATTCACCTGTCTGTTCATCTCTCTTTGGTTCAAAAATTTTGCTAAGAACTTTATTCTCAAATACTTGTAATCTCCTTTCCTCCCTTAAAGTAAGTCCATGTTTTGCATCCAACTTACGGTGTTTATCACAAAAAGATTAAAGATCTACAAGGTTCAAAGAATTAATTATTGTGAGACTGGATCCATTAAAGGATGGGAAGTGTAAAAATCTACTTAAAGAGTGTTGACAAGTAGTAGGACTAATTGTAGAGTGGAAAAGCTAACTGAGCTAAGTGCCAAAAAAAAGTAGTTTCTAGGTATTCAATAAAAAGTATTTAAATTTAAAACTAAAAAAGATGTTTTATTTGAGAAAAATATATACACACACACATACTATTTGTCTTTACAATAGTATGGCATGCTTTCATTTTGATGTCTTACTATATCTGAGGAAAATATATACATTTGCAAATTGTGAATTTGAAGTTTTTTTTTTTGCTGCCTTTTCAAAGTCAAGACACTTTCCATCCATATCTAAAACATGGAATGATCTTAGAGTTGTTATTACCTTCTTTACATCCCCCAGCATAGCCTCTATCACATAGAGAATACCTATGCCCCACCGTAAGGAATTGGGCCTAATCTATGAAATAATACAATAGAAACAAGCAAATTATACAATAACAAGAGCATTTTGTTCTTGACCTGGTACTAGTGATTGCATTATTCCCTTTTTCATCACTACAAACTGAATGAGATACATACATATCTTCTGCTGTATAAACGGTTACTAAAGGAGGCACTTAAACAAAGTGGCTGGCAATTGGCCTTGGCACATATATTGATCAACCAGGTGTAATTAATTTTCTTACATTTTGGCACTTTAGCTCAATTAGCTTTTGTACTCTACAATAAAATATTGAAATAAATGTTCAAAAATTTTATTTCAGAAAATTTGAGAGGGTAATAAAAGATCTTTAAAGAGAAGAAGAGAGAGAAATATTCAAGGCTAGACTTACAAGACCATACACCCACTTAAAGAGTTAAATACAATATCAGTTTCTAGAACGGGATATTGGACTTTTAACCATGCAAAGTATGATTTAAAATAGGCAAATATATAACAATAAATTAATAGTAAGATCATTGAACTTTATAGGTGCATGAATATTTAGATAATCCATGTACCTCGGTAAAAAAAAGTCTATCACTCAGGAATTGTATAAACTAAGCAAATTCCTCAGCAAGTAGAAGTTATGGTTCAGTTTTTCTAGTTTACAGAATATATCTTTCTTTTGTTAACCTTAAATTGGAGTAATTCAATTTCTTATGCCCACTTATTTAAACGTGTCAGAGAGCAGTGAAAACAAATCATGCATAACCATAAGTTATAATCTGTTGCATATTGTATAATTTAACACGTATTTAAATATCTACCGATTCATTTTTCCATTACTTTATAAAAATACAAAATAAATTAAACCAATGTATCTTATATGATACAATAAGAGTGTAAAGGTTTAATTAAATTGTATGTATAGAGATGCAATGCAACAAAGCAAACATAGGAGTTGCTAGAGCAAATTCTTTAAATTTTGGGTTTCAGGTAAACCCCTACTTCTAATGGTCAGATTTTGCTGATTTTTGGAGAATGCCTTCCTTGTTTTATTTTAATAACAAATACTGAGTTTCATTGCAAAAATTTGTGACCACTAGAGTGATTTTTAAATTTCTGTTTTAGGTGAACAACTTCCAATAGTTTCATTTCTTCGGAATTTACCAAAACTAAAAAAAAAATCTTCAAATATTACTAAAAACTGTTACAATTGGTATATTTACTGGCATAAAGAGTCTATAATGAATTCAATCTAAAGGTTAAAATATTTCCAAACATAATTAAAAGATCTACAAATGATTAAACAAGTTTAAATATTTTTCTTTAGCAACCAAAGATTGGTTGATTAGACAATATCTCAAATGGTGTACACATTGGGATGTATTGCAAGGAAAACAAAGTTCTTAATTTTCTTTTTCTGAATATGCAAACAGTGGTTCCCATGATTCTATGATTTGATCTCTTCTTTTTCCTCAAAACATATTACCGTAATGTGAAACTTGAGTACAATTAAAATGTTGTTAAACCTTAAAATATGATCTACAGGTTGAAAACTAGAATCAAGGCCCGGAAAATATATGTTTTCCTTCTTTTTACCTTACTCTTTTCTCTTCAGTCACTAATTTCTTGAAAGGGGTTTGTTAAGCTTGGTTTAATAATCTATAACTACACATACTGAGGGCGCAATAATGGATGCTTGTCACAAAAATACTCCTATGTCTGATTTAAGTAAGTGACTAATTGTATTATGAATATCGATTCATTATTTTTTTAACGTTTTATCATTATTAATGTAGAATTATAGAAACATAAGTATGAAATGCAAATAAACTATTATTACTAAACATGTTTATTTTCTATGTCAGGTTATACGCCTCTGAATGCTTAAGCAGTAAGCCGTCTATAGTTACAAATACCTCTGCAAACGCATATACCATATATCAAATGATCAATCATTTCAAAATTGCTGAATACCTTTCAACTAATTGTAGTGTGTCATTAGTTATTGATAAAATAATTGTCTCCCTCACTGCTGGAGGCAGGCATGAGTAAAGTTGCACATTGGGATTGATGATTTATTATTCCAATTATATTTGAATTTGTTTACTACACTCATGTATTGCAGGAAATTTGATCTGGCAATATTGCATTTAACCTCTATATCACTCTTTCTGTTTTATTATCTGGATTACAAGAACTAAGTTCATGATTTTACTTTGAGTTTTATTAGCTCATATATCCGATTCTGATTGAGGGTCTTTCCACTTTTCAGCAGTTGCCCTTTTACCAGCCGGCTGCTGGCCCTTCACATTCACATGTGTCAATCACAGAGGTAGATGATCAACAGCCAGTGTAGGGGTGACATGTGGTTAGCATGTCGAGTCCCCCAGCCGTTATAGCTGGTTCCTCAACCTGGAGCCACTACTTATTGTAGCTACCCAATTGCCTCACGATGCTGGGTGGGCACCGGTCCCATACTGGCCGAAATACCATGAGAAAATTTCTTCCCCCACGGAGACTCGAACCAGCGCAAGTCCCGTAGCTCTGCGCCAAGGCTTCCTACCTTAACCGCTCGGCTACGGCGCGGGACTCATATATCCTAAAAACATAAAATGACTACTAAAAGTTACCTATAACTAATAGAGTTTTTTAATACCAATATTGTATACATGATTGTATATGAAGAGTAAGGAAATCAAAATCTGAACCTTAATTACGACTAAAGAAAGTAAAATGCTTTTTGGATAATACTAAGAATTAAAGTTATTATTTCTCACCTACAGAAGTTAAATCCTTAGGTTCAAATTCTCTGGTTGTCATTTTCTTGTACGGTACAATCTCACTCTGTCCATGATTTGTAATATCACTGCTTGCAAATCGCTTTCGAGATCTTCCTTTTCCTGATTTCACTCTTACTTCAACTGTAGCAATGGTTTCTTGAATCTGTATATTATCGCCTTGATTTTTCAATTCATCTATTACTTCAGAATCATTTGTAGCAGTTTCAAGTCTGATATTTAATTTTGTATCTTTTACAAGATCATTATTTTCAGTAATTTGTGAATTATGTTCAGAAATCAGAATGGCATTTTCATTGTTATTAATGTAGTCTGATTCTGTTTCATGTTCACCATTTTCTGTAACTGACCACTCAGATATTTTACTACTTAAAGTTTGTTTTTCATCACAGTCAAGGAAATTTTCAGTTTTTATATTTTGATCATATATACCAGTATTCTGAAAATGTATTTTTGGAACTTCAATATTGTTTTCTTCATTTTCATGCGACACGATTTCTTGTTTAATTTCTCTAATTACGTTATCACAGACTTCAGTTTCAATATACTCTACCATTGATTGTGCCTTACTACGATCTGGTTTTTCTAAGTGAATTTTATTAACATGCGCAACACAATCATATTTTGAGAAACATTTGAATGGACATTCAATGCAACGGTAACGGTTCCAACCAATATGAACTGCAACGTGACGACGAAGATTATTTAGCTTATTATATTTTTTCTGACATGGTAAACACTGCAAACGTTTAATATTGATCAAACTCCGCATTTGTTCTTCCATAATAGAGAACTGTTCCTTTTTCTTTTTAGTATTAGGAATGGTGTTTACTTCATCATTTGGTAGACAAGGTCTTAAACCCAGGTCCTCACTATTACTGCTAGTTCTTCTGCTACTTACTTCATCTTCTTTAGAGCTGAATTCATCTTGACATTCACTTTTAGTTGCAGATAAAGGAGACCCCACACAACTACTAAGATTTCTATCGCTTTGATTACTACTCCTATTTCCTGATTCATTATCTGGCACAGATCGAATGGAAGACATATCATCATAATCAATGTCCTCATTATCACAATCAATGTCTTCAATAGAAGGTTTTTGCATTTCAGTCCTCCTCCCTGGATATCTGCACACGTTTAATACTGGATTATCATTATCCCTCTTTAAAATACCAGTAACAAGATCTCTTGACTGATATGGTTTGCTATCTTCGGTAAAATTACTGACTTCATCGTCATGGCCTGCATCACCACTCAAAGCAGGATTCTCATTTGATTCTGAATTAGAATCCTGATGATGACTAATAGATCCCCCTCCTATCGAAACTGAACTAATTGAAGCAGAACTTGTCCCAGGTTTGCAATAGTCCCTTCTAATTTGAATTTCTATCCTCTTTTCTGGAACATCTTTCTTTACAACACTACTTCCACTACAGTGCCTAGTCCGATGCAAATTTGAGCTTGGAGAAGAAGAGAGAAATTGATCATGTGGAACTGGTGAAGGAGATGGGGTTATCATATATTTAAGTCCACTATTTTCTGATTGTACTGACAAAGGTGTCAGTCTACTTAAATTACTATCTGCACTTAGATTGTTATCTTGCTTTGAACTTTCTGGCAGCACATTTTGCCAATCAGTTGAAGGTGGTGATACTTTTATGTTAGTGAGCCGATTATTTGTTGGTAAAATGTTACTAGGAGGAGAGCGCCGTATCTTGCTATTACTTTGAACTGCAATTCGCTTCTGACAAATCTGAGAATGTGAATTTAATGCTGCTCGTCTTTCAAAACGACGTCCACAACCTCCACACATCTGCAGTTCAAGGTCATCCTCAAAATTATTCATCCAAGCCTAAAAAGATAAAAGATTTGTAACAAAGAAATTTAAAAATTAATAATGTAAATACAGAATTAAATATTTAAATGAAAATTTATGAATACAATTTCAACAACAAATCTTGTTGAAATTTTATTTTTGAAAGTTTGTTTAAATCAAGCATGTTTAAGAAGAGAAAGCAATTTAGGAAAGTCTCAACTCTGAAAAATCCATTTAGGATGCAACCAATGGCATGCATGAGATACAGGTAACATTCCAGGAAACTTTATTTCAAAGAAGGTTTCTTTAATTAATTTAAAAGAAGAATGCATAAGATCTAGGAACAATCTGGAAAAATCTCTATCTTTCTGATACCAGGACTTGAACCCAAGACTCCAGTTTCATGCACTGACCACTCTTTCCACTTGGCTGGGTAGCTCAAGTGGAAGGAGCATCATTGTGTAAAGCTGGATGTCTTGGGTTCAAATCTTGTTCAGGAAGAAATTTTACTCTTTAATAATACCAAGTTATTAAAAAAATACTCATTTTAATTATTTTAATGATTTATTACATGATAAATAATTATAAAATGATCTGTCTAATGAAAATTTAATTGAGCATTTGTCTTGGTAATTGCTGAAAACATGAAAAATATCCAGTCAACCCCAGGACCTCCTGAATAACTCTTAATGATATCTAAGCTAATTTATCCCAAAAAAAATATTATAACAGCATAAAAATATAATTTATATACACACTTTTATTTTATATGTTGATTTAAATGTGTACAAAATATCCCATTAAAATATTCAAACAGTCCACATGAGTTGTGGATGCAAGTATCCAGATATTCTCAATAGCCCTTTATTCTACCTGATTTTATAGTTCTCTGTACTCTTTTAAAGGAATCTGAGTGACCACAGGCCATTATAGACTTGTAAGAGTAAAATAAAATCTTCATCCCTCTGCAGTTCTGAATTCATTAACAGACCAACTGAAGGTCCATATAAGATGTGGAACCAAGTATCCACATATTCTCAGTGGTATAAAGCAGGTGGTTTAAAAGCCCTATATTCTGACAATTTTACAAGTTCTAGGTATTCATTTAATTAGTCCGACTAGCTCCTGAACCATTGGAGACTTGTATGAATAAGGTAAAAATAGCCATTTCTCTGCTGTCCAGGATTAACTTGTCAACATCATGCAATGCTTCAAATTCAAAATGGCAATGAGATGAAAATATAAGAATGTATGTAGTATTAAGAATTAGCATGCTAATAGAAAGGTAATTTCAATGATAATGTGAAAACCATGGCCTTGAAACATTTAGACATGGCAAATCTATGTCAGAAATTTTTACCATGTGAACTAAATACCCCACACTACTATATATCTAAGAAGATGAGAGTTTAGAGAAAAATTGAGGAGTGACATTATCAGGTAAACATTTTCCTAAGAACTTTATTCTCAAATACTCATAATCTTTTCTTCACCCTGAAAGTAAGAGTCCATGTTTTGTATCCATATAATACAACTGGGAGAATAACAGTTTGATATATTTTCAGTTTAACATTTTTTTGAGAGAAGTTTGAATGACAAGAGTCCTTGTAATGCATAAGAGCATGTGCTTCCAGAGATCAGCCAATGTTTAATTTCATTTTGTACATCATTCCTGTTTGGAATTATTGTTCCTAGGTATTAGAATTAAACTTCAAAATTTCCCTCATTTCTCATTAACTATTAATTTCCATTATTATATTTCTACATATGACCATATATTTACTGCTATTGATATTTACTTCCAGCCCCAATTTCGTAGTGTTACTTAATAAAATATGTGTGTTGGCACCTAGTGTCTGCTCATTATCACCTAATAATACTACACCATCATCACAAACCAATAACTTATAACATTTTCCTTTTAAATGAATAAAATTCTTTTTTTTTTTAATATTTTAAATTTAACACTTTCCAATACTGTATAATATTATTTTGAAAAGAAAAATTAACGCTTGAACTTCTTTTTTGAAGTTTGTATACAATTAATGTAAAGTTCTGTTATATTCCCATTTCTTTTCTAAAATCTATCTTATATTAAAAATCTGGACCGATTACAATGTCAATATAGGGAGTAAGTCTGCATACTAATACATTCATTAGAATATGTACAAAGTTGAAAGTTACGAGATGCCCCTATACTTGTTGTAATCAGTTTTATCTCTTTCTTATGGATTCGTATGATAATCAATTCTTTCCATTAATTTGGAAGAGCCTCTATTTTCCAAATCATACCAATCAACCAATGTATCTTGTCCATCAATTGTTCTCCCTCCGATTTTATTAGTTCTGCTGGAATCACACCTGAACCTGATGACTTATACCTGATACATCTTTTATTTGATCTACTAATACATGATCTATCTGGTTTCACATTTCACCACCTGGAAACACAGGTATATTTACGAATATACTTATGTTGGAAATGTTGTGTTTTTAACAATAAAATTCTTTGATGTGTCATTACTATCTTCATGAAGATTGAATTTGCCTATTGTTGGCCTAAATATATTTTTTTGTCCCATTTTTTCATTAAAATCTCCTAAGACAATATTCATATGCTCTCATGAAAGTCTATTAAATATGCATCCTTCATAGAACTTGTCCTTGATTTTGTCAGCCTTATCTTCTGTGGGATCATGTACATTTGAGACTGTAAAATCATTTACCCTTTAA
This sequence comes from Diploptera punctata, assembly GCA_030220185.1. Classification (NCBI taxonomy): domain Eukaryota; kingdom Metazoa; phylum Arthropoda; class Insecta; order Blattodea; family Blaberidae; genus Diploptera; species Diploptera punctata. Next base: position 1,983,652 of record JASPKZ010002319.1, read on the forward strand.
AATCTTGTACGATATCCTATTGCTAACAAACTTGACATATCAGAAGTCTGAATGGATCCTTTTTTATGAGGTAATATTATCAAGAGATTAAATTGTAAATATACATTTCATATTAAATTTTCTCACTTGAGTTGAGAATAGGGACAATAGTCTCTGAAACACATCCAAATGAGAAAATTTAAAATGAGGTAAGATGTACATTTCCAGTTAATCTTGTTTTCAATTCATATTTAGTCTTATAGATAATGGTACAGTTATGGCAGAAGGTGGACAACCCAGAGTGATTGTTATGTAAATTGACCAGATGGTGCCTGGCTAGGATTACCTGTATATCTTTAATACAAATACACATTATAAAGAGGTAATAAAATAACTGTTGCAGTTTGAAGTGAAATACAATAATAAAAGAATAATTGAAATTATTTAATTTTAAATACATTACATACCTGATTTTCTTGTTGTAGTCGCTGTTGTTCTTTACGTGCTTTATCTGCTGCAGTCTGTGCAGGAACATTTGTCTTTGCATTTGAATTCTTGTTTTCTACTGGTACCTCCTTTCTAAATGCTTTATTCACTATCTGAGAACGTAATTTCCGTACTTGTAGGGTAGTTTTTCGATGCACTGTAACATTCAATTACATTTAATTACTTGACAAACTTGTATTTTAATATATATCATGATATAAATTATCAATTGAGTTGGTACTTGATGAAAATCCATATTTATTAATTAAATAAAAATAAAACTACTCAATTGAGTTGGTGTTTACTTGATGAAAATCCATAATATTTATTAATTAAATAAAAATAAAACGTAGTTTTATTTGATTTTCATATTTATTATATAATTCAGTGACAGCTGTTTTGGTACACTGTACCTTCTTCAGACATGTTAACAAATTATTTTATTATATAAAACTTTCCTCATTAGAGGACTGCCTCAAGGACAAAGTGATACAGACAATTAATTTTTGTAATTGATGAAATACATTTTGTAAATATATTTTTTTAAAAATTCAACTTGTAGGCCTAATTGAAGTATACATACTATAAAGCAATTTTGTAAATATGGTTTCTTAAAATTGAAATTGATCCTCTAATGGCAGCGTTTGGCAATTCTAGAAAGATACACCCTCTCCAAATCTAAGGAATTCCAAAATTTGGTCTAAGAATCCTGGTGTAGTACCTCTTGCCCTGATCATCTATCCTGTGACAGTTATACTATCTAGTTGGTATTTATCTTTGTAATAGTCAATTGTTGGCTCATATATGGGCTTTCTTTTCAGAGTCAACTTCCTCATGTTGGCCCACTATGAAGTCTCAAAAACGAATTGTCGGATCTAATATCATACCAATTTTAGAGGATGGTCTAAATGCCAATAATATATATTCGTCTGTTACTCCCATTAGTGGCCACACCATGTACTTCCTCATAAACTGTGTATCCAAAATCTCGCAAGGCTTCTGCCATCATATTTCGAATAGTGTGGTGCTGAATGTTTCTCAGTGATTCTCCAAATGGACAGGCCCCAAGGACGTTTTCAAGGGTTTCGTGCTCTCTGCGATGTCTACAGAGGGTATCGTCCCTAGACCTGCCCGGCAAAGAACGCACCGCCGATACATTGGCTTGCATTTTAATCGCTTCTCTCCATTCAGAACAAGACAATCCCTGATGGTCATGAATCCATTGATTTGCCGGTGTATATTTATTGTAGAGAACAACGCATTTTCCTTTATGAGGAAGTTGACTCCAGAGAACTGCTTCTTTGTCTCTTAGTTGTTTCCTGAGTTTCCTTGCATCTGATAGAAGACTTCGAGTGTTCACTAGGTTCAATGTTAAGGTCTCTCACACATTGTAAACTTTCCTCTTTTAGATTTCGGAGAGTAGTAATGTATGTATTATTGTCTTGGTGAAGAATGTGGCAAATGTTTATATGCTGTAATTTTGTTTCCCACGTTGCACAAAATAAACCAAGTCCTTTATTCCGACGTTCAGTATATAACATGTGATCAGGGACATCCATCGGAAGATGTAAAATTTCTTTAAGTCCACTTCTCAAAAGTTTATCACAATTCACTAAAAATGTTTTTGGTATTTGATTTGGTGGTACTGTTTGAAACGGGTAGATTAGAGTTGGAGATATGGAACAATTTAAAACTGTAAATTTCTGATCAGGCTGTAACAGCGGTGAAGCAATGAGAGTTTCAATATTATCCCATAATTTAGTAAGGGTTTAAGTTATGTAGATAGGAAATAACACTATGAGGTTCTTTAATATTGTTTATTTTTTATTATTTCACTCACCTCATACTTCATAATTCATAGCAGACCCTGGGTTTCTTCACATAATTTGTGACATTGTCAATGCTGCGTCACGTTCACAACTGATGTCCAACGGCTGATTTGGAAATTCTTCGGTCGGCCACCAGATGGCGCGGAGGTCAGTCTGCAGGATAGAAGGCCGTTGGACGTCAGTTGTGAACGTGACGCAGCATTGACAATGTCACAAATTATGTGAAGAAACCCAGGGTCTGCTATGAATTATGAAGTATGAGGTGAGTGAAATAATAAAAAATAAACAATATTAGTAAGGGTTTGCTTAGAATCAAAAGTTATATGATCTTAAAAGCTGACACCTAAATAACGAATAGTGTCAGTGATTTTATGGGCACGAATTGCATGTCCATCAAATTGGAGATCTTTTTCACATAGTTTACCTTTCTCGATTGAAAGCACTGCTGATTTGGAAACATTAATTTGAAGGCCTATTTCCTGAAACCTCTGTAGAACAATTCTTGTCAGTTCACTGGCAGCTGCTACATCTTTCCCTATAATCACCGTGTCATCAGCAAAGCTCATAATTGTTAGATGAGGTTGATCCGGAAGTAGTAGATAACCATATTGATTTTTCTGAGAGTTCATCGAGTATATGATTAGTTGCAATGTTATATAAAGATGGTGATAACGGAGAACCTTGTAGAACTCCTCGATTGATAGTAATTGGTCTGGTGTTCATTGAAGGTTATGTAACTACACAGGCGTTTATTAAGGGTTCTCTCGATTACTCTCCGAACTACTGAACAAATGTTATAGGACGCCAGTTTGAAAGTTCGTTTTTATCACCGCTCTTATGAATTAATACAGTTCGAGCTTTCTGTAATACTGGTGGCACAATTCCTGAAACTAGCATTCTTGTAGCAATTAGAGATATGATTTCAGCGGCGACATTGTTTTTAATTGCTCTTACAATTACATGATCTGGACCACTGGCAGTGTCTATTGAAATTTTCCTAGTAGCCTCAATAATTTCATTTGTACTTATGGAAGTATCAAATGTTTCATCTAATTGAACAGCTTCAACTTCATCTATTTTGTTTGGGTATTCTTCTCGAACGAAGTCATTGTGTGTAGAAAACAAATTTGAGAAATATTCATGTAATGTAGGGCAATCAATAGAACATGAAGTATTGTCTCCTTGAAATACTTGTCGGAGAGCCTTCCTACGTTGGTTGTAAAAAATAAAATTGAGTCAGCTGATACCTATATTCATTTTTCCTCTTTAGTCTGTTTAGTTTCGAAGCCCTTTCAGGATTAGTAGATGTTTTATATGTTTGTTGATTATTTGCAGCTATTTTCTTTTTTCGTTCATCAAAATATCTTCTAGCAGGATGTTTGGGACCAGGTAAAATATGAACTGCAGATGCTAAGAAGGAAACGAATTCTTCAACCAATTATTAAACTGAAAATCATCAAGTTCCACTAAAAATTTCTCCTTCCAAGTGGCTATTTGTATTTGATATTCACATAAGTCATGCTTTGTATAATTTTTGGAATCATCAATATGGGTGGAGTTAACAATTGCTTGAGGAGATTTACCTCCACGGTTTACCAATTATCTCGGTATTCTGTTGGATATGAACGACTTATATGAATTTTTAGTCCTCTGTCATTTTTAAAATTTTTACCACAATGTTTACATACAGTTTGATTATTTATAGTTTCCTGTGTTAATTTATCATTTGCAGCCATTTTATATTGATGTATCGAGTCCTGAATTTCCCATATTGTTATAGCGTTAAAGAACGTTTATAGTCGTCCATTAACTGACACTATTAATAATTATTAAATTACTAACTTTAACTCAAGAATTGAGTAATGGAAGAAATATTCATTGTTGCTCTTCGGCAACTGAAAGTACTCTGATTGTAACGTAATATCCATACACACTAAATAGATGAATAATAGAGGTATTCATATGTCTGTTTGAATTTTAATTTTGTTGATAGCGTAATGACTATTAGAATCACAGTAAAACCACTTGCATCAACATATGAAGAATCTTAGCAGATTTGGTATGTCCATTACAAGTAGCAATAACTTCTGCTATGCTAGTTGCGACAAAAGCAGTTGGATTCTTGCTATTTCTCTTTAACTATTTCACATTTTACACAAATTTAAATTGAAAATCGAACATTTCCAAAATCCATAAATGTTCTTTAAGTAATTTCAATATATTACATTATACACATAAAAACACGACGACATTAACACGGATAAACCAACATATCAACTTGTGTTATCAAAATAATTATGTTCCAACTGATCTAAGCAACAATACAACAAAATTTATTTAAATTTTTTAATTTAACAAAGGGAATTCATTCAAATCAAGTTGAGAACTTAACAGTTTGTCACTACTTTTAAATTTATTAATTTCTACAGCCTCCAAAAGATTAACTTCTTACCCTTATCACAAACATGTAAAATTTCAAAATTTTGATCGAAACAATGATTAAATTGGATTAGGTGGTTAGCATATTTTGAATATTCTAAATTTCTGTTATATGCTCTCATGTGTTCCTTTATCCGAGAGATAAAAAGTCTACCAGTTTGTCCTATATAGACATTGTCACATGTGCCACACTTCAATTTATATACACCTGATAATTTTTATTTTTTTATTTTGGTTTTATTGTTTTTTTATTATATTTTGTAAAGTTTTATTAGTTTTAAATGCCACATTAATGTTCAACTTTTTAAAGTGTTTAGATATTTTATTTGAAAGTGGGCCTATGTATGACATTACGATATATTTCTTTATTAAAATTCATCGGAGAACATATTGTTTAAATAACTCACCTCATAGGATTCACGCATGAATCCTATGAGGTGAGTTGTTTAAACAATATGTTCTCCGATGAATTTTAATGGTTATACCTCATAATGTTTACTTCCCAACATTAATTAAATATATTTGAAGAGAAAAATTTTTTTTCGCCTAGACCGGGACTCGAACCCGGGACCCTTGGCTTTCCGGGCCAAGTGCTCTACCAACTGAGCTACCGAGGCGAGTTACGATCCAGACGCAAATTTTTCTCTTATGTATGTTGTAATTCCCTCGCGCCAAATGCTTGAAACCATAGCTTCTATCTATGCAAATGGCGGCTTCTTAGTTAAGAAGACATTTATTGGGAATTTAACACTACTTTATAGCCAGTAGGGCTTCTATTGACGATTTTTATTATTAACTTAACACTTCTCATAGAAGGATAAATTATATTTGAAGAGAAAAATTTTCGCCTAGACCGGACTCGAACCCGGGACCCTTGGCTTTCCGGGCCAAGTGCTCTACCAACTGAGCTACCGAGGCGAGTTACGATCCAGACGCAAATTTTTCTCTTATGTATGTTGTAATTCCCTCGCGCCAAATGCTTGAAACCATAGCTTCTATCTATGCAAATGGCGGCTTCTTATTTAAGAAGACATTTATTGGGAATTTAACACTACTTTATAGCCAGTAGGGCTTCTATTGACGATTTTTATTATTAACTTAACACTTCTCATAGAAGGATAAATTATATTTGAAGAGAAAAATTTTCGCCTAGACCGGGACTCGAACCGGGACCCTTGCTTTCCGGCCAAGTGCTCTACCAACTGAGCTACACCGAGGCGGTTACGATCCAGACGCAAATTTTTCTCTTATGTATGTTGTAATTCCCTGCGCAAATGCTTGAAACCATAGCTTCTATCTATGCAAATGGCGGCTTCTTAGTTAAGAAGACATTTATTGGGAATTTAACACTACTTTATAGCCAGTAGGGCTTCTATTGACGATTTTTATTATTAACTTAACACTTCTCATAGAAGGATAAATTATATTTGAAGAGAAAAATTTGCGTCTGGATCGTAACTCGCCTCGGTAGCTCAGTTGGTAGAGCACTTGGCCCGGAAAGCCAAGGGTCCCGGGTTCGAGTCCCGGTCTAGGCGAAAATTTTTCTCTTCAAATATAATTTATCCTTCTATGAGAAGTGTTAAGTTAATAATAAAAATCGTCAATAGAAGCCCTACTGGCTATAAAGTAGTGTTAAATTCCCAATAAATGTCTTCTTAACTAAGAAGCCGCCATTTGCATAGATAGAAGCTATGGTTTCAAGCATTTGGCGCGAGGGAATTACAACATACATAAGAGAAAAATTTGCGTCTGGATCGTAACTCGCCTCGGTAGCTCAGTTGGTAGAGCACTTGGCCCGGAAAGCCAAGGGTCCCGGGTTCGAGTCCCGGTCTAGGCGAAAATTTTTCTCTTCAAATATAATTTATCCTTCTATGAGAAGTGTTAAGTTAATATAAAAATCGTCAATAGAAGCCCTACTGGCTATAAAGTAGTGTTAAATTCCCAATAAAGGTCTTCTTAACTAAGAAGCCGCCATTTGCATAGATAGAAGCTATGGTTTCAAGCATTTGGCGCGAGGGAATTACAACATACATAAGAGAAAAATTTGCGTCTGGATCGTAACTCGCCTCGGTAGCTCAGTTGGTAGAGCACTTGGCCCGGAAAGCCAAGGGTCCCGGGTTCGAGTCCCGGTCTAGGCGAAAATTTTCTCTTCAAATATAATTTATCCTTCTATGAGAAGTGTTAAGTTATAATAAAAATCGTCAATAGAAGCCCTACTGGCTATAAAGTAGTGTTAAATTCCCAATAAATGTCTTCTTAACTAAGAAGCCGCCATTTGCATAGATAGAAGCTATGGTTTCAAGCATTTGGCGCGAGGGAATTACAACATACATAAGAGAAAAATTTGCGTCTGGATCGTAACTCGCCTCGGTAGCTCAGTTGGTAGAGCACTTGGCCCGGAAAGCCAAGGGTCCCGGGTTCGAGTCCCGGTCTAGGCGAAAATTTTTCTCTTCAAATATAATTTATCCTTCTATGAGAAGTGTTAAGTTAATAATAAAAATCGTCAATAGAAGCCCTACTGGCTATAAAGTAGTGTTAAATTCCCAATAAATGTCTTCTTAACTAAGAAGCCGCCATTTGCATAGATAGAAGCTATGGTTTCAAGCATTTGGCGCGAGGGAATTACAACATACATAAGAGAAAAATTTGCGTCTGGATCGTAACTCGCCTCGGTAGCTCAGTTGGTAGAGCACTTGGCCCGGAAAGCCAAGGGTCCCGGGTTCGAGTCCCGGTCTAGGCGAAAATTTTTCTCTTCAAATATAATTTATCCTTCTATGAGAAGTGTTAAGTTAATAATAAAAATCATTAATTAAATATATTTCTTTATGTTTCCTTTGGGTAAAGGAAAAACTTTGTTAATTGCTTTTTTGTAATGAACTTTCTTAATTAAATATTCTATAATTTTAGGGTCGTAGTTATTATTAATAGCTAATTGTTTTAATAATATCCAATTCATTAATATATTCCAAGGGTGAAAGAGGGATATTTAAGTCTATGAATGTAACTATTAAAGGCTGCCATCTTATGAGTATATGGGTGAAGAGAAGAACTATGGATAGTGTTATCAGTATGAGATGGTTTGTGAAAGATACCAAACTCAAACTTATTATCAATGTGTTTTATTGATAAATCCAAGAAATTTATACTATTATTTGTTTCTAATTCCATTGTGAAATTAATACTTCTATGAATGTTATTAATAAAATTTAAAAAGGAATTCAATTGTCTTTTGGTTCCTGTGAAGCCTGCTATGACATCATCTACATAACGATACCAAAATAGAATATTTCTAGCTAATACATTCTTATGTATGGTTTGTTCTAAGTCATCCATAAAAATCTCTGCCAAAAGAGGGCTCAACGGATCACCCATAATCAAACCATCTTTAGCTATATACAATTTGTTATTAAATTCAAAGTAATTTTGATGTAAGCATGTCTTAAGAGTGTGTAATATTTCTTCAACTACAAAACTATTCACTTTATTAGTTAGTAACATTCTATTAATAATCTCTATTACATCAATAGGGGATTCCACTGGGAAACAGATTCTTTACATCAAAAGAAACTAAAATTAAGTTATTAGGCAAATCAATGTTCTTTATATTGTCAATGAATTCAATAGAGTTTTTTATACTGTAAATTGGATTGAACTTAGTATTAGATGAAATTATACTTATTAGCTTTTTAGACATTTTGTATGATGGAGAACTTATGAAGGATACTACTGGTCTAATAGGATAATTTTCCTTATGTAATTTAACTAGGGAGTACAGTTTGGGTGGTTGGGGATTCATTTGTATTATAGAGTATTCAAAAAAGTTATTAAAAATTATACTATTTTTATAAATATTTATAATTTCTTTTTGATATTTCTTTGTTTGAAAATTATCTGAATTTAGAAAATCTACAGTTTTAGAGATATAATCATCCTTATTTAAAGCTATTAAAGTTTGTCGTTTATCTGCTCGTGTAATAACAATATCATCATTTAAAGTTTTCTTTTTTATATCTTTAGCTATCTGCTTATAGAATATATGCCTTGGTATTGTTTTCTGACCATCCTTGATCATTTTTGTGAGAGCATATTTTTCTGACTCAACATTAACTGGTTCAGATAATGTGTTATTATCTTTTAAAATCAATTCACATTCCACACCTAAATTTTGAAGTAGAATATTACTATTGTCAACATTAAAATTAAATTTAAAACCCTTATTTAACAAGTCAATTTCATTTTTGTAAAATTAGTGTCAGAAACATTAACAAACCGATAAAAAAAACTGTGTTTGGATAAACTAGTAACTTCACTGGATTTCTTAATTCCATGTAATTTTGAGAGTTTTTTTTTTTTGAATTAAGTATTTCTTAAAATTCATCGGAGAACATATTGTTTAAACAACTCACCTCATAGGATTCATGCTTCCATGATATCGCGATTTCAAACATAATCATGTTCATCGTCAGCCATAACTCCGACTGATGAAGAATTTCATCTTCATCAGTCGGAGTTATGGCTGACGATGAACATGATTATGTTTGAAATCGCGATATCATGGAAGCATGAATCCTATGAGGTGAGTTGTTTAAACAATATGTTCTCCGATGAATTTTAATGATTATACCTCATAATGTTTACTTCCCAACATTAAATAAATATAAGTATTTCTTATGAATCAACACACTTACTTTTTGTCTTGTTATAAAATCAATAATGTCAAATTCAATACTATTTAATCTAAACGTTAGTTCTGAATGTATGTACATCAAATATACACTTAAAACATCTCTTCTACTATACTGCAAATTTCTATCTTCTCGGAGCCAAGTTCTCACTGCTGCAGCAGAAGCTTTCCTTGAGGCTGAGTTGTTAAAATTAGTCTTGATATTAATATATTTTGGTTTAAGATCATGTTTGATGCAACTGTTCTAAAACCAAATATCCTGTGTGCACTTTATAAAAAACTCTATTGAATTAATTGACAATATAAAGAACATTGATTTGCCTAATAACTTAATTTTAGTTTCTTTTGATGTAAATAATCTGTTTCCCAGTATACCTACTATTGATGTAATAGAGATTATTAATATAATGTTACTAACTAATAAAGTGAATGGTTTTGTAGTTGAAGAAATATTACACACTCTTAAGACATGCTTACATCAAAATTACTTTGAATTTAATAACAAATTGTATATAGCTAAAGATGGTTTGATTATGGGTGATCCGTTGAGCCCTCTTTTGGCAGAGATTTTTATGGATGACTTAGAACAAACCATACATAAGAATGTATTAGCTAGAAATATTCTATTTTGGTATCGTTATGTAGATGATGTCATAGCAGGCTTCACAGGAACCAAAAGACAATTGAATTCCTTTTTAAATTTTATTAATAACATTCATAGAAGTATTAATTTCACAATGGAATTAGAAACAAATAATAGTATAAATTTCTTGGATTTATCAATAAAGCACATTGATAATAAGTTTGAGTTTGGTATCTTTCACAAACCATCTCATACTGATACCACTATCCATAGTTCTTCTCTTCACCCATGTACTCATAAGATGGCAGCCTTTAATAGTTACATTCATAGACTTTTAAATATCCCTCTTTCACCCTTGGAATATAATAATGAATTGAATATTATGAAACAATTAGCTATTAATAATAACTACGACCCTAAAATTATAGAATATTTAATTAAGAAAGTTCATTACAAAAAAGCAATTAACAAAGTTTTTCCTTTACCCAAAGGAAACATAAAGAAATATGTCGTAATGTCATACATAGGCCCACTTTCAAATAAAATATCTAAACACTTTAAAAAGTTGAACATTAATGTGGCATTTAAAACTAATAAAACTTTACAAAATATAATAAAAAAACAATAAAATCAAAATAAAAAAAGAAAAATTATCAGGTGTATATAAATTGAAGTGTGGCACATGTGACAATGTCTATATAGGACAAACTGGTAGACCTTTTATCTCTCGGATAAAGGAACACATGAAAGCATATAACAGAAATTTAGAATATTCAAAATATGCTAACCCCTAATCCAATTTAATCATTGTTTCGATCAAAATTTTGAAATTTTACATGTTTGTGATAAGGGTAAGAAGTTAGATCTTTTGGAGGCTGTAGAAATTAATAAATTTAAAAGTAGTAACAAACTGTTAAATTCTCAACTTGATTTGAATGAATCCCCTTTGTTAAATTAAAAAATTTAAATAAATATTGTTGTATAGTTGCTTAGATCAGTTGGAACACAATTCATAATTTGTTAACATGTTTGAAGAAGGTACAGTGTACCAAACAGCTGTCACTGAATTATATAATAAATATGAAAATCAAATAAAACTATATTTTATTTTTATTTAATTAATGACATAAATTAATGTAATCATGTAAAAAGTCATTGATTAAGTTTCAATGAAAAATTAAACTGCAGCAAACTGCCAATTATTCATACATAAAACATCCAGATTCTAAAGTTTTGTGGATTATTTATGTTTTGAGAAGAAAAGGAAGAAAAAGTTCCAATAGATATTAAAGAATAAAAACCTGGTAGCAATTTCACTTGTATTTTTTTTACCATGTTTTAATTGTTAAATAAACATCATTTTTGATGACGATTTTTATTATTAATTTAACACTTCTCATTGAAGGATAAATTATATTTGAAGAGAAAATTTTTGATGTTTTTATTTTAAATTTATCACATCTCATTGAAGAACATAATATATTTGAAGACAAAAATTTACGCCTAAACTGGGATTTGAAACAAAAGTATCTGATTTTCTATACCAGCTCTCTAAATCACTGAGCTACTTAGGCATCTCAATTTATTAAATTAAGATGAGTAAGTAGTTCAGTGGTTTAGAGCACTGGTACAAAAAACCAGAGACCTTGGGTTCAAATCCCTGAGATTCCTAAGTAGCTCAATAATTTAGAGCACTGGTATGGAAAACCAGAGACCTTGGGTTCAAATCCGATTTAGGCACACATTTTCTCTTCAAATATAAGCATCCATTCATAGTAATATTGCCCGACGGCAGGTCTTTCAGTGCAATCATAGCATTTTCGTGCTATGCTTTTTGCAGCTTTACTAGGGAATTATAGGTGTGGTAGCTTCCCCTTCTTTTCCACACCAGTGAAGGATGATGATGATGATGATAATGATAAGGACGATGATGATGAAGGCTGGATGATTTTCGGGGACTGTTGGGCCTTAAGCTTCCTTATATTTGTCTTACAAGTGAGGAAAAACCCCAAAAATGAAACCTCACCCAGGAGCCTGTTCCGACCGGGAATAGAACCCGGGCCCACTACATAATAAGGCAGCACAAATATAATAAAAAAATAATAATAATTAATATTATTAATATAACAGGTTTTTATCTGTATAGCTATAGTAACAAAAATGAATTGCATGATCTTGTTTTTTATTAATATAAACTTTTAGGTTATAAAAATTCCCAAATAAATGTCTTCAAACATAAAGAAACCGCCATTTGCAAAGATAGAAGCAAAGGTTTCATAGCATTTGGTTTGCTGGAATTGACAATGTATATAAGAGAAAAAAAATGCATTTAGATTGGAACTTGCCCAGATAGCTCAGTCGGTAGAGCAATGGTCTAGAAAGCCAAAGGTCCTGGGTTCGAGTCTGAGCATATAACTTTTCTCTTCACATATCTATAAACTGTTTGTTCCAAGCTAATTCATGCATTTTTCGTAAAGTGGTAATATTGTAGTCCCTGTAAAACATATATAAATCTCTTTTTAACTACTTTCATTATTATTTAATATTTTGTTTTAAGAGAAGGAGGGCAGAGAATAAGAGATGAATGGAGATGCATTGTAAGGGTGGTCAAGGTCTTCAATAGGCTGTAGAACCAATAATGATTATTTTGTTTTAAGATACAGATTTGTTCTGATTTTATTAAACTTGCCTTTATATAGATGTCTATATACACTCCATGTATTACAAAATGTATTTTTACAGCATGGACAAGGGTAACACATGCGGAATGTAACATGTAGAGATTTCATGTGATGGCTTAAAGTCTTTCTTGTTGAGAATCTTGTATTACCTGTAACAGAGTTTGAGCATATTATTTTTACACAGGAGTAAAATTTATAACAATAAGTAGCAGTTTACTATTGGCTTGGAAACTTGAACAAAAGAAAGGAAAAAATATATAGTCAAATAGAACCTATTGGAGAAACCAAGTTGTTAGATGACTCACTTGGAAAAATCTAAAAGAGAAAAAAGATAAAGAATGTGCACGTGGTAATAAATTTCAGGCTATTATTTAAACCAATCTTAATTTTATTGATTTTAATCCATACCTGCTCTTACCAAATTATTTAATGAAAAGCTAAAAAATTATTTGACATATTTTAGTAAATTTTTAGTATATTATATTCACAATTATTTTACACATGTAGCACTAAAGAGCTTTTAAAACGACCATCTTTTAGACTTACACAGATCATCTGTCTCTATTGAAAAAACAATTCACTATTTTAAAATACAATAGGAAGTAACATTAAGAGGTTTGTTTTTGAGATTTCATAATGCCATAGCCAAACCTGCTCTACTATACAGAAGTGAATGCTGGACACTTCGAGCAAAAGATAAATCCCGCATTAATAGTTCACAAATGAGATTCCTCCGATCACTAACTGGAGTAACATTAAGGGATAGAATGAAAAGTGATGAGATAAGGATGCAGTGGAATAGTAGGGAAATGGTTGAACATATACAAAATTATCAGATTAAATGGTTCCAACACGTCCAGAGAATGTCAAATTCCCGTTTACCAAAGATGATTTACCACCTCAACCCTAAAGGCAAGAGACCTCGGAAGACCCTTCAACCGATGGAAAGATCAGTTTTTGTAGTCGCAGAACGGGCATCATCACCCAATACTGCATTCAGAAGAAGAAGAAGAAGTTTAATAATTAAAACATTTGGTCTGTTTTAATTAACAATTCACTACTTTGTCACTAATATATGGTTTATATCTTCAATTAGGGTCTGGATATGGACAGCTAATGACAAATAAGGGAAATTTTGAGGAAGTGGCTGAATTCAAATACCTAGGAACAATAATCACAAACAGGAATGAGATGCACAAGGAAATTAAACATAGGCTCAATTCTGGAAATGCATGTTATTATGCATTACAGAGACTCTTGACTTCCCAAATCCTTTCAAAAAATGTTAAACTGAAAATATATAAAACTATTATTCTACCAGTTATATTATATGGATGCGAAACATGAACTCTTACTTTAAGGGAGGAAAGGAGATTACGAGTATTTGAGAATAAAGTTCTTAGGAAAATTTTTGGGCCAAAGAGAGATGAACAGACAGGTGAATGGAGAAGACTGTATAATAGTGAAATTACATGGTCTTTATAGGAAGCCAGATATAATGAGAACAGTTAAGTCTCATAGACTGCGATGGGCAGGACATGTGGCACAAATGGGGAATGAAAGACATGCATGGAAGCTTCTTGTAAGAAAACCATAGGGAAAATGCACAGTTGGTAGACCAAGAATGAGGTGGGAGAATAACTTTAGCTATTATTTGAGGGAAGTAGATTATACAGGGGATGATTGGAAAACATTGGCTCAGGTTAGGGATATATGGAGAGCTTATGTCCATGTGGCCATGAACCTACGGGTTCGATAGCACCAGTGAGTTAGTTAGGGTCTGCACATCTTTATATATAAAATTTGTTTGTGCTCGCAAAACTCAAAAAGCAGTTGTTGATTGATTTGAAATTTTGACACAATGTTACATTTGAATATGTGTGTGTTTTTATAGTAAAATTTAATTTTGACACAACATTGCATTCAAATAAACATGCGTTTTTATATATGGCACAACATAGTTAATTGTCATTTGTGTCTTCGTGGGTCATATTACAAGTTGAATAGTAATAAAAAAAGCTGTTTTCAATCATATTGGTGTGCATACACAATTGTTAAATGGAATATTAAGATATGGTAGTGAAGCATAGACAATATGAAGAAGACATGAAAGCCGAATAATAGCAAATGAGATGTGATTTATGAGCCGTACAGCAGGCTTTACAAAGTGGGACCATAAAAGAAATGAGGAAATTATGGAAGAGTTGGATGTAGAAATCATTCTCCACCATATACAAAACTACCAGAACAATTGGAATGTCCATCTTCAACGAATGCCATCTCATAGAATTCTAAAAGCTATGCTTAATTACTGCCCCCAAGGCAAAAGTCACTGGGACGTCCAAAAAAGTGCTGGATGGAAAATTCCTCTTTGAAACCGTAACAGGCCACATGGCTTAATACTTGCATGGAAGATGATGATGTTAAATGGAATTACATATGATTCAAAACATTTCCTCAAAAACATCAGAAATTACAATTTCTGTTTCTTGGTGCTAATGTTACAGTAGAGCATTTTATGCCAACATTTAAAATTATGGGACAAATTTACTACACAGCTGGCTCTTAGCAGTTACAATTTTTTATGTTTCACAACGAAACTCAGTATATGCTATTAAAATAAACTGAGGTAGATATTTTATATTTGAAGAGAAAATTTTTTCGCCTAGACCGAGACTCGAACCTGGGACCTTTGGCTTGCCGGGCCAAATGCTCTACCAACTGAGCTACTGAGGTGAGTTGCAATCTAGACGCAAATTTTTCTCTTATATATGTTGTAATTCCCTCTTCTTAACTAAGAAGCCGCCATTTGCAAAGATAGAAACAATGGTTTCAAAAGCATTTAGTGAGAGGGAATTACAACGTATATAAGAGAAAAATTTGCATCTAGATCGCAACTTGCCTCAGTAGCTCAGTTGGTAGAGCATTTGGCCTGGCAAGCCAAAGGTCCCGGGTTCGAGTCTCGGTCTAGGCGAAAATTTTTCTCTTCAAATATAATTTATCTTTCATTGAGAAATGTTAAATTAATAATAAAAACATCATGAGGTAGATATTGTCTAGAAAAATCAACAAAATCCAGTCATTAAGAAGTGGGGATTTACCTGAAATCCGAAATAAAAATTTGATTCTAGCAACTGCCGTGTTTGGTTCGTTGCAATGCATAACATACAATTTAATTAACCGTAATTTTCTTTTAACTTATTCAACTAAAAATAAAAATACATTAAGTTATGTAGATAGGAAATAAATTAATTGTAAAGATTGTGAAAAGATATACATAGGAAAAACAAAAAGGAATCTAAATACAAGATTAAAGGAACACCTCAGAAATGTTAAAAATGGAGAAACGGAAAAATCTGCAATAGCTACACATGCCTGGTTAGAAAAACATAGAATAGAAACCAAAACAAAATTACTTAAACAATTGGAAAAACCGAAGGAACTCACAATTTGGGAAAAAATTTACATATGCAAGGATGAAAACACAACTATGAATTTTGAAATAGCCGGTTATAAGGAGAGGGGATTGATTTGGAAGTTCGTCGGTCAGCCATCAGATGGCGCGGAGGTCAGTCTACAGGGTAGAAGGCTGTTGGACGTCAGTTGTGAACGTGACAGAGCATTGAGAATGTCGCAAATGATGTGACGAAACACGGGTCTGAGAGGAGTTACGAAGTATGAGGTGAGTGAAAGAAAAAATAAACAATATAAAAACACATTAATTATATTATTTTTAGTCTGATCATCTTACCTCAATATTAATGTTGATTTGTTCTTGACCATGTTTCAAAACAATTCTGTTTCATCGTCAGCTTTTCCATATGGAATTACATATGATTCAAAACATTTCCTCAAAAACATCAGAAATTACAATTTCTGTTTCTTGGCGCTAATGTTACAGACGATAAAACAGAATTGTTTTGAAACAATTATAATGCATCACACTGTGTATTATAATCAACATTATAGGTTATTCATTTTTTTTTAGTAAAAACAACTCAGTAAAATCATGGAATCTGTTCATTATTTGCTATATTCAATATATTTGTTGGAGCAAATAATACTCTGACCTGTTCAGAATATTAAAAAGGAGGAGCTTTCTTTATCACAAAAGCAGGAGCTGATAAAGAGCGAGGTGAAACAAGACTGTCATTAGTTGTAAAACAAAATTCACTGAAATGTGATTGGTCATAGACTACCATTTGGGACATGAGTAAATAGTACATTAAATACTGCAATAGCTATTAAGATGAATATTTACCATATTTCAGAATTTTTTCTTTAAAATTTGCTTTAAATTTAAGATTCATCTTATATGACAAAGGTAGGTCTAGATCTCTATATGTATCGGTATTTTTCATAGCTGTTTGCCCGCTAGATTTTCTTCTTCCAAAATCTTGCAAAACATGCTTATGTAACACAATGCATAATCAAGAACAAGTAAAATTACATGAAACTGGAAGAGAGAGGAGAGAATAGTATCAAGTGGAAACTTCATGATTGGTGAATACTAACTCCATGGCACGACAGACTTAGAAGGGCCTAGCCCTACCAGCTGACTGCTGATCTCGCATCCACATATGCCATGTATAAGGGAGACAACATAAAGCCAATATAGGTATGACACGTGGTCAGCATATTGCCCCTCCATATAGCTGATTTTCTCAAGCTGTAGCCACTACTTATTGTAGCTATCCACATTCCTCACAATGCTGTGTGGGCACAGGGATCCCATACTGCCCAAAATACTGAGAAAATTTCTTTCCCCATGGGGATTTAACCAGCACATGTCCTGTAGCTCTGCACCGAGGTGTGATGTCTTAGAATGCTCAGCTATGGTGAAGCTGGTGAATACCCTCAATGTATTTCATCATTCTTTAATATACTAGTAGTAGTATTCAAATGTTCTGAAGCTCTTGATTTGTAATCATTCGCTTGAGGGCTTCCCAATAATATTCAGCAATTTGGAATGGTGTTCCAACTATTTTCTGAAGATCCGGGCAGAGCGTCAAGTGACCCTTGTTCATTATCGTACTTGTGACCTTGCATATTATGCAGTGTGGAGAGTCTAGTAGCTTAATTTTATGTAGATGTGCTGCCAAGCAATCATGACCAGTTTCAAGACAAAATGATGCAACTGCAATTGATCGAGGGCTGTTTGGTATTGTATTTGGTTCTAATAATGTCTTCCATATCTTGGTTTCACATTGGATTTTGTTTTGTTCAGTTATATGGGATTTTATTTTCATTTTGGTGTAGAGTTGTACTGATTTGTAAGATAAGTAATTGATCTTACTTTGTTGGATGAGTGTACCTTTTTTTTTGCAAGCATATCGGCCTTCTCATTACCTTCCATGCCACAATGTCTGGAATCCATTGTAGAACAACATTTTTGTTTAGATTTGTCAACATCCTGATGCAATTTTTGGCTTCTATTATTCTATGGTCTGGTTGTGTATTAGTGCTATTATGGCTGAGCATGAGACAAAGTATTACAGTATTTTGGAAGGAATTATTTAATATTGTTTTATATTTGAAACCATCAAGTCAGTGATCTCAGTTTTTATTAATATTAAGTCAATATTAATTATTTGCAAGTTTATTATACATATATACAACATTTCTCTCCACAGGTTTGAAATATGCTGAAGAACATAAAACGGATTTAGTTGTCAGAAGAATGTTTTCAGTATACTAACCAAAGATATGTGCATATTGCGGAAAAGTAAAAATTACTAGAGAATTATATCAGGGAATTCAATAGAGAAGAAAGGGTTTCAGGCTAGAACAAACGATTCAGAATGGAAATAGGAATATGATTGCAGATTCCACGAGTATATTACATATATGGAGAAATTACTGTAATCAGCTATTAAATGTACATACAGAACAGGACATTGAGGAGGATAATTTACAGACAGCAGAAATGCTAGTTGCAGAACCAAGTGCATTAGAGGTTAAAATGGCAATGGAAAAATTGAAGATGTATAAATCTTCAGGTTCAGATGAGATCCCAGCAGAACTGATAAAATCAGGGGGAGAAAAATTGATGGACAAGATATGCTGGTTGCTTAATATGATTGGAAAAAAAAGCTCTTCCAGATGAATGGAAAGAATTGATTATTGTACCAATTTATAAGAAAGGAGATAAAACTGATTGCAACAACTACAGGGGCATCTCATTACTTTCAACTTCCTACAAAATTCTAACAAATATATTAGTTAAATTACTTACTCCTTATATTGATGACATTCTAGGAGATCATCAATGTGATTTAGAAGAAACAGGACTACAACAGATCAGATTTTTAGTTTAAGACAGATTTTAAAAAATAAATGGGAATATAATGGTACTGTACATCAACTGGGGCACGCCGTAGCGTAGTGGTTAAGGCACTGAGCTACAAGCTGGAGGGTCAAGGGTTCAAGTCCCGTTGGGGTCAGGATTTTTAAACTGACCCAAACCCTCCAGCGGCACTATGGCCCTGGGGTCGACTCGGCCTCTAACAGAAATGAGTACCAGACACTTTTTCTGGGGGTAAAGGCGGTCGTCATGCAGGGCTGACAACCCGGCTGACATAAAGGACCAATTGTCTAGAAAAAGTGGGAGCCTTAACCTCCTACTACCCCAAGGGCCTCCGGGCCTGTTGTGGGATTACTTTACTTTACTGTACATCAACTATTTATGGACTTCAAAAAGGCATACGATTCAATTCCTAAAAAGTTTGACTTGTAAGAATGTGTCCAAATGGCACAAAGAGTAGGGTGTGTGTAGGCAAACAGTTTTCGGATACTTTTGAAATCCACAATGGGTTGAAGCAAGGAGATGCACTATCTCCTATACTATTTAATTTTGTACAAGAGCATGACACCAAATCTCTAGAGGATGAAAAGGCTACAACTCAATGGTATTAACAAGTGTTAGTTTATGGTGATGATATACTATTGGGCGATAGCGAGGAGATACTAAAGGCCAACATGCACACACTATTGAGTAACACTAAGAAATTAGGACTGGAAGTAAATATGAATAAAACTAAATATTAGAAATATTATATATAATGGAAATGGGCACCTAATGACAAATGAGGGAAATTTTGAGGAAGTGGCTGAATTCAAATACCTGGGAACAATAATCATTAATCACAAATAGGAATGAGATGCACAAAGAAATTAAAATATTATATGGATGCGAAACATGGACTCTTATTTTAAGGGAGGAAAGGAGATTACATGTATTTGAGAATAAAGTTCTTAGGAAAATTTTTAGACCAAAGAGAGATGAAAGACAGGTGAATGGAGAAAGACTACATAACAGTGAACTACATGGTCTTTATAGGAAGCCAAATATAATAAGAACAATTAAGTCTCGTAGACTGCGATGGGCAGGACATGTGGCATGTATGGGGAATGAAAGACATACAAGGAAGCTTCTTCTAGGAAAACCAGAGGGAAAACGCTCAGTTGGTAGACCAAGAATGAGGTGGGAGAATAACATTAACTATTATTTGAGGGAAGTTGATTATACAGGGGATGATTGGAAAACATTAGCTCAGGATAGGGATGTATGTAGATTATGTCTATGTGGCCATGAACCTACGGGTTCGATAGTGCTGAAATGAATCCAATGCATTTGTGAAAACAATTGCCATTTCAACAAAAAATGATACCATAAGTTAGCCTATGAACATAACATTGCCAATTTTAAAGGGAGAGATTAATTAATTATGGTATTTTTTTTATTTATGAACTGAATTCTATTTGGTGGAACAAAAATATTACAAAAATTGAAAACTGCAGACGTATTAGAACGATAGTTCAAAGCATTTTAACTTATGGTTCAGAACTTGGCATATCCCTACTAGAGAAAAAAAAAAGTACAGAAATCAATTATAAATCAATGGTAAAGAGAAAATTTTTTGCCTGAAACGGGAATCGAACCCCGACCTTTAGCTTTCCGTGCTAATGCTCTGTCCACTGAGCTAATTCAGGCTTCATTCCCATCCAAGCAGAAATCCTTCCTTTACCTTGCTCTATTGGTCCCACATTCAAATGCAATGAATCATCATTCACAAATACACAATGAATGGCTTCTACCTGAAGAAGACATGAAGGGACTCCACACAGCTATAGCATTATTTATTAAATTAATATTGAAAAGCTAAAGCTATTATTATGATAGAAATAAGTAAATTAATGAACACAATTAAATAATTTAATAAATAATGCTATAGCTGTGTACAGTCCCTTCATGTCTTCTTCAGGCAGAAGCCATTCATTGTGTATTTGTGAATGATGATTCATTGCATTTGAATGTGGGACCAACAGAGCAAGGTAAAGGAAGGATTTCTGCTTGGATGGGAATGAAGCCTGAATTAGCTCAGTGGACAGAGCATTAGCACGGAAAGCTAAAAATTCGGGGTTCGATTCCCGGTTCAGGCAAACATTTTTCTCTTTACCATTGATTTATAATAATTTAATTGTGTTCATTAATTTACTTATTTTTATCATAATAATAGCTTTAGCTTTTTAATATTAATTTAACAGAAATCAATGTTTTGAGAAGATCGAAACAGGAAAATCCTGGATGGAAAATCTAAGAAATAAGGAGGTAAAAGAAATAATGGGAATGCAAGATGAACCAGATATAATAGATGAAAAAGAAAAGAAAAGACTTCAATAGTATGGTCATATTAAGAGAATGGCAGAACAAAGATTACCAAAAATTGTAATGGATTGGTATGAATATTCTTGGATTGGAACCAATCCAGTAGATGGACAGAGAGGAATGGCGTTTGGTTTCCAAAAGAAGGCGACAGCTGTTATTATATTGGATTTGATTGATATTTTTTATTTAACGCATTACATTTTTAAGGAAATTCCTTTTATCAGGGTCATTTTTGGAGTATGTCTTATACACCGATGAATACAGCAGATATTACAATTCTATGCTGGAAGGATTGTTGAATGTGTTAGTGAAATAAAAAAATTAATTGTTTAGTGAAATTAGAAGTTTTCCTTATCAGAAAAATCTATACAAAAGAAAGGAATGAATTTTGTGCTACGAAATCAAAATTTCCTATTATTATTATATGACTACATTACACTGAAGCACATAATGTTACAGTACAGCATTTCTACAGAATTAAAAGTTTAAATATTTATTCATTTACTTACATATTGTACAAACATGATTTTCCTTGGGAGATCCTGATTTGCCACTTGGTGAATTGGCCTGTTTTTTGGATGAAATAGAATCATTTCCTCCACCATTTGATCTAATGGCAAGATCTGTTGTTCCTTCGCCATTTATCATTGCTATTTGACCATCTGGTCCAAGGGTTGCTTCATTGCTTGACATCATGTTATGAAGTTCTACAACCTATATATAATAGAGAACTTAGTTACTGCATATTATGAATACATGGATGTTAAAAAAAACACCGACAACACTTAGTATAAAACGCTTAGTATTAGTATATTGTGCAGGATGGCAAACTGATCATTTTTCAAGATGGAATCCCTCTCCAGAAATGCACAATTTGGATGCTGTAGGTAATCAGTGTCCATTCCACATGTCAATAAACCGAACATGTGCAGCACATTGAGTAATCTAAGTTACAAATGGTGTACCTCCTACATCATTGCAGAGTCTACATCAGCAGTGCTGAGCTTCATGCCCATGACCCAATAAGTGTGGTTGTCAATTGCTCTGTGAACTCTGCAATAAGGTCCTCTCCTGACATAAAGAAGTACCATACTCTTCATACAACTCTACAGAAAATAGCAGAGAGGTGTCAGATATGGTGACCATGCTGGCATTGGAACTGGTCCTCCTCTACCAATCCATCAATTTGAATATGTAATTAAGTTATGTAGGTAGGAAATAACACTATGAGGTTTATTTTAATTTTGTTGAGTCAAGAAACAACTCAACAAAATTGAATATGTAATGTTGAGGTCATTCCACATATTTCTATCAAAGTGTGCTGGAGCTCCATCGTGTTGCAGCCACATTACTTGTTGAACATTTAGTGGCACTACATCCAATAGGATAGGCAAAATATCTCTACTAAATGTGACGTTTGCCTCTGTTCTGAGGGTCGCAGGTTCAAATCTGGCTGCGATCGATGGATTTTTTAGGATGGAAAAATCTAAGGAGCAAGTTCTCTGGAGGGACTTTAAGCCGTGGGACCCGTGTCTGAAGATTTTCAGGCTCATAAAAGATCCTTAAGGTGAATAAAAAGGCCTCTAAGCAAAATTTACCGATCTGAAACATCCTAGTAATACCATAGTTGCCTGTTAGATGTCTCACTGAGTCAGTGTGTTGACTGCATGCCACTCATGACATCTATGGACAAATAAGGAAACTAGGTGAATTTGGTCTATTAACTCCTAACAAAGGAGATGCTATGGCTCAACACTGACATATGCCATTATAGATTTGATTAGAATGTGAGGTAGGTCAGTCCTGTTGGGCAATAGATATGGACCAATTATAAAAAAAAACAGCTCCATGGCACGACAGACCTTAGAAGGTCCTTGTCCTACCAGCCAGATGCTGGCATCACATCCACATGTGTTAATCACAGAAGTAGATAATTATCCAGCCAGTGTATGAATGATTTGGTCACCACTTATTCATGCCCATATCTTCATACTGAATCTGTGTTGATGACTTCAATGACATGAGCACGTTGATTTTTTGTCCAAACATGCAAGTTGTGCAAGTTTAAAATGCTGTTTCTATACTAATTCCAAGCTAAGTTCCAGTTGTACTGTAAACAAAGCAGGTATATGACTGCACTCTTATTGGTCTAATAATAGTTTTACCTATTATATTATTTTTAGTCTGATCATCTTACCTCAATATTAATGTTGATTTGTTCTTGGACATGTTTCAAAACAATTCTGTTTTATCGTCAGCTTGTCCAGAGTCACTCTGACGATAAAACAGAATTGTTTTGAAACATGTCCAAGAACAAATCAACATTAATATTGAGGTAAGATGATCAGACTAAAAATAATATAATTAAAATAACCTCAAAATATCACTTCCTAAAATTAAATAATAATAGTTTTACCTACTTATTTTAGGAATTCACACTATGAGGTATATTCATTTAGGTAAAATTTTATCACTCACCTCATATTGTAATATGAAATATGAAGTGAGTGGTAAAATTTTACCTGAATGGTTTTACCAGAGTGTGTAAGAAAATGTAGTTTGCTATCTAACACTTGAAATTAAGAAAACAAAATATATATTATCTAGCACATGTCTATGTAAGTTATATGGGAGAATATTAAAATATATAATTATAATATTAATAGATTAAATAAGCACTTCATTTTTTCTCTTCAAATAACATTTGTTATTCATTGAGAAGTGATAAATTTAATATTAAAGATTGAAGCATTTCATTGTTTTACTCTTAGGCATGTCCACCGCTGTGGTCTCGAGGTAGCGTGCTGCCTTCTCATGCAGCGGGCCCGGGTTCGATTCCCGGTCGGGGCAGTTTTTCTGGGTGAGGTTTTTATCGGGTTTTTCCTCACCAGTAAGACAAATGTCAGGAAAACTTTAAGGCCCAAACGGTCCCCGAAATCATATGGCCATCATGATCATCATCATCCTTCACCGGTGTGGAAAGCAACGGGAAGCTACCACACTTACAATTCCCTAGTAAGGCTGCAAGCATAGCATGGAAAATGCTATGATTGCAGTGAAGGACCTGCCTTCGGGCAGAATTACTATGGATGGATTCTTAGGCATGCGTAATGCAGAATGCAATGGAATTTCAATTGTTTCAAAATGGCTGCATCTGCAGAATTTCTAAAACACTGGAAAAGAAAGCCTTTGAAAAGTGGAGAGAAACAAATTATTTGAATGTTTTTAAACAGTTTAGATGAAAAATATCCCACATTTAAATATCTTAGATATTATCTCTCTACCTGGGATGAAAAGGATATCCCTGAAAAAATTACTAGTTATAATAAAAGTTTGGGAATTATTAATCAAGTTATGAAACCATCCCTTGTACAAAAAAAACCAGATTACGTATATATAACACTTTGGCTAGACCAGTATTGACCTATGGTAGTGAAGCATGGGCACTAAAAAGACAATATGAAAGCAAAATAACGGCTTGTGAAATGAGATTCATGCGCAGAACAGCGGGTTACACCAGATGGGATCGGAAAAGACACACCAATATCTTAAAAGAATTGAAGACTACGCCAATTTTAGAATATATTAAACAGTATCAACTAAATTGGAAACACCATCTTGAAAAATGAGTTCAAATCGGATCCCCAAAGCTGTTTATAATTATATACCAAGAGGATGAAGATCTCTGGGCCGTCCTATGAAATGCTGGAGGGATAATTTTCTATAGGATCATAACAGGCCTTGGCCTAATACTTGGAAGAAGAAGAATTTCCCACATTAGCCATTCAGGATGTGGTGAATATAACTGCAGTATTGGCAGGTGTGCAGTATGGAGCATGAATTCGTTCATAATGAAATTTTAAACAAAGGATATCTATCGACATTAGGGAAAAAGCATAAACCCATGCTTGAAGTTCAGTGTGATGAGTTTGTAAGAAATGCTGGGCATTCTAAGGTACTTTTTTTTTAAAAGAATGAGGTCTCTGATGAGTAATAAATTGTTGCTTTTGTACATAGAGATCCAGACTTGCCAAATAAAAAAAAAAGACCAGTTTAATCTTAATCTTGTCTTGTAAGCCCTTGTTTCCCTCAACTGAGATTTAGGTGCTCTCCCCTTACAGGGAAGAATTTGAACCATACTAATTTAGTTACACTTGTTTTCGTATAGATGTTATTTGAGTGGCTCATGGTCAGCGATCTGCCTCATACTGACATCTAGGAAACCAAGGTAGTACTAGGACGAGAAAATTCGGTAAATTTTGCTTAAAGGCCTTTTCATTCAGGCTTAAGGATCTTTTACGAGCCTAAAAATCTTCAGACTCTGGACCCACAGCTTAAAATCCCTCTCGGAGGACTTGCTCCTTGGATTTTTCCATCCTAAAAAAAAAATCCATCGACCCCGGCTGGGTTTGAACCCACGACCCTCGGGATCATAACCACTAGTCCACCGCGGCCAATTTTAGTCTTAATGATCTTCAAAATATAGACCAATTTCATATGATTCTCATGTACTTTTTTTTTCATTTCTTTGTTCAATTGAACTTCAACATTCTGTTTTCCCCTTCACACACTCTCTCCAAAAATTCTCACTTTTAACAAGGGCTGTTTTATTATTTTCCCTAAATATTCGAAGTGATGTTAAGAGGGAAATATTTTTCTATTCTACTTGGCGAAACTATGGACATCAGCAAAAAACACTTTGCATGTGTTTTGTTGACCTAGAAAGTGTTGAGTGAGGAATTTTAAAGATTTTTTGTAATGCACAATTTAAGTGGTGAAGGGTTGTGTAAGTTTATACTGAATGAACTATGAGACTTGAGATTAGATATTTCAAACCTCATTGATTGTATATTACCTTAATCAACTATGCTATAGTGTGTCCCAGCTATTATGCAATAATTACAAAAAATCCTTCAAGAATAATTTTTTTAACACTTTGAGTCCTGCAGTGGTACTAGTACCACGGCATTTAAATGACACTGAAGCTGGAGAAAATTAAATCCCTCGGCATGCATGTGCAGGTAGATTTACAGGGGTGTTTTCTGGTTCAGAAAAACACCCCTATAAATCTGCCGGCACAGACATGCCGAGGGATTTCATTTTCTCCGGCTTCCAGAAAACATCCCTGTAAATCCACCTGCACAGACATGCCGAGGGATTTAATTTTTCCGGCTTCAGTGGCAATTAAATGCCGTGGTACTAGTACTACCGCCGGACTCAAGGTGTTAATAAATTTAAAAAAAATTAATTAAGAGACTTTTAAGATGATGTGACACAGCTCTCTTTATCACTGGATGCACCAATAATAGTAACAAAAAAAAACCCCATATTACACTTTGAGATTTAATTAGAATCATAGAGATTGTGTATTACCTGAGCTTTCATGAGGTCAGTGTTCTCCATTTGAAGCGCGGAACTTGACTGGAGCACAGTTTGAAATACCCCATATTTTGTATTTTCTATAGACTCTAATCTTATGATATGTTCTTTGCAAGCATCTTTCTGTGCTGCCATACGATCAGTCACACCTTCATAGAATTTAGATGTAGAAACGTGAGCTACAGTTTCTTTAACATTTTTTCCTCCTCTTTGTTGAGATAAATTTTCTATAATTTGACTCAGATCCTTTTTAGGATTTTTATATGTTGCAATAGGTGGGATTGATGTTGCAATAACAGACGACGATGATTTACTCGATGCTCCATTTGTTGCAATAGCAGAGACATCACTTGTTACCCAAGTTTCATTACATTTACTAGGCCCAACTGGTTCTGGCTGAATAATAGTTGTTTTATCTTCAAGCTGTAAGATAAACATTTTATTAATCATCTTACATTTATTTGATATTTCAAGGAAGAACACCATGAGGATTATTTTAGATATTATGAGTTACCTCACCTCATAAAAATATGAAATTCTTATCTAATAGTTTTGGAGACCATAATGTCCATCATCAGCTAAATTTGACATCAGAGTTTAGCTAATGATGGTCTCCAAAACTAGTCAGTAAGAAATACATATTTTTATGAGGTGAGTTGTAAAAATATCTGATTCAACTATGTAATATTAACTAAATATAGTTTAAGACTTAATATTTCTATTGTTTTCATTACTATACAGTTATCATAATGCTTGATTATAATTACTATAATTTGAGTAGACAAAAAATATTTTAGGTGCATAAAATTCTATTTTTTTTTTTGTATTTTATATATCTAAAAATAAAGTCTAGTCATAAGCTAAACATTTATATTATTGCATATCCACGATGAAAACTTTAGTCCCATAGATAAGTATTTAAATTAATTGAATATTACCAAGTGATCTGGCGGGAAAACATGCTTCTTATCACTGTAAAATTCTCTGCAGTACACACGCTTGTGAGAAATGAAGTTTGCCAGACTCCTAAATAAATTCCTACAAGCTCTACATTCAAGAATAACTTCACATTCATGATCTAATAGGAACAGCATCTGAAAATAAGTTAAAATAAAAAATATATAATTTTGTTTAATCATCATGATCATTATCATCCTTCACCGGTGTGGAAAGCAACAGGAAGCTACCACACCTACACAATTCCCTAGTAAAGCTGCAAGCATAGCATGAAAATGCAGTGAAGGACCTGCCTTCGGGCAGAATTACTATGGATGGAATATAGTTAGTAACTTACGTTTCTTTCCAATACTACAATAATGAATACATACTGTATATAGCTAAATGTAAGGTGCACTTTTAACCAAATTATTAGGTCCTCAAAATCGGGATGTGTTATATTCACATACAAATGATACTTGTTTAGGTTATGGTAAATCTCCATTGTTGGACATATGACTAGAATGTCGGTTTCCATATTTTTCGATGTGTAAGATAACTTTTCTTTTTAAACTCGCATTAAAAGATATTCACTTGGTTAATATTCTCTCTATTACAAGCAGCATACATAGAAACTTTACGTAATATACTTATTTTTGGCTTCTTACTAATTTTCCTTTTCTATTATTAGCTATCGTTACTAATTTTCCTTTTCTATTATTAGCTATCGTTACTAATTTTCCTTTTCTATTATTAGCTATCGTTACTAATTTTCCTTTTCTATTATCAGCTATCGGTAACCTAATTCTTATTGTTCTCAGTAAATACTACCAACAATATATGCTTGATAGAGAATCTAAAAAAAAAACTGTATATCCTACAGAAGCCAGAACATTAAACTCATTATGATATATGGTACATATTTTCACGATCTGATCTTTACTCTTTGCTTTTCTGTTACATCTCTGGCTGGTTTTGAAGTTAACCTTATATCCAATTTTTATTTTTTCTTCCTTATACCTTGAATTTGGGGTGCACCTTATATTCATATGTGCCTTACATTTGGGCATACACAGTACCTTTGAGAGAAATTAAACTCTGATTAGGCTAATAATAATTATTATAATAATAATAAAAAAGTCAGTGGATTTTATGCCAGGAACAACCTACATAAACCTAAATAAAAAAAAAACGAAAAATGTATAAATTATTATTCTAGCATGTGAATAATTACTTGAGGAATTAAAAAAAAAGAAGCAGTGAGAAATGCCATAAAATTGAATGAGAAGTTGAGATAATTTTAATCTAAAATCTTCTTCTTCTTCTTCCTTCCAAGTATTAGGCCAAGGCCTGTTACGATCCTATAGAAAATTTTCCCTCCAGCGTTTCATAGGACGGCCCAGTGATCTTCGTCCTCTTGGTATATAATTATAAACAGCTTTGGGGATCCGATTTGAACTCATTCTTTCAAGATGGTGTTTCCAATTTAGTTGGTACTGTTTAATATATTCCAAAATTGGCGTAGTCTTCAATTCTTTTAAGATATCGGTGTTCCTTTTCCGATCCCATCTGGTGTAACCCGCTGTTCTGCGCATGAATCTCATTTCACAAGCTGTTATTCTGCTTTCATGTTGTTTTTTTAGTGTCCATGCTTCACTACCATAGGTCAACACTGGTCTAGCCAAAGTGTTATATAAACGTAATCTGGTGTTTTTTTTTGTACAAGGGATGGTTTCATAACTTGATTAATAATTCCTAAACTTTTATTATAACTAGTAACTTTTTCAGGGATATCCTTTTCATCCCAGATAGAGAGATAATATCCAAGATATTTAAATTGATTAGATCTCTCTAAATTTTATTCTGGAGACAGATTTTACTTTGTATGGGGTCCTTCCCATGAAATGCCATAATTTTAGTTTTGTTAATTGATATTTCCATATTAAATTTGGCACCTATTTTTTGTAAATTATAAATTGATCGTTGCAAATCATTTTCGGAAAGTGCCAGAAGAGCTAAATCGTCTGCAAAAAGAATAGCATCGAGTTTGAGGTTCCTATTGATGGGTATATATCCTCGTTGTGTTTTCCTCCATTCATTTATTAATTTATTCATGTATATAATGAAAAGCACCGGTGAAAGTCCACATCCCTGTCTTACTCCAGTGTTGATCTTTTCCCAAGAAGATAATTTGCCATCTTGTTTAACACAGATTCCATTATCTTTATAGATGTTGAAGATATTAGTAATCTATTGTTGTGGAACGTTATCATCAGCTAAAATTTGTAGTAATATATTTCTGTCTACTTTGTCAAAAGCTTTAATCTAAAATAGCTATATATATAAAGTAAAGTATTCCCACTACAGGCCTCAGGAGGCCCTTGGGGTAGTGGGAGGTTAAGGCTCCCACTATTTCTAAACATTCGACACTTTATGCCAGCCGGGTTGTCAGCCCTGCATGATGGCCGCCTTTACCCCAGAACAAGCGTCTGGTACTCATTTCCGTTAGAGGCTGAGTCGACCCCAGGGCCATAGTGCCGCCAGAAGGTTTGGATCAGTTTAAAAATCCTGACCCCACCGGGACTTGAACCCTCGACCTTCCGGCTTGTAGCGCAGTGCCTTAACCACTACGCTACGGCGTGCCCCATATATATATATACACAATGAAAAACATGTATTAGTCTTTGTTCATACAGAATAACCAACTTATTCTTATGGGATGCCAAATTATCCAATAAACTGTAAAATAATCTTGTGTATGCTAACTTGCCCATTTTCTCATCTGTTGAAGTAAATAAAATAAGTAGCCTATAGAATAGTCTGTGGTATAAGCACTTAGTAATAAGTGAATAAATATATAAAAAATTGCAACTGGTAGAAATTAGGGGCAGTTGTAGCTGGCAAGAAATTTATTTACCCACTTACATTCATAAAATGATGTATTAAATATATTTAGCCATGAAATGTTATTATCTTTAACTCATTTTATTCATAAATATGAAAAAAAAAAAGTGGGATTATTTTCTGTCATGGCCAACGTCTGCATGGCCAACCTCTGCAAATATAGAACATGTAAGTTATAACCATACTAATAACTATGGCTACAATAACAGTGCATTTCTGTCGATAATAACTAGTTTCAACAACACAGCTCTGTCGATAATAGTGATTCTCTGTCCGTAACAAAGATTTATGTCTATAATTAACATCATATTTTTACAGGTTAGAGTAATTGAATTAAGTTAGGTTATTCCATTCCACAGTAATTCTGCCTGAGGGCAGGTCTTTCACTGCAATCATAGCATTTTCGTGCTATGCTTTGCAGCTTTACTTGGGAAATGCAGGTGTGGTAGCTTCCCGTTTCTTTCCACACCATTAGGTTAGCTTATAGGTCAATATACAAATCCTTTACATGTTTTTATTATTCATTTAATGCATCTCAATGAGGGATAAATTGTATTTGAAGAGAAAAAATATACGCTCAGACTGGGGAAAGTGAAAGGTCCTGGGTTCGATCCCCAGTCTGAGTGTATATTTTTTCTCTTCAAATATAAGTATGTTATATGTTTTAAAATTGTGTTTAACCTTGTATTTTTACAGGTTAGAGTAATTGAATTTTAAAATGTGTTTAACTGCATAAGAAAACTACCTCTTTATTAGATTATTTTATGGAAATTGAAAATAGTTAATTGTTATAACATAAATAAATACTTCCACTCCTTCATTTCATATATTTTAAAAATATGTTCGCAATAAATATTTTCATATATAAATGTTATTAACATCAATAGCTAACAACATTAAATGCATTAAAATTGTATTAAATTGATTAACTAAATTTCTGGTATTATACAGCCGAACCAAAATTAGTATATCATGTACCGTAGGGTAGCATGATGCTAGGATCACTCGTTCTTTGTACAAACATTCATAGATGTGCTATTGGCATAGATTAGAAAAAAAATCATAGTAATGCCTTTTCGGTAATAAGATTAGATTATCATTACAATAAGCTATAATATTCTGTTTTCAATTTCTGTACAAAAAGTTACTTTGATTAATTCAATTTTATATAACTATTTAATTAATCATTATATTTGCAACAATATACAAACCTCTGGACTACCAGAATGGTATGCCTTTGCAATCTGACCAGCTCCATAAGGATTAATTTGAATAGACTTTCTTAACAAAGAATAATCAACAGCCTGTTCTCCGTTATGCTCATTTTCTGCATGCATATCCTGAGACTGTGACTTCCCTCCATTTGACTTACTACCGTTCTGTTTGTTTCCTTTGGAAGATTTTGAATTTGCCTTTGGAGCCATTCTATCTTTCCTAATCTGTAAATAAAGTACAGACAAAAATAACAACAATGCTTAAAAATACAATTAACAGAGATATATTTGGAAAAAAAAAAAAACAGTATAGATTTATAAATCCTGAAATAAAATATGTAATATACAAATTACTTCGATGAGACAAATTTGTATCATTTATAGCTCTAAATATCCTATGTATTGATTACCTTCTTTCCCTTGAAATGTCAGCAGATTCTATTTGTGTAATGTATGAAGGTTGTATTCAAATGTTGGATTGTCCACATACCCAAAGAAAATGCAAATAGTTTCTCTTGAGGATTTAGTCATGTTGAGACTTTTGAATCGTGCAACTGATGAAAACTGTAACATGTTTATGCAAATACATTATAAAAGTGGGTAATTTTAATAAGAATAACAAATAATGTCATGTATAGCTGTCACTGACATTAATTCGCAGTCTAGGGTAACCAACGCTAGCTTACAAAGAGCAGTGGTTGCAAACAAGCTGCAGCTTTGTACTAAAGCCATCTGGATTAGAATTGTTTTTGCTTTACAAAAAAAAGTACAAGAACCATACATCATGACAATAGATATGTTAGAATGGGAAAGTAGTTTATTTAAGGTTACTTAAATTATTTCAAATAAACGTGATGCAAAAGTCACTCATTTAGTAAAATACGGAAAAATGTGTTCCATAACAGAAGGTCACCTCCCAATCAAGCTGATCTCTCCTCGTTTTTTTGCATACTTACCATATTATGTGAATAAAAATTACTTCATATTATCAAAATACAATATCTAAGGAATCCTTATAATATGTAATATATGTGCTCCGTCCAATAATCTTCACAAATATTCGGTAAAATCTAGGTGGCTCCCTCCTATATTACATACGAAACTCCACCATTTTTGCTGAAGAAAGCGAGAAGCTACTGCTCTCTTCTCTCGTACGAATATTTCAAAAATCACCAGCAGATAGCGTGCATGATAGTTTGTAAAGTGAAGTGAGAAAGGAACGGTCAATATAACAATGTTTTTAGTGATGTTTAATATTATGTCACGATAAATTAGAGATTTATCTGTACGAATAATACAAAGTTTATTATGTATCGTCATTGCATTTTTCAGACTTGGAAGGTATAAAAAGTCGACTATTTAACGTACTGTGCTCCATAATGCAATTTTAAAGAATAATCTCCAAATAAATTTATTTACTATTTTTTCTAATATTAGCTTTTAATGTACATGTTATGATCAGTCTTTAATAATAATTCATTATTTTTTCACTGTTAGTATTCATTGTGCCACACGCATGCTTTAAACTAGAATATCTTAATTAAGTTTTTACATTGACTTCTTGGATTTTTCCCCCCCCCAAACAGAACATGAACAGAACAGCTTTAATAGGCAACATGTAGTAGTTTGTATTATCTACCTTGGCCGATATATAATATGCTTCCCTCTAAATATTTAAATATTACAAAATAGGAAGGCCTTTTTAAAACTGCATATATTTTTAAACTGTTTATGTTACCAATTCCACACCTATTTGTATTCTGGTAGGCCTACTTGATCAATGCCTACCATATTAAACGATTCATTTATTTGTGGATCACGATTATCAAATAAGGAGAACCTGTGTTTATTCTATAATAATAATAATAATAATAATTGCAACCAATGTTCTAGAATGAATTGCTTCTTTATGCTGTTTTTTGGTGTACATACAAATCCCTATTGATCTCAGCCATTGAAATGGTAATATTGATCAGTCTTAAACTTAAACCATGCTCACCCTAACCTTACAAACATGGACAGAAGCATTTAAGCATATTGCAACAGATTTCAGGTTTTAAAATACTAAACAATCTCTTACGTGTAGAAAAAGATGAAGGAATATCAATTGCTATTTGCCTACTTATCTACAAAATCAATCATAAATATCAAATTTGATTTTCTCTTTCATTGAAATGTAACACATTAAAAATTTTTTTGGAAAAACTGCACTTAAACTAGCGTGAAATATTTTCAAAGTCCTATAGAACAACAGTGCGCATGCGCCAGAGTTTATAGAGCCAGCGATAACCCACAATCGAACCACATATCAATTATCATCCTCGATTACTATCCGTTGCTATGAAATTTAAATGACCTATCTTTGCAATAAATACCCAAATCTATGTTTAAAAAATATATTAATATTAAAATTACCAAACCTTTATTAAAAATGGATGTACACTTATTACTCCCTAACGCTGATCCAACCAGCAATAACCCAAAACAGCGATAGAAAAATCATAGACTAAGTAATATACTCTGTGGAGAAAATAGCAGTTAGCATCACAATATTGTCTAACAGTGTCATAATATTGTGATTTGCATATTTAAATAAATACTTCAAAATTGTCTAATAATGTTATAAAATTGTTTGAAAAAATTAAAAATCTTAAATAATGTTAGTAAATACAGAAGAAGTGCTATAGTTTACAACAATATAACTGAAAAATCAAGCGCTAGTAGAAGTGCAGTTGAGCCAAATTTTTTTTTCTCTCTTGGGCCGGTATTCAAGAACCAAGCTCTCTAGGCCGTGCCATCTCCATCTTCATAAACTGAGGCTCTCATCTTTCAATGTGTTCCCAGAACCTTTTTTTAAATGAATATCTTGTTAGCACATGATGTTGGATAGAGTGAGCCAGTTAGAGTGGGGGGTGAGGTACGTTATTTGCCGGTCACAATTCTACACTTACACTCTTATGTCACTGATGCACTAAACACTTGTAAACACGTTTTGTACTGTTTTAAATATTTTGCAATGATCTTCAAGCTTTCTTTACAACTTTTTATATTTATATATTTACGGAAAACATGATCGTGGATACATTACTTACTTGCTACTTTCCCATGTTCCAACGTTGCCACCATCAACCACCCAAAAAACTCCAGAAGTTACCAACATCAACAACCAAATAATACGCATGTAAATTGTTTTGTTAGGTTAGGAAATGGGAAGTTGGTTTACGTCCATTTTTTTAGCATTTGGGAATAAATAATATGCATGTAAATTGTTTTCTTTGGTTAGGAAATGGCAAGTTAGTTTACGTCCATTTTTTTTAGCATTTGGGAATTTATTCCCAAAGTTGGTAATGCTGACTGCAGAGCCATCTACCGAAGGCTACATTAACCATCACAGCAACTCGTGCATGCGCAATGCCATTCTGTGGAACTTAGAAGAATTCGTGTCCGCCATATAACTGACTTTTTCCAGAGTGGGTTCTGCGTGACCCATATAATTAACCATAGAGAGATGGACTGAGAGTTGCTCTTTGCAGAAAGCTTGGTTCCTGAGTTCCTGTACCGGTCTTAGGCCGGTATTCAGGAACCAAGCTTCCCATGAAGAGTGACTCCCAGCCCATCTCTCCGTGGTTAATTATGTGGGTCATGCAGAACCTACTCTAACTGGCTTAACCTATTCAATATCATGTGCTAACAAGATATTTATTTTAAAAAAAAATTTGGGGAACAATTGAAAGCTTATGGAAGATGGAGAGGGCATGGCCTAGAGAGCTTGGTTCTTGAATATCGGCCTTAGTCTAGGACATAAATATAGGGACGGTAACATATTGTAAATTTTTTTCTTCAGTTTTCACATGGAACAGAATATCTTGTATAATTTATTGCCTTTCCTATTCTGTGAATTACTGTCTTAAGTCTTTACTGAATTGAATTCGGAAATTTTCAGTGACTGTGGGGCATATTGGTACCATTATTTTAGAAGAATCTTTTTGAAGTGTTATTTGTGTGTGATGTACTTTTCGGAAAAACTGCACTTAAACTAGCGTGAAATATTTTCAAAGTCCTATAGAACAACAGTGTGCATGCACCAGAGTTTATAGAGCCAGCGATAACCCACAATCGAACCACATATCGATTATCATCCTCGAATTACTATCCGTCGCTATGAAATTTAAATGACCAATATTTGCAATAAATCCCCAAATCTATATTAAAAAATATATTAATAATATTAAAATTACCAAATGTTTATTAAAAATGGGTGTACACTTACTTATCACTCCCTTATGCCGTTCCAACCAGCGATAACCCAAAACAGCGATAGTAAAAATCATAGACTAAGTAATACACTCTGTGGAGAAAATAGCAGTTAGCATCACAATATTGTCTAACAGTGTCATAATATTGTAATTTGCATATCTAAATAAATACTTCAAAATTGTTTAATAATGTTATAAAAATTAATATTTAATTTTAGGAAGTTATATTTTGAGGTTATTTTAATTATATTATTTTTAGTCTGAACATCTTACCTCAATATTAATGTTGATTTGTTCTTGAACATGTTTCAAAACAATTCTGTTTCATCATCAGCTTTTCCAGACTGGTTTTATTTATGTTGCACAACCTGGATGTCGATGTCAGCTCCATCCTGTGGTTGGCCAAAGAACCTCCAAACAAGGTCATGCTCCATCGGTATATCAGAGTTATGAATTTTGATATACCTATGGAGCATGACCTTGTTTGGAGGTTCTTTGGCCAACCACAGGATGGAGCTGACATCAACATCCAGATTGTGCAACATAATGAAACATAAATAAAACCAGTCTGGAAAAGCTGACGATAAAACAGAATTGTTTTGAAACATGTTCAAGAACAAATCAACATTAATATTGAGGTAAGATGTTCAGACTAAAAATAGTATAGTTATAAAAATTGTTTGAAAAAGTTCAAAATATTAAATAATGTTAGTAAATACAGAAGAGCTATAGTTTACAACAATATAACTGAAAAATCAAGCGCTAGTAGAAGTGCAGTTGAGCCTACTTTTCTAACCATATTATTACATCAATGTTCAAAGTCGTTTTTCGTTACCAATCTTATATCGAAATTTGAAAAAAGAATTTTGAATCGTATGGTGCTTCAATGGGTGATATGTGAATTTCTTGAATTTTACATTTTCTTCTTTTTCTTTTAAAAGAGTGTTTTGATTAATACATTTTTGTCATTTGAACTTGCTTATTTTCTTGTGTATCATTCTTTCTTCATATCCATTTTTTTGTAGCCATGTTGATTGTGTTCTTTTTCTTTTTCATATTTTTCTTTGTTCATGGGAATGTTCACAGTTGGTACAGTAAGTTTTTATAATATGTTTATATTTTTTACGAAATACTGTAAAAATTTATGCTACATTCCATTTTTTGTAAGAGCCTATTTTGAAATTCTGAGTGCCTTTATTAATGATTTTTAGTGCCTATTTTTGAATTTTTTAAGTGCCTAACATCTGGACTCTAGTTATGACATTGAAATAGTCATCTCCATGCTATTAGATTCCTTAGCACGTATAGGTCTACTGACTGCTAGTTATCAAATATGTGTATGGAAGGTGTTTAGACCTACAGTCATAATCCATCCTCTTCGTAATAGCTGGTATTTATCAACAGTCCTTGTAGAGTGTGCCGGCGATAGATTTAAATTGCAGTGAAATTTTCATATAGGTACATTTCTAGTAGGTACGCTTTTTAATTTATATAATATATTGATGGAATTGTGACAAAATGACAAATGAATTTAAATTAACATTTTAGAATTAAATGATACACAGAGGTTTTTTTTTGCAATTAAATAATGTAAGTACATTTTAATTTAAAAATTTCAACTAAGAAAACAAAAATTTTAGCACTTAGAGGACAGGCATAATTAGAGCTAAAATTATCTTGGGAGTAGAAATGATTGAACAGATCATGTCAATTTCCTCGGCTGCAATATTTCCTATATGAGGAATAAAGATATTCAAAACAAAATCAATAAATTTAATTATGTATGCAGCATCATTAATAGATCCCTAAAAAAGAAAAGAGAAAATCAAAATTAAATTTTATAAAGTAATGGCAGTACCAATATTGCATTATAATTCAGAGTTTTGGGTATTGACAAGAAAAGAGGACAGCAGAAATGAGATTTTTGAGATCTGTTATAGGATATACCTTAATGGATAAAAAAGAAGCAAAGATAGAAGGAAAGAACTAAACATTTTTAAATTGACAGAATAAAATAATGTAGAAATGATAGGAAACATCTACAAAGAATGAAAGGCAACTTCATGCTAAAACTGATGCTGAACTACAACCCAAGAGGTAGAAGAAATGTTGGAAGACCAAAGACAAGATGGGTAGTGTTAAAGAATAAGATCAGAACAAATCTTGTGAGGCTTAATATATGAAATTGAATCATTAAGAGAATTTAGAAGCATGTTTCAATAGGTAGCATTTATCGAGGAACACTGCTGGTTAGCACCTTAATTTTGGTGCTATTGTCCTCACCAACATGCCTACTTGGGCATTTGTTTACAAAATAATAGTTTAAGTATTCCACAATATCTGAGTCATTGAAGTGTATTTGCTTCAATCTGTATTTTGAATATACTTATGTCCTATTAAAATATCAAATTATGGAATATTCAGCTGAAAGGTCCGACTCCTCAACTTAATTAGTTATTTAACTATGGGGCTTTCAGGACTTGTCCCAGGTGAATATTCCATAATTTTATATTTTAATTTTGAATAATACCTCAATGGAACATATCATGAATCTTAAAAAAGTTGACTTATGTCCTGTGATATAAAATTCATTTAGGACATTAAAATACATTTGGTTATTTACTAAGGCTTTACTCAATTTGCTCTTTGTATGAGTAATATTATACATTATAGAATTTTAAAATATCTTAATAAATAGTTAATTATTCCCACCTCAGTAAACATGTGGATATTAATGTAAGTTTAGTGCTTAAAATTTTTCTGTGCTTGTACTTTTGTCTGGACAATAGTTTAATAGAATAGTTCCTCTTATGCAGACTTTATTTAAGTTTGATTGTTGATATGTTAAAGGAGGTGGTAACACAGGAATAGGAACCAGTAATGTCAACATAAAATAGTATAGTCAACCACAGCTTCCTTAAAAAAGCCAACAAAACCAAATCATCATAAATATCTAGTGGAATTACTCAATTACCAAGAAGTTGTTGAATATTAAAGATTTGCTAGCAAACTCCAATTCTAGTATTGGCTGCATTGAAATAACAGGAAAAATAAAATATGTGGGAATAGTTCATATGTACAGGGAACATCCAATTTGACTATTGCGTATATTTTTCGTAGGTTAATAGTTAAGTTATATTTTGGTTACGCATAAAGGAGTGAAGCATTCTAAGAAACTGTTCTGTTGATGTTTTAAACATAATTTTTAATAGTACAAGTGTAGCAGTCTGCCACTGTGGACTAGTCGTTATGCTCCTTGCCTCTGGTCCTGAGGGTCGTGGGTTCAAATCCGGCCAGGGTCGATGGATTTTTTTTTAGGATGGAAAAATCCAAGGAGCAAGTCCTCTGGGTGGGACTTTAAGCTGTGGATCCTGAGTCTGAAGATTTTCAGGCTCATAAAATATCCTTAAGTCTGAATAAAAAAAGCCTCTAAACAAAATTTACCGATCTCAACATCCTAGTAATATTGAACTTGTAAAGGAAAAATTCACTATGAGGTTTCATTTAAGATTTAAATTAAAATGTTTTATACCTCACCTCTTACCCAGTCTTCTAATTATACTAGTATCAAAGCTTAGGCAGCTTTATCTTCAGTAATTTCTTGTCTACTTGAAGCAGTTCTCCTGATTGACATAACATCAATCGATAAGAAATTATGAAGATGAAGCTGCCTAAATTTTTAAACTGGTATAATTAGAAGACTGGATATGAGGTGAGATATAAAATGTTTTAATTTAAAACATAGTAATAACTTAGTTGCTTGCTAGATGTCCCATTGAGTTGGTATGTTGACCACATGCTGTTCATGATATTTATGGGCAAATAAGATAACTAAATTAACGGGATCTAGTAACTCCTGACAAAGCAAAGGCTATGGCTCAACATTGGACTACACCATTATAAGTAGATAGACAACTGCAGTTGTAGTAAACTTAAGACAGTTTGATTATTCCTAAGGTGAGAACATGTAATTACCCATATGTCGTTACAAGACTTAAAAAATGAATACTTACATAGATTAGGTCATTTACTTGAGGGTGTTTTACTTTGAGAATTTATGATAGAACTATAATATCTATGTAGGGTAATGTGAATTTTTTATATATCACAAACTATTAATAATTTTAATTTACAGATTTTAAGATTGTCTTCAAGTATACAACTTAGTACAACATGCAAACCATCACAGCAAATTCGTTATCTTCATTTACATGACATTTTAAAGAAAGATATCATCGCAGTATCAGATGGCACTAAACCTGGTTTTATTAAGAGATTAGTTAAACGAATGGGTTGGCTAGATCATTCAAAAGGGGTAAGAAGTAATTTATTTTCATTAGTTATTCACAATCTTTAATCTTGAAATTTGAGAGTCAAAAGGGTTTAGCTTGGCTCAAATGTAATATTGAAATTAATGTACTCAGGGTTGCTGTTCACATATAATAGTTAATATAACTGACAGAAAAATGTCTGCTTAAAACAGGAATTTGAGTCCAAGATCTCCAGCTTTATGCACTGGTACACTAACTAATTAAGCTACTTAGGCAATTCAGGAACAGACACAAATCTTCCTCTATTTGAAATTCAGGCTATTCTTTACCAACCTCCTACCAAATTTTACTCTTAGGGTTTTATTTTTTCAAATTATTTCTCACCATTTACAATGATTTTTACATTTTTTCTAATGCTTATTTCAATATATTTTTATATTTTATTTTAGGAAGTGATATTTTGAGGTTATTTTAATTAAATAAAAATCTGCAGTTCCTGCTAATGTTTGGTATGAAAAACATAATATAAATTCAGACACTAAATTATTAAAACAGTTAGAAAATATAAAAGAGCTGACTATTTGGGAAAAAATCTATATTCAGAAGAACAAAAACAGAGTTATGAATTTTGAAATACCGATGGAATGTGACATTGTTTGGAGGTTCTTTGGCCAGTCACAGAATAGAGCTGACATCGACATCCAAGGTGTGCAACATAAATCTAACCAGTCTGGGCAAGATGCTAACGATGATTATGATATAATCAAAACATGTTCAAGAACAAATCAACTAAAATATTAATTTACTATTTTTTATGTTATTTAACTACATATGTAGCATGATAATGCAGCAGCCATACTGATTTTAACGAATATTCTATACAACAACAAAGACTTCCAGTGCAGCCAACATAGAGTATGTACTAATTAACTATACACATATATTGTTTAGTTGTTTCTTCACTCACCTCATACTTCTTAACTCCCAAGCAGACTTGAGTTTCTTCACTTCATTTGTGACATTCTCAATGCTGTATTACGTTCACAACTGATGTCCAACGCCTTCTATCCTGCAGACTGACCTCCGCGCCATCTGATGGCTGACCGAAGAACTTCCAAATTTACATAGATTGTTAAATATTCCACTTAATGTAGAAGATTTTGACAAGGAATATAATCATATTGTACATGTTGCTAAAATAAATGGTTTTGATGAAGACATAATAAAGAATAAATTAAAGAAATTCCAACAACAGAAAAGGTTACAGGAATACACCACCTTACAACATGATTCCAAGAAAGATGTAAAATTCAAGATATTTTACTTACCATCCTGAAGTTCATAATAAGTTTCAAAAAAAATTCAGAAAATTTAATATAACATTAGCTCCAATTAACAAATTCAGCCTGGGTAATCTTCTGTTAACTAATAATAAATGTAACACCCCAGACAACAAAAAATCTGGAATTTATCAAATTGATTGCAAAGATTGCAACAGGATATATATAAGAAAAACAAAAAGGAACTTGGAAACTCGTAAAAAAGAACACTTCAGAAACATAAAGAATGGAGAAATTGAAAAATCAGCTATAGCAGCACATAGTTTATTAGACCATCATAGGATTGAAAAAGAAGCAAAACTTTTGAAACATCTATCTAAACCTTTGGATTTAGCAGTTTGGGAAAAAATATATATTTAAAAAAACCATACTAGAACCATGAACTTCGAGATTCCGGACGAACCGAGCTTGATTACAAAGTTCTTCAAAAATACAACAGATGGCAGTTTAGAAAATGATTCATTCAAAAGAACACCAGATGGCAGTTTGGAGAGTAATTCCTTCAAAAGAACACCAGATGGCAGTTTGGATAATTACCGGCAAAAGAAAAAATTGACAGTCGTGAAAACGGCTGACGATGACGACAATGGGTCGCCGATACTGCAGTGCTATGTTTGAAAAAACAGAAGTATGAGGTAAGAAGAAATCACGATTCATTTAATTCTTATTAATTGAACCTCATAATGTTAAAAATTCCCAAATTTAATATATAAAAGTACTCAGGCTTGCTGTTCACATTCAGTAGTTAATACAACTAAAGAGAACAATTTTTTCCTACCTAAACCAGGATTTGATCCCAAGATCTCCAGCTTTACATGCTGAAATAATTAACCAATTGTGCTAAAGTCGAATGCGTTTACTTTCTAGCCGAAGAGGGGAAGCAATGGTGCTAGTGGTGAAGATGGAGAAAGTGTCTACTTTCACTGTTGGTACAAACAAATGACTGGTCAAGTGGTATAATCAGTGGCAAAATATAGTGGTAGGCCTACTTGAAGTAGGAGATGAAGTTAATGAAAGATCTTCGGATAATGTGACGTACAGATAAATTAAACAGCACTGATTTCCAGGTACTGTCTGGCAGACTTCATCATCATCATCGTCCTTTCAAGTATTAGGCCCAGTGGCCCGTTACGGTCTCCCACCATCTCCGAAAAGGTCGACCCACAGATCTTCTGCCTCGAAGAATGTAGAGAAGAATTTGTTTTGGTATTCTGTGACGATCCATGCGCTGAATATGGGCTAGCCAATTGTTTCTATATTCTTGGAGGTATTCAGATATAGGTACGATGTTTAACTCTCTGGCTATTGTTGAATTTCTTTGGTGGTCTAGAAGGCTATAACCTGCAGTTCGTCACAGAAATTTCATCTCCGTGGCTGTAATATGATGATCATCCTGAGTTCTGATGGTCCAAACTTCACTGCCATAACAGATTATGGGTCTAGCGAGAATTTTATAGATTTTCATTCTTGTGTGTCTCTGCACTTTTGATAGTTTAAAAACTTGGTTGATAATTCTTAAAGCTTTATTATAGTTTTGTATTTTAAAGGATATATCACATTCCTCATTATAAGTTAGATTATATCCTAAGTATTTAAATGAATTAACTTGCTCTAATATTGAATTCTGAATACAAATTTTACTTCTTACTGGGAATTTCCCTTGAAAGGCCATAACTTTAGATTTTGTGGTTGATATTTCCATGTTAAATCGTTGGGCTATTATATTAAGATGATGAGTGGAATATTGTAATGTCTGGCAGACTTAAATGTGTATATGCTGTGAATATAGGGTCTAACTTT
Source organism: Diploptera punctata (assembly GCA_030220185.1). Taxonomy (NCBI): domain Eukaryota; kingdom Metazoa; phylum Arthropoda; class Insecta; order Blattodea; family Blaberidae; genus Diploptera; species Diploptera punctata. The sequence continues at coordinate 2,027,101 of JASPKZ010002319.1, forward strand.
CTTACCACTTGACATTGTCACTAACAATTGACTATACACAACTGATGGATAATAAACAGTCAATACTACCTCAGACAAGGGTCTGCTACCTCCAACCCCTACTCACCCTCACCACATTCTTTTAGTTCACAGTTTTTCCACATTGGAAGTTAACATTGTCGAGTAATAGGCAATCTAGGAGCTGACACAAAACTTTTCCACTTGAAAAACATGTATACTCCTATTAGTGAACTTCTATATTATTATAGTAACTTCTACTTAGAAGACATTATGATAAGATTTATTCCATGCCATATCCATCCATCCATCCATAGTAATTCTGCCCGAGGGCAGGTCCTTCACTCCAATCATAGCGTTTTCATGCTATGCTTTGCAGCTTTACTACGGAATTATAGGTGTGGTAGCTTCCCCTTGCTTTCCACACTAGTGAAGGATGATGATGATAATGATAACTATGATGGCTGGATGATTTTTGGGGACTGGTGGGCCCTAAGCTTCCTGACATTTGTCTTTATAAGCTAATATATATATATATATATATATATATATATATATTCCATGCCATATTATATTAACTATGCTACAAGCTGGAAGGTCGAGGGTTTGAGTTCCAGTGGGGTCAGGATTTTTAAACTGACCCAAACCTTTTGGTGGCACCATGGCCCTGGAGTTGACTCAGCTTCTACCAGAAATGAGTACCAGACACTTGTTCTTGGGGCAAAGACTGCCGTCATGCAGGGCTGACATCAAGTGCCGATTGTCTAGAAAAAGTGAGAGCCTTAACCTCCAACTACCCTAAGGGCCCCTAAGACCGGTAGTGGGATAACTTTACCTTTATTATATCAACTAACTAACTGGCCCTATCGAACCTGTAGATTCATGGCCGTGCGAACATAAGCTCTTCATACTTTCCTATCCTGAGCTAATGTTTTCTAATCATCCCCTGTATAATCTACTTCCTCAAATCATGGTTAATGTTATTCTCCCACCTCATTCTTGGTCTACCAACTGGGTGTTTTCCCTCTGGTTTTCCTACATGAAGCTTCCATGCACCTCTTTCATTCCCCATTCATGTGACATGTCCTGTCCATCGCAATCTATGAGACTTAACTGTTCTAACTTCCTAAAAGGCCATGTAACTCACTGTTTTTCAGTTTTCTCCATTCACCTCTCTGTTCACCTCTCTTTGGTCCAAAAATTTCTCTAAGATTTATTCTGAAATACTTGTAATCTCCTTTGTCATATTATATTTTTTAAATTAATGTACTCTGGTTTATTGTTTGCATGAAATAGATAATACAAGTAAAGTGACACATTTTTTTCTGCCTAAACTGGGAATATCTCTCTATTTGAAATCCATTATATTGCTATTACTTTACGTATATCTTTGCAAATGTTTGAAGGGCCCATAGTACACCGCTGGCACTAATTTATCTATGTCAGGCTGATAGTACTCGTAGAGAGACGTAATATTGAGACAAGGGTGTCATCGTTTAATCTGGAGAGTATTTTAGATTTGATATGATTTCTCAGCAATCAATTTTGAAATCCGGTAACTAGCACATACTGGTTTCTCTGAAAGTGGTTGTCTGCTATTGTTTTGGAGTGTCTGCTGCTTTAGATTATTTAAAAATCCCATCCTGTCATCCCCTGTGTAAACAAAACATATGTCTATTATATTTAATTTATGAATTTGAACTCCATGCACGTTACCTAAGTATTTTAAAAGTATATATCATTAATATGTCCCTGTGAAAATATAGTTATATATTTCTAATCATGCCTGTGCCTTTCCATATTGATTTGCGTGTGAAGATCTGAAATGTCGTGGGATATTATAGTGTTTCAATGATGGAACCACATACAATACAATAAACAAACAACTTTCGTGCCATTCTGAATGCAAAAATAATCATTTACCCAGTCCGTATTAAAATGATATCGGTGTTTAGAATTTGCCCTGCTCACGCTGGATTGACTGCCACTGACCCTGACTGTGTACTGTCAATCACTGTGTACCTGCATCACCAGTGCAGGTACAAATGAGTGGAATGGGTATCGGTGGGGAGGATTTGTTATGAGCTCTCGGAGCCCAAGCTCCCCATGCCTGGTTAAGAGACATTTTCCTTTTATTATTAATTTTCTTAGAAATTTATGGTTTGGGACATTTTTATTTAATTTTGGCAAATGAGATTTTAGTAAGTTTCAATTCAAAACTGTTATTTGTCATGTTAGGTTTTTAGATACTATTCTGCTGTGTAAAATAGTTTTTACACTGAGCTGCATCTATATGTTAATTGCTTGGTCAAGCATTATAGTTTCATGTAAAGGGACAATACCATTGTTATTGTGAGTTTTTCCTCAGGTAGTTTACATAGCTTGCTCATTTCAGGTGCATGAGTAATCATACTTTATAAAGTAAATTTATTGTGTCTCTCTATAATAATTTAACAATTATTTTAATCAATCTTTGAGTATTCCTTTTGGAATCTTTACATTTTTACGATTCTGTAGATATGTTACATGACATTTTTATCTCGATTCATTTGTAATTTAGTTATTATGTTACCTTTATTTGAATTAACTAACTCACTGGCACTAACGAACCCATATATGGCCGCACGGACATAAACTCTCCATACATCCCTATCCTGAGCTAATATTTTCCAATCATTCCCTGTATAATCTACTTCCCTCAAATCATGGTTAATCTCAATCTCCCACCTCATTCTTGGTCTACCAACTGGGTGTTTTCCCTCCGGTTTTTCCTACAAGAAGCCTCCATGCACATCTTTCATTCCCCATTCGTGCCACATGTCTTGCTCGTCACAGTCTACGAGACATAACTATTCTCATTATATCTGGCTTTCCATAAAGACCATGTAGCTCACTGTTATGAAGTCTTCTCCATTCACCTATCTGTTCGTCACTCTTTGGTCATTTATTTGAATATTTATCTTAATTTCTGGGATATATATATATATTGCTAAATTAATATTAAATCTTATTTGATACCATATAGAAGTCTACACAACAGGGTGACTTCTACAAAGAAGATATTGATAGCATTTATTCCATGCCATATTATGAAAAATTTATAGTCTGCTCCTGGATTGCCTAGTGCACCAGCAAATAAAGCTGGATATCTTTGGTTCAAATCCTGATTTAGACAGAAAAAAATTGTTTTCTTTAGTGTATTAAAATATTGCAGGCGAGCAGCAAGTCTGAGTACATTCATTTCAATATTACATTTGTAATTAACTAATATGGTACATAATAAATTCCATCATAATATCTTTTAAGTAGAAGGAACCCTATTGTAATGCAAATAGATCAAGTTTTGTGTCTGCCCCTGGTTTGCTTAAGTAGCACAATTGGTTAGTGCATATAACTGGAGATGTTGGGCTCAAATCCTGGTTTAGACAGGCATTTTTTTAGTTGTATTAGCTTAACTCATGAATTATATTAATCCTTTGAATCGTTGACTCAAGTTCATGAAACCCGTTTAATTTTGTAATTGATATCCCTCTTCCAACTATTCATAGCTTTATGTACTGCAGCAAACTATAAACTTTTATGCTACCTATGTCAGTCTTTTGTCATGTTTAAATACTATGTTTTATTACATTAATATTGAGAAGCTAAAGCTATTACTATGATAGAAATAAGTAAATTACTGAATACAATTAAATTATTGTAATCGATGGTAAAGAGGAAAATTTTTGCCTGAACAGGGAATTGAACCCTGGACCATCAGCTTTCCATGCTGATGCTCTGACCACTGAGCTAATTGAGGCTTCATTCCCAACCAAGCATAAATCTTCCCTTTACCTTACTCTCTTGGCCCCACATTCAAATGCAATGAATCATCATTCACAAATACACAATGAACTATATTAAGAAGACATGAAGGGACTCCACACAGCTATAGCATTATTTATTAAATTAATATTGAGAAGCTAAAACTATTACTATGATAGAAATAAATAAATTAATGAACACAATTAAATTATTGTAATCAATGGTAAAGAGAAAAAGAGAGAAATTTATGTTCTATATTTAAATTTTTTGCCTAAATTGAGATTTGAACCCAGGATCTCTAGATATCCGTTCCAGTGCTTTATCATAAGTAAGAGAAAACATTTCTGTCTAAATGGGGTGCCTAGATAGCTTAATTGGATAAAACATTGGAATGGAGTTCCAGAGATCCTAGATTCAAATCTTGGTTTAGGCAAAAATTGTTCTCTTACAATATTAATTTGTCCTTTATATAAAATGACAAATTTAAATAAAAAAATTCAAAATTTGTATCTTAATACCTAAAAAAGTAATGTTAAAAGAATAATAGAAAACATTGAAAATGAAGCTATACTAACATGAATGCTACACTGCTATAATCAACTTCAAGCATATGCAATTGTATAGGTAAGAAAAGGGGGCACGCCGTAGCGTAGTGGTTAAGGCACTGAGCTACAAGCCGGAGGGTCGAGGGTTCAAGTCCCGTTGGGGTCAGGATTTTTAAACTGACCCAAACTCTCTGGCAGCACTATGGCCCTGGGGTCGACTCAGCCTCTAACAGAAATGAGTACCAGACGCTTGTTCTGGGGGTAAAGACGGCCGTCACGCAGGGCTGACAACCCGGCTGACATAAAGTGCCGATTGTCTAGAAAAAGTGGGAGCCTTAACCTCCTACTACCCCAAGGGCCTCCGGGTCTGTTGTGGGATCACTTTACTTTACTTTATAGGTAAGAAAAAATGTTAAACCATTTGCCTTTGAAGTCATTTACTAGGATATATTTATGGAAATTTTCCTTTTTGTATCGTTTATGATTAATTGTAGGCCTACTGGATAAGATAGTAGAAACATTCAAGTAAACATAAATTATGTAAATGTTACCAAACATAATGTCAAATTTATTTTTTGTATATTTGAAGAGAAGAGAAAAATTTGTGTTTAGATTGGAACTCGTCCAGATAGCTCAATCGGTAGAGCATTGGTCTAGAAAGCCAAAGGTCCTGGGTTCGAGTCCCAGTCTGAACATATAATTTTTCTCTTCAAATATAAGAAAAATATAAACCTAGACTGGGGTTTGAATCCAGGACCTCTAGCTTTATACGCTATTGCTCTGCCACTGAGCTGTCCAAAGCCTCCAATATAAATGCAAATTTTTCTCTTTCAATTCCTGAGAGTGCTAAAGGCTTGCAAACCATTGCTCGACATGTGAATGACAGCTTCTTATTTAAGAAAACCAATGACATTTTTAGAATTCTGTAAATTATTATACAAGACAAGAAAGATTGGCTTTATATTCTTGTTTTAAAAATTATTTTACTGCCAACTTTAAACTTTTGTACCTTTACCATTACACTGAGCACTTTTTCCAAATTTCATAATTTTTAAATGTGGTTTTCAAAACTTGTTTTAATAGTTACAGTTTTATTTAACAAAGCTTTTTAACACTTTAAACTAGGCCATGGTACTGATACTATGGGTATTTTAATGAATACATACCGGCTGTAGTATAGTACCATCCAATGCAATGTGATTTTCCACATTCTGTTTGTTTCAAACAGAATTATCAACAGTAATCTATCAAGAGGTTGTGTTTTTCTGAAAAAGTCACGAGTGACGAAGTCGCTTGTGATTTTATCTAATGAGAAACTCAACCTCGCATTGGATTTGGAGTTACTATTTAGCGAATAATACATCATAAGCTAAAAATAATTATAATGTTTAATATTTACCAAATATGAGATTATGTATTCCAATCTTACTTTCGGGTGATTAGTAAGCCGACTGGATAGTTATAAATAGCATATCTTTACTGTTAAATCTCTTTGGGCTTGGGAAAAATCAATAACAGATGATTATATGAGAAATAACTATTAATAATAATGCAGATTCATTATACAACATTTAATAATTTTTTTAGAACAGCAGAACTAACCTTTTTTTTTTTTGGTAATTTTTAAAATTTTTTTTTTGGCATTCCTTGCTATACCATATTGATTGTCCACTGTTCAATCAATATCCCCGTAAAAAGAAGTTAATTTGCGGAGATATATCTCATTACGAACAGGAAGAGGCCCGATTATTGGTCTATGAGCTAAATAGTCTACTAAAGTAATATTAAGAAGCTAAAGCTATTATTATGATTTAGATAAGTAAATTAATATATTATTCTATCAGTTATATTATATGGGTGCGAAACATGGACTCTTACTTTAAGGGAGGAAAGGAGATTACAAGTATTTGAGAATAAAGTACTTAGGAACATTTTTGGACCAAAGAGAGATGAACAGACAGGTGAATGGAGAAGACTACATAACAGTGAACTATATGGTCTTTATAGGAAGCCAGATTTAATAAGAACAGTTAAGTCTCGTAGACTGCGATGGGCAAGACATGTTGCACATATGGGGAATGAAAGACTTGCATGGAAGCTTCTTGTAGGAAAGCCAGAGGGAAAACGCCAAGTTGGTAGACCAAGAATGAGGTGGGAGAATAACATTAACTATGATTTGAGGGAAGTAGATTATACAGGGAATGATTGGAAAGTATTAGCTCAGGATAGGGATGTATGGAAAGCTTATGTCCATGCGGCCATTAACCTACGGGTTCGATAGTGCCAGTGAGTAAGTAAGTAAGGAAGTAAATTAATATACACAACTAAACTATTGTAATCAATAGTAAAGAGAAAAAAGGTAAACGGAGGATTTGTGCTTGGATGGGAATGTAGCCAGAATTAGTTTAGTGGTCAGAGCGTTAGCACCAGAAAGCTAAAGGTTTGAAGTTTGATTCCCGGTTCAGGCAAAATTTTTTCTCTTTACCATTGATTAGAATTATCTACTATTAATTGTACCATGTGAAAGGGCAAACCTTCTAGTTTTACTGTTCATCACATGTCACCAATATTCATCTCTGCATTTTAGTGACACCTATAGTTTGAAAACCTGCTCAGAGTGGTGATAAATTTGATAATTCATTCTAAAATTTTTCAGACATGACACAAAATACTTCTTTATATTTTTTCTCAGTTCATGTCTTAGCTTAAAATGACCAATATGGATAAATTAGGGCATAGTAAAATCAATAGCAAATTTTGTATTCTAAAGAGCTTGCTGAAGCAGAGCTAATTGAACTTGTAAATGGTTCAGATACAGGGTTTGTTACTTAGTAGTGGTTTGCCATACTGGGTATGCTTTGAGCAGCATTCTGGTTTAACTCCAATATCTTAGTCACATCCACTGCTGTGGTCTTGAGGTAGCATGCTGCTTTGTCACACAGTGGGCCCAGGTTTGATTTGCGGTTGGGACAGGCTCCTGGGGGAGGTATTTTCGGGTTTTTTCTCACCTGTAAGACAAATGTCAGGAAGCTTAGGGCCCAACGGTCTCCAAAAATCATCATTATCATTATCAACCTTCAACAGGAAGCTACCACACCTAAAATTCCCTGGTAAAGCTGCAAAGCATAGCATGAAAATGCTATGATTGCAGTGAAAGACCTGCCCTTGGGCAGAATAACTAGATAGATAGATCTTAGTCACATGTTTACCAATTTTCCAGCTGTTTGTTCAGAAAGGAAGCTATTTCCCTTGGGCTATAAGAATTTTTGGGGTGTTGAAGTAACAGTAAATATTAGGATGACAATAGAGAAGGAATTTCAGGGTTGTACAATCAGCATATATTCAGTTCCAGTTGAGAAATTGACATGGCCAGTTCATTGAACAATTTTGTCTTTCTAGTAATGATATTGTTGAATTACTAGAAAAGGACAATATTTACATTGATTTTTCTGATGATAATGAGGAAGATGAACTAGATTTCACAGAAAATCAGAGTAGGAATGATAGCGGTGTTGATGATGGCAGTGAAATTAAAGTTGACACACGAAATAAAGTAAATTCAGGACAATGATATAAATTGGGTAATTCTTATAGAGAAGTGGGAAAAGTTAGCTGTAGCTGCTCATGCTTGGTCTGAAAAACATCTAATGGGGACCTAATTAAACAAACAGAAAAACAAAAATAACTCACGGTTTAGGGAAAAAATCCACATTAAAAAAAAAAGAAAGGAAAACTTTTGAACTTTAAAATTACCGCAGATTCTGAGTTATCTGGAGGCTTATCAGTCCGCCAATAGAGGGAGGAAGAAGCAGTTCTTCTGATCAACATAACATCAGTTGACGAGAAGGTAAGCTGCCAAGACTTCGAAACCGGTCAGTTAGAAGACTGGATATGAGGTGAGGTATGAAACATTTTAATTTAATCTTAAATTCTTATAAATCCAATAAATTTACATTTTCTGCAGTTTCTGAACCTAATAAATTTGCTTCTTCTTTCTTAAAGTCTTTTTTTTTATTGTTTTATGATGATGGTGTTATGGATATAATTGTAACAGAGACAAATTGTTGTTATATTATTTTCAGTCTGATCATCTTACCTCAATATTAATGTTGATTTGTTCTTGGACATGTTTAAAAAAAATTCTGTTTTATCGTCAGCTTTTCTGGACAAGCTGACGATAAAACAGAATTGTTTTGAAACATGTCCAAGAACAAAACAACATTAATATTGAGGTAAGATGATCAGACTGAAAATAATTTAATTAAAATAACCTCAAAATATCACTTCCTAAAATTAAATATTACAATTATATTATTTTTGGTCTGGACATCTTACCTCAATATTAATGTTGATTTGTTCTTGGACATGTTTCAAAACAATTCTCTGTTTTATCTTCAGCTTTCCCAGTCTGGGAAAGCTGAAGATAAAACAGAGAATTGTTTTGAAACATGTCCAAGAACAAATCAACATTAATATTGAGGTAAGATGTCCAGACCAAAAATAATATAATTAAAATAACCTCAAAATATAACTTCCTAAAATTAAATATTAAATATTACAAATTGTTATGCTAGTGATAAATTATAAATCACAGACATAGAGACCCCACAGTCGTGTGAATTTATGGTTACTAACTGAGAAAGTTGGTATGGTAAACATAGGAGTGTGGGCATTTAAATGCTTAGCTTGAAGGGTTAAAGTCCAATTTTCTATAGTGTGATTATAATTTATCCTATGGGCTGTGAAAGGTTGTACAAGAGAAGAACATATTAGAAATGAGAATATTAGAGACGAACTAAAAGTACAATCACTTCTTCAACAAATCAAAGAACACAGGAACAGTTGGATAGAACATCTGCAAAGAAAGACAGAAGATAGAATACCAAAGGTGGCACTGATATATAATCCTGGAGGATGAAGATCAGTAGGAAGACCAAGAAAGCACTGGGCTGAACAGATGTTAGATCGGAACAGGCAAAGACCTAATCCATAAACTTTGATGATGATAATTTATCCTCTTCTAGACTAGTTATTAGTAGAGATCTGTGAAATTTGCAAGTCGCGATAATGCAAAATCCTCTAATTTTGTAATTTTCTTGTACCATTATTAACTCCACTTCCCATAACCTCAAAAAAAGCATTTATGAATCGCAAAATAACGCAAAATCCTACGATAATATGAAATAACACTGCAATTTTAAATTTTCAACAAATTCTGGACTTTTTTTTGTTCTATTCGCAAAATTTTCATAATGGATTTTTAAATACTGTTTTTGGATTTCATCTTCTTATTAACTGCCATATCTGCTTCCTCCATGCACTCTTGTAAAGGGAAATGGTTGCAACACAGTTCACAACACAGAGGTAATATTTTCTGTCCTTCTCATGCTCCATAGATTTTAAATTCTATGACCAACATGAATTCCAAAAAATACAAATTGTATTAACGTGTAAGATAAGTTTTTTTTCCCCCTAAATTTTTGCAGACATAGTTATCAATTTTATATCAATCATTATTAAGTAATGATATGATCAAATCTGAAGAAAATATTTCTTTAAGTATAATATTAACTATGATTTGAGGGAAGTAGATTATACAGGGAATGATTGGAAAGCATTAGCTCGGGATAGGAATGTATGGAGAGCTTATGTCCGTGCAGCCATGAACCTACGGGTTCGATAGTGCCAGTGAGTAAGTAAGTAAGTATAATTTTAATGATTATACCTCATAATGTTTACTAACAAAATTATTAAATATATAAGCAGTAACCTGATAATAATGCAAGCACTGCCAAATTTGATTAAGCTAACAATGGACCATGAGTAATTATATCATATTGAAAGAAATATTCTTATCCCCAATTCAATTAAAACAGAATTTCATTACATTAACACATTTTTTCTATTGAATTACATATCAGTAACATAATTGTATAAGCTAAAAGTTGACCTTAAACTATTGGATATATCATTCTATTGGGTATAATATACTAAACTAGGATTAAAAAGACTCAAATTTACATTTTTTTTAGAATAACACTGCCAAATTCCTAATAACGTCGAAATCTTGAAATTTTAAAACAAATTTTCCCTAAAAATAAAACCACTTTCATGGATCTCTAGTTATTAGTAATAAATTACTGATTTTATTGATTTTGATTCCTATTTAGTAACCAGATTGGAAAGTCATAAAATATTAATGCATTTAACAGAGGCTGAACTCTGTTGAAGAGTAACTAAGATTTTACTACTTAGCACAAGTTAAAATTCTCATGACCTCTATAATAATGGTATATCTTGGAATATAAGGTTTTTTTTTTACAGAGGACTATTTAACTCATGCCCCAAATGGGAGTCAATGACAAATCACATTTCAATTAATTTTGATTTACAACCAATCACAGTCGTGTTTCACCTCAATTTTATCAATTTAATTTTATCATATTAAAGAAGTCCACCGCTGTGGTCTCGAAGTAGCGTGCTGCCTTGTCACGCAGCGGGCCCGGGTTCGATCCCTGGTCGGGCCAGTTTTTCTGGGTGAGGTTTTTATCGGGGTATTTCCTCACCTGTAAGACAAATGTCAGGAAAACTTTAAGGCCCAAATGGTCCCCGAAATCATGTGACCATCATCATCATCCTTATCATTATCATCTTCATCATAATCATCCTTCACCGGTGTGGAAAGCAACGGGAAGCTACCACACCTACACAATTCCCTAGTAAAGCTGCAAGCATAGCATGAAAATGCTATGATTGCAGTGAAGGACCTGCCTTCGGGCAGAATTACTATGGATGGATGGATATTAAAGAAAGCTCCTTGTTTTTAACATTCTGAATAGGTCAGAGCATTATTTAGCAGTGACAGACTCTCTAAGAAAAATATTGAATATAACAATTTATATATTAAGATGTAAGAATCCTAGAATGCAAGTGGCTCCCAGATTGTATATGTAGTGCACAAATGTAACCAGACGCTGCTTGTGGGATATAATAGAAAAACATTTGTAGCAATTGATTTTTATACCACAAAAAAAAAAAAGAAACCACTGTTTGCACTTTCTTAAATATATTATTTCGCAGGTATTTACGTTCCAGAAAAATATAATTGACATATTTACATTCATAGGACATCAGAAATTAATTAATAACCTATAATGTTGGTTATAAACAGTTTGATGTGTTTCATTTTGTTCTCCACTAGGATGCATTCTTACAATATTGCACTCCTTTGGCAATAAATAATATGATCTGGTTGCAGTGAAGAACAGATTGAACATATTAGTCGTTCAAAATATCTCTGCAGGCGGAAGAATTGCGAAGCTCTCTTTGTTGCTACACGTGACGTCATCTAAGGCAGTGTTCACTGTCAGCGTCCCACGTCCCATTCCCCTCGGCACTCATTGATAGCAGTGTCACGTGTTCTATTCCTGCATAAACACGACTGCAGTGCCCTCCGTCAACAACTGCGCTTACTCCTTAAACGGGTAATAATAAATGTTTCTCGTTTGTTTTCAAACATCACCGTTTACATTAATTATGTAAATATTTTAAAATAACTATATTTAAATAATGATTTGTGAGTAAACAGCTTAATTTTATTTGTTAAATAGTCCTAACAAATACCACTCTTGATTTCCAAATTCTCTAGATAAATTTGGAAATCACTCGTGGCATTATTTATGATAAATAGGAAGGGAATGAACAGATTGATGCAACTATCAAATGAAATGGTATATGCTTTGTCTGTCCATTTTACAAAAATTCACATGGGAGTTAATATCACATATAACTTACAGAAGAGAATAGTCTTGATCTTGGAGCAACATTTATTATTCATGAACAAGAATTTTGGAAGAAAAATTAACCAATAAATTTAAATGGGAATATCACATTAAGAGAGTTATTTGAAATGATAATATTATAGAGTATATAAGCAATTTTTTCAAATTTATACAGTAGTATAACTGTAGCTGGACTTAAAGAATTCCTATAGAGCAGGGCTGCCCAAACTTTTTAATGGGTCGGGCCAATAACTGATTATGCAATTGATCGCGGGCCGGAACATAAATATCGTTACTATTATTGTTGCTACTGCTGCTTCTATTATTATTATTATTATTATTATTATTATTATTATTATTATTATTACTACTACTAAAATAAAATTACATTATCATACAGAAGAATGTAAAACATTTGTAACACCATGCTGCAATTAAAATTGTAAAAAAAATTGGTACGAAATTGAATATATTTACCTAATGAGATGAGTGGAGCTGGCTTCTTAAAGGTAACAAACGATCGATCATCTCCATTAAATTTATCAAAATGGCTATGGTTTGTTTGGTAATGTCTTTTAATGTTATATTCTTTCACAACTGCAATAACATCGTTACAAATAACACATAACACTTTGTTTCCATGCTCCTTCACAAAGTACTTGCTGGTCCAGGATTCGTTAAACTTCCTATACTCGGAATCAACTTTGCGTTTTTTTGAAAGCATTTTCTCACTTTAACACTATTTTTACAACTATTCCGTGTACAGGCTACTGTTTGATTGACAATACAACAAGCGAAACAATTAATGTCCAAAGTTTGGAGTGAGGAGAAAATGGTAAATAAGGGATGAATCATCTCTACTATAGTCCACAGACGAAGAGAATGAAAGCACGGGACGAAGAGGGGGCACAGGGAATTGCAAGCGATACAATGGCATACTACCTGAGAATGAAGGAACACTCATGACGTATGAAATACCTATTGTTTTCATTCACTTCGTCTGTGGACAGTACTTTGTCAAGAGAAGCGGTGACACCTCAACTCCACATTCCAGAGAGATGAATTTCACACAGGGATGTCCAAACTAGATGTTACATTTTAAAATCTAACTTAAAAATATATAATTAATTTGTTCATTTCAGTGCTTACGCGGGCCATACAAAAAGCCATGGCAGGCCGGATGTGGCCCGCGGGCCATAGTTTGGACAGCCCTGCTATAGAGTGAGTTAATTTATGCAAATATGTCTACATGGCACAAATATTATGGTTTGGGTAGGCAAACAGTAGCAGATACTTTTGAAATACACAATGGAGATGCACCATCTCTTCTACAGTTCAATTTTGTACTAGAGCATGCCATCAAATCTTTAGAGGATAAAAAAGCATACAACACCATCAAATCTTTAGAGGATAAAGAAAGCTTACAACTCAATGATATTAATAAGTTGCTGGTATATGTTGATGATACAGTATTATTAGATGATAGTGAGGAGATACTAAAGGCCAAAACACACACTCTATTGAGTAACACTAAGAAATTGGGGCTGGAAGTAAACATCAATAAAACTAAAGACATGGTCACACATAAAATTGAATTGTATAATGGAAAGGGACAAATGAGGGAAATTTTGAACAAGTGGCTGAATTCAAATACCTAGGAACAATTATTACAATCAGGTACAGAAAGAAATTGAAATAGGCTCAATTCAGAAAATGCATTTTGTTATGCATTACAGGGATTCTTGTCATTCCAACTTGTCTCAAAAAACATTAAACTGAAAATATGTAAAGCTATTATTTTTCCATATATATTATATAGGTGCAAAACATGGAATCTAAGGGAGGAGAAAAGATTGAGTATTTAAGAATAAAGTTCTTAGGAACATTTTTGGACCAAAGAGAGATGAAGAGACAGGTGAATGGAGAAAAGTACATAACAATGAGCTACATGATGTTTATGGGAAATCAGATGTAATAAGAACAATAAAGTCTCATAGATCCCGATGGGCAGGACATGTGGCATGAATGGAGAATGGAAGTGGGACATGGAAGCTCTCTTGTAGGGAAACCAGAGGGTAAGCACTCAGTAGGTAGGTCAAGAAACAAATGGGAGAATAACAACCATGATTTGAGGGAGGTGAATTTTATGGGCATGATTGGAAAACATTAGCTCAGGATGTGTGGAGAACTTATGTCCATGTGGCCATGAATCTCAGATTCGATAGTGCCAATGAGTGAGTTAGTTTAGGGCTCTGCAGTATTTTTATCCCTCCAGTAAATGGACACATCCTTCAGAAACCAGTTTTTTTTTAACCTGTCAATGGTCTTTTAATCTGTATTTTATTGTACCAGTATGTGAGCCCTTGAGTATTAAAATGGTCCATGTCCATTATGTCATATTTTGAGAACACAGAATTTCCTTCTAAATACTGATTTAAATAATATATTATAAATAGTCCCTCCATGGTATCTTTACCTGTCGTGATGGAATGGCTTGCATGCTTAAATGATCCCGAGAGCTATGCCAGTGGTAGCATTGCTGCCGATAGGGTTACCCATGTCAGACTGGTCAAAGGTGATGAGCGCCAGACGAAAAAAGTACCTTGGTTGAAAGAGTGACACTCTTTCACCATAAAATACAAAAATACAACTGTCAAGAAATGCGGACATGGGTTCTACTGGGGTAAAGTTTTCTGGAGGTAAAATAGTCCCCCCATTCGGTTCTCCGGATGGGGACTACTTCAGGGAATCCATGTTGATCAGTGATGGAAAACATTAGCTCAGGATAGGAATGTATGGAGAGCTTATGTCTGTGTGGCCATGAACCTATGGGTACGGTAGTGCCAGTGAGTTAGTTAGTTACTTAGTTATTATAAATAGTATACAATGAACAAATATCTTATTTATTTAAATAGACGCTTTGTAACACTAGAAAAATACAATTATAAACATAAATGTACTTTTGAGCTGTAAATAAATGTGCTCACTTGTAAATGAAGCAAAATGGACATAGCACATTTTAATGTTCAAGGACTCAATTGTGAAATGTGCTGAAACCAGACAAACCATTATTAATCAGAAGAGTATTGCTTCACTTTAAAAAAAAAGTGAGTGCAATAACATTGAACTAATTAGGCCCAAATGGAGAAATACAAGTGTTTCATAGCTGCATAGCTAACTAACTCACTGGCACTTTTGAACCCAGAGGTTCATACTGCACAGACATAGCTCTCCATACATCCCTATCTTGACCTAATGTTTTCCAATCCTCCCCTGTATAATCTACTTCCTCAAATCATGTTATTCTCCCACCTCATTCTTGGTCTATCAACTGGGTGTTTTCCCCTCTCGTTTTCCTACAAGAAGCTTCCATGCCCCTCTTTTATTCTCAATTGATGCCAAATGTCCTGCCCATCAAGTCTATGAAACTTAACTGTTCATATTATAACTGGTTTCCTATAAAGATCATGTACTGGTAGCTCTCTGTTACATAGTCTTCTTCATTCACCTGTCTGTTCATCTCTCTTTGGTCCAAAAATTTTTCTTCTTCTTTCTTCTTCGGCTTTCCCCAACTTATAGGTTTGCCGTCTTCAGTTTCCATTTATTTCTATCATTCCAATCCCTTCTCCAAATTCCTATCATCCATTATAGTTCTGACATAAGTTTTCCATTTCCATCTTGGTCTGCCATGTTTATTTCTTCCAGGGGGGTGACCATTGCTATATATTTTTTGGCCATCTTTCATCTTCCATTCTTTGTACATGGCCATACCATTTGAGAGTTTGATTTTCAATCCTCTTAACAACAGATGTGGTGACATTCATTTCTTTCCAAAGGAAAGCATTTTTCTAAGAACTTTATTCTCAAATACTCATAATCTTTTCCTTTAAAGTAAGAGTCCATGTTTTGTAACCATATAACAGGGAGAATACAGTTTTATATATTTTCAGTTTAATGTTCTTTGAGAGAAGTCGGGGCGACAAGAGGCCCTGCAATGCATAATAGCATGCACTTCCAGAATTGAGCCTGGTGTTTAATTTCTTTATGTATAGAGATATTTTTGCATATGTGCATAATCCAATTCATACTAACGTCTATTGTTATTATAATGTTAAATCACTCTACAGATTGATTCAGAGACTATGTTACAATGTTTACAGATGATCCATCTACAGTAATTCTGCCCGAGGGCAGATCTTTCACTGCAGTCATAGCATTTTCATGCTATGCTTTGCAGCTTTACTAGGGAATTATAGATGTGGTAGCTTCCTGTTGTTTTCCACATCGGTGAAGGATGGTAATGATAATGATGATGATGATGGCCGGATGATTTTCGAGGACCATTGGGCCCCAAGCTTCCTGACATTTGTCTTACAGGTGAGGAAAAACTCCGAAAAAACCTCACCCAGGAGCATGTCCCGACCGGGAATTGAACTCGGGCCCACTGCGTGACAAGGCAGCATGCGACCTCGAGACCACAGCAGTGGACTTATAAAGGAGATAATATTCTGAACAATTTTCATGTAGTAACCTGTTTGGAAATGTCTCTTTTGATGGATGCAGTCAATGATTTGTGTGTTAGTGTGCACTGCCAGCTCGTTTAAATGGACAATTTTATCTCAACTTTCTCGATTTAGTTGTAATACCCGAGTTGCTAGAGGATATTTCTTATGATCTTTGTAAACAAATATAGTATTAATATATTATCCTTCAATGAGAAGTGTTAAATTAATAATAAAAATCGTCAATAGTATAATATGTTGGTGCCTCCACTCACTTTTCCCATGGCATCCAAGATGTTCTCCATGAATGTTTTTTTGTGAGGTGGATTGAAAGAGGTGGTTCATTTTGGTCTACACATCCGCCTGAATTAACACCATTATATTTTTTCTTTGGGTCATCTTATGCCCATATTTATGACATGCCGATTGAATCTTAAGAGGACTTAATAGCTAAGATGATAATTGCTTATGACACAGTTAGAAACATGGTGGGAATCTTTGAAGTGAGTGTGACACTCAATATGCTGTAATGCCTTTATTTAGGCGGGTTCATGTAATGTATGTATTCAAACCTCAGTATGACAATATTTGCTGGACTCTGACAGTTTATATTGTTTTACCAGGGTTATTATTATGATGATGGAATTACATTGTACGGTACAGGGCTATTCAGAAAGGAGGAACAGACTTCAAACATTTATTTCTTCCAAACTACAAAAAGCAGAATCACAATTCCAACATTCCTGGAAAGACAAAAGTTCAAATGTTTTATGCATTCAGTATGAACACCATGTGTTACATGACAAATATCAAAACGGTGGCTCATTTCTTGTCACACATGAATCAGCTGGTCTCTAGTTATCGAATTCACAGCTTCAACAATTCGATGTCACAGATTTTCATGAGTGTCAGGCATAGGCGGAAATAAAAACACGGTCTTTAACATAACTCCACAGATAAAAATCACACGGTGTTAGATCTAGTGATCTGGGAGGCAACCAGCGATGAAGGTGATCTTCTGCTCCTCCTCTTCCAATCCAAGAGTGCCAATGCGACCATGATTGCAACTTCAAGCAATAGTGCCAATGTGGCCGTGATTGGAACTTCAAACTTTTCTCTTTCTAGGAACGTTAGAATTGTGTTTCTATTTTTTGTAGTTTGGAAGAAATAAATGTTTGAAGTCTGTTCCTTCTTTCTGAATACCCTGTATTAGGAGAAAATAATGTTGCATCCCTATATTTTTGGGGACAAATTTCATTATTAATGTGAGGAGACTTTTTCAAGCCATTGCTTGCTGTAAAGATAGTGAGCAAGTTATTGAGTAGATTTACAAAATTATGAGTATTCTATCCATAGGGAAATTTCGAGCCCTTTCATTAAATCATTTTATGAATCTTCTGAAATTGTCACCTTTGATTCTTTATCTGCATGGTCGATTTTGCCACTCATAGCGTTTCTCAATATATTTTCTCTTGTTAAGAATCTAACCAAGGTATATTTTGAAAATCCATATATTTTTTTGTAACCATGTCTGTTTCATTCCATCATCTAAGTCTCTAAATGCTGCTAATTTCATTTAAAGAACTTATTACCTTGATTGTACAAGACGTATCTCCTTGAGGCCTATACACTAAAACATAACTTAAGGAGAATGCTTTTTTTTAAGCTTTACACAAAGTACAGTTTCATCTCTCTATAGAGGTCTCAGCTATAAACCTATTACCTGCTTTATTAATATATGTAGGAAACAACACTATGGGGCTTCTTTTAATCATTAATGAGTTGGATATTTTGACTCACATCATATTTCTTGTGAGTCAAAATATCCAACTCATTAATGACTATTACCTGCTATTATTTTCTGGGAAACAGACACATTCCAGGAACTACTAAACTCTGAAGTATATATATTAAAAAAAAAGGTGTTTCCAAATTTTTTCATCTCTACAATGAATGATATTTAACATTATTATGATATCAGATTTACTGGGATCATATAAAAATATCACTTTATATGGGTTTATCATTATTTTGTTCTTTGTTATATAGAAATTTGACTGTATTGGGATTTTATTTTATTGTTGTATCTTTCAAGTGAATTCAGTAATAAAATTCTAAGGTGAAAGGTGTAGGTTATTATCAATAACATTGTGAAGTATTTCCTGTTTTTGGGTTCCTATATAAATTGTTTATAATATATTAGCTAATACCCGGCGTGCACTGCTACGCCTAAATAAATGAAAAATAATGTGCTTTTATGTTTAGTTGAATAAGTAAATGGGAAAATAATTATAAATTTATATTTATTAGATACCCCATGCTGATTACCTGGCATTGTCCAGGAATCTATTCATCCCGATCTTCTTGGCATAAATGAGCTGAAAGAAAAAAATTAATGTACTTCTTATGATTTATTGAATAAGTAAAATGAAAAATAATTATAAATGTATATCGTAATTATTTTAAGATTCCCCGTACTGATTACCTGGTGTTGCCCAGGAATCTACTTATCTCGATCTTCTTGGCATAAATGAGCTAAAAGACAAAATTCGTTATTGTGAGTCATCCATAACAGAATATACCCACCATGCTAGCACAGAAATCTATGTACTTGTCTCAATCTTTTTGGCATCAATGAAAGACAAAAATGGTTATTGTGAGTTTCCGTAAGAGATAAACATACGCTGTCATGGACTTTTTTGTAGAGCTTTTTGAGATATTCAATTCTGTGTACATTAATTTTGTGTATTTGTTATGGTTTAGGCAGCGTAAGCCATTTAAGGATCCAAAGAGCTACTTTTTTCACATTTTCCACTACAAAGGGCGTTTTTAAGGGTGTAGGAGTTGAGTATCACAACTCTCTTACAGCCTATGTTCATCCCGGGAATCTCCTGAACATTTTACAAAAAGCCCCATCACAATTGTGTGGCCGCGCATAAAGTACAAACAAACATTAATTTTTATATATTAGATTATCTCCTTTATCACCACTTAAAATTTTATAACATAGTCACTGAATAGCTTTGTGTGTACACCTGTTTACAGTGTGTCTATAAAATAAGTCTCACTTTCAATAATATTGAAAGATAGGTTGTATGGAAAGTTGGGATATTTATGATCAAAGTGTAACTGAGGCCAGAATTTCAATATAAGTTTATAAAACACTCTCTCCTTGGAACATAGGGCCTACATAATTGTATTTCATATGATGTCGAATTTAATTATTTTAAATAAAATTAACACATACTGTGCATTTTCAACAATACAATAAAGTAGTCCCTATAATACCCTCAAAATGGATTTGTTCATATAATATTGATATTATTATTATATTATATTATTTATATATTATTATTTATTTAATTTATTTAAATTATATTTATTTAATTAATTGATATTGATATTATTAGAACAGCTTCAAAATAAAAATATGAATAAAAGTGACACTACATATCCAAAATGTGTGTTAAAGTATTAATTTTATTTAAATATTAAATATGTGTAAGTCACCCTTTGCAATATTACTTGTAACAAAGAAAAGTCTGTCATGCTGAAACTGCATAAACTTAGGAAATTCTTCAAAAGGTAAAATTTATTATCTGATTTTGTTGGTTGAAGGTTAACTAAATTGAATGTACTGATATCCAGTTTCATTATGAGAAAACAAATATTGTAGGCACTAGAGCAATTATAAAATGTTGCCTTTCAGGTAAACCTCCACTCCTAATGGCTAGATTTTTCTGAGTCTTGCTGAATACCTTTCTCATCTTATTTCAGTGGGATTTACCAGGTTTCATTCAAAAAAAATAAAAAAAGTGGCCATTAGAGCAATTTGTGAATTTTTGCTTCAGATTAACTCCCACCTCAAATGGTCCAATCTTGCTGATTAACAAACTCGGCCTTACTTTTCTTAATTGATTGCTATGTGCCAAGTTTGGTCCTGAAACAATAAAAAATATGGCTAGTGAAGCATTCAGACATACATATATATAATAAATAAGTTGAGTCTGTCATCATCTTACCTCATATTGGTTGTTTCTTGTAGGACATGTTTCAGAGCATCTTTGCTCTATCATCAGCTTGTATATATTGTAATAGTCATTTTCAGTGTCTACTAAGATGATGAAGAAGATATATAAACTTTTTTCAAAAATCATTTAATGAGAACAACTTCAATTGCTAGATTCCTTTAGAATTTGCTAAAAATATATTATTCAAGCAAAAGAGACCAGCACTGTCAAGTGACAAAATTAGAATCAATTTTATTTACTTCATCCTTATTTATAGATATTTTAACATTTAAGGTAATATAGCATCTAGGGTCTTTAGTTTTTTTCAGTAGGTTAGATGTGTATATATATATATATATATATATATATATATATATAATATATATTGTGGGCAGTCATGTGTTCTTCTGAAAGTTCACTGATTTTAATTTCAGTTATATGAAGTGGTGAATAAGATGAAATGATATTGTTTATTTTTTCTTTCACTCACCTCATACTTCATAACTTCTCTCAGACCAGGGTTTCGTCACATCATTTGAAACATTCTCAATGCTGTGTCACATTCACAACTGACGTTCAATGGCCCACAATATATAGAAGGCCATTGGACGTCAGTTGTGAACATGACACAGCATTGAGAATGTTGCAAATGATGTGACGAAACCCGGGTCTGAGAGAAGTTATGAAGTATGAGGTGAGTGAAAGAAAAAATAAACAATATTAAGAAACCTCATAGTATTATTTCCTATCAACATAACTTAATGATGAAATGATTCCAGATAATGAATTTCTTACCATATCAGTCGGTGGGGTTTCTCAAATGCAGTCCTGTTTGGGCAGCTATGTATACACTTTTGGGAGTACCAATTCAATATTTACTCCCACAGGTCCCTTTTTGCCATGCTAATTTTGAAATTATGTCCGAAAGAATTATTTTAAAGGTATGGAAACACTATTTGGGACGACTGATAATAGAAGTAAATACCTCAGGGTGGTCTACACAGAAAATTGAATCATGGACCTTCTGAATACAAGTCTCAAATGTTATTGCAGAGCCAACTAATTTGGTGAATTGCAAATTGTATTATAATTGTTGAAAGTACATTTTTGTAGCATGAAATTATTTATTTTTAGTTAGCCTTACAAAGAATAAAATACAGGTGATACAAACTTATATAATTTTTATTGGTTACCCTTACTATTTATAAAAATTAAAACATCTATGTCTACATTTAAAAGAGTAGAGGAGTAACAATTTAAATTTACTGTTGGAAAAATAAACAATAGAAAAATAGTTATAGAGGAAGAATCTAATGAAAGAAAAACTTTGTGCTCGTCTGTGTCATCAAACATTGTCTAAGGCAAGATAACTATTTGATTAAATAATAATGTGAGAGATGCTTTAAAAATACAATGTTTATTGTTAAGAGTGGAAGAATGTGTACATTATTTATGCAGAAATAAAAATTCTTTTAAGTTAATGTTAATAAATCAGACTGTAAAAGGCTTAAATTCAAAATTGTTGATGATATTAATATTGGTATTTAAGATTAATTTTAAGGAATTGGGAAAAATCATTTAAAATAAAATTATAAACCTCATAGTGATATTTCTTTTAATAGTTCAAGGAAAATCATTTACTTATTTTTGTTGTCAGTTTGATTATGGTATCGCTTTCACTAATATATTGCTGGTTAGTATCCACTGATGTCAATAGCTTCTATTCATATTCATGTATAAAGCTGCAAGTGTTAAAAAATTAAACCAGGAGAAAACATGTCAGATTCTGTTATCAAGAAAAGAGATGGTGGGGATCGTGAAGGAGTCAATATGAAAGAGGAAAAAAAAAAAAAGTGAGAGAGTGAAGGAAAGAGATAAAAAAAAACATTACATGATGGTGATACAGTGTTGACTGGAAGAGGGGGGAATGACATTGAGGTAAAGCACATGTTGGGGGACTAAAAAGGTTGGAAGTTTCATAGCACAGTTCTAGCTGCAGCCATACTAGTTACTTGACATTATACATAAATTTCTTATTATAATTTTGAAATGTACCTTTTATTCCTAATGATTCTAGCTGCAGACATACTAGTTACTTGACATTATATCTGAATTTCTTATTTTACTTTTGAAATTTATCTTTTATTCCTGATTTATTTATTTATGAAATAAACATATGAATATTTCATTATGAATAATGTTTCTATTGTAAGAAATTATATATATATATATATATATATACTTACTTACTTACTTACTTACTTACTTACTTACTTACTTACTTACTTACTTACTCACTGGCACTATCGAACCCGTAGGTTCATGGCCGCGCAGACATAAGCTCTCCATACATCCCTATCCTGAGATAATGCTTTCCAATCATTCCCTGTATAATCTACTTCCCTCAAATCATAGTTAATGTTATTCTCCCACCTCATTCTTGGTCTACCAACTGGGCGTTTTCCCTCTGGCTTTCCTACAAGAAGCTTCCATGCAAGTCTTTCATTCCCCATATGTGCAACATGTCCTGTCCATCGCAGTCTACGAGACTTAACTGTTCTTATTATATCTGGCTTCCTATACAGATCATGTAGTTCTTGAGCCTTTGGCATGGGTTCCCTGAAGTAGTCCCCACCCGGAGATCCGAATGGGGGACTATTTGACCTCTGGAAAATTCTACCCCAGTTGAACCCATGTCCGCATTTCTTGATGGTTGTATTTTTATGGTGAAAGATCGTCACTCTTTCGCCCAAGGTACTTTTTTCGTCTGGCTTATCACCTTCGACCAGTCCGGCATGGGTAACCCTATCAGCAGCAATGCTACCACTGGCATAGCTCTCGGGATCATTTAAGCACGCAAGCCAGTCCACCATGACAAGGTAAAGATACCATGGAGGGATTATATATATATAAATGGTTAGGTATAGAGTTGTTAGGTTTTTAAGTAAGAAATTAGGGATTAGATGACATTTTATTAAAAATGAGTTCGTTCTTTCTTTAAATCTATACACTTTGTAATGATAGACAGGTGAATGGAGATGGCTACATGATCTTCATAGGAAACCAGATATAATAGCAGTTGAGTCTCAGACCGGCCAGGAGTTGTGGCTTGAAAGGGGAATAAAACAGGGACATGGAAACTTCTTGTAGCACAACCAGAAGGAAAGTGCCCAGTAGATAGTTTAAGAATGAGTTGTGAGAATAATTCATATTTGAAGAGAAAAATTATATGCTCAGACTGGGGCTTGAAGCCAGGACCTTTGGTTTCCTAGGTCGATAGTCTACCGACTAAGCTACCTGAGCAAGTTTCAATCTAAATGCAAATTTTTCTCTTATATTAATTCTCGCTGTTAATTTCTGTGCACAAAATGCTATGAAACCTTTGCTTCTATCTTGCAAATGGCGGCTTCTTTATTAAGAAGAAATTTATTTGGGAATTTTACATTACAGTACGGCTTCTTTCAATGTTTTTGTTATTCATTTCATACATCTCAATGATGGATAAATCATATTTGAAGAGATAAATTATATGCTCAGGTCCTGGGTCAAGCCCCAGTCTGAGCATATAATTTTTCTCTTCAAATATGATTTATTCATCATTGAGATATATGAAATGAATAATAAAAACACGTGAGAATAATATTAACTATGATTTGAAGGAGGTGAATTATTCAGTGAATGATTGGAAAACATTGCCTTGTGATAGGGATGTATGGAGAGTTTATGTCTGTGCAGCCATGAACCTCCGGGTTCAATAATTCCAGTGAGTTAATTTTGTAATAAATGTATAAGACTCTGTTCATTTAGTGTCTTAAATTGATGAAAAGTCATTTTAAACCTTCTCTTCTTTGAATTTATATGCTATTTCTTTATGCTTTACTTGCAATCTTCAATATTTTTTTTTTAATTTTTTGCTTCAGTACCAAATAATAAAATTTTTTCAACTGTTATTGATACATTCATAAAATGTGGAATATATATTCTTATACTTCTTGGCTTTTTTTTTTGTTTCTGTAGAAGGAATTAATGCATTTTTGTTAAAATATTGTCTATCTAAATTGAGATTTAAACCCAAGATCTCCAGTTTCATATGCTTACATACTAACCAGTTGTGCTACTCAGGCCATCCAGGAGGAGACAAAAATTTCTCTCCATTTGAAGTCCACATATATCTATAGTAATGAACACGTATTTGCATTATAACACAGGGTTGCTTCTACTAAGAAGACATTATGATAGAATTTATTCTGTGCCATGTCAGATAATTATGGACATAATGTTGAAATTGAAATATTCAGACAAGCTATTGGCATGCAACTGTTAATATAATTAAAGAGAAAAATTTCTATCTGAACCGAAATTTGAACACATGATCTCCAGCTTTATGTGCTGATCCACTAACCAATTGTGCTACTCAGGCATTCCAAGAGGAGACAAATTTCTCTCTATTTTTCTGGAACAGACATTATCTGTATGGTATTTTTATGTAATTTCGTAATGGGGGGGGGATAGTGTACCGTTGTTATATCTCTGGCTTGAATAGTCGCCTAGGAAAAGTTTATGAACCAGGAGGTTGGTGTATATTTATTGATTTTAGCAAAAGAAGTCTAAAGGGTGTTTTTCTGCATAATGGGAATAAATTAGCTTCAGTTTCAGTAGTTCAGTCAGTATACATGAAAGAAACATACAAATATGTGTACTATTCTAAAAAAAAAAAATACAATGAACACAAGTGGTACGTGTACTGTGATCTTAAGGTGTGTAGTATTTTATTGGAGCCACAATAGAGAGTTCACGAAATTTCCATATTTTTCGTGCAAATGGGACTGTAGAGTCAGGAAAAGAAACTGGAAAGTTACTAATTGGTTGAAAAGAAAACAGTTGGTGCCAGGAACAAAACATATAATAAATCACCCATTAGTTGATTCTGAAAAAAAAAAAGTATTGCTACCTCCTTTGCACATAAAACTAAAAAAAAAGTCCCTTGTTACCAATACATTGCTGAAAAAAATTCTGTTACTGTCAGAGGCAAAAGTGATGGCCACAGATTTGCAAACTTATTAGGGATGTTACTTTTAAAACTGCATGTCATACATGGAACTACAAGCTTGGGAATCATACAAGGACATCATAGAGAAGTTTCTGGGTAATGTTAAAGATGATCAATCAATATGAGAAAATTGTAAAAACCATGCTTGAAAAGTTCAGGGCACTGGGATATAATACGAGCTTGAAATTACACTTCTTCCACTCTGATCTTCAACATTTCCCAGAGAATTTAGGAGCACTAAATGAACATGGCAAGAGATTCCATCAAGACATAGATGGAAATGAGATATCAGGATTGTTGTGATATCTCCAAGATTGCCTACTATCATTGGCGTTTGGTAAGAGAAAATCCTCAGAAGGAGCACAAATGTTAAACAACACCATTTCTTGATAAGCGGAGGAGAAAATAGATATCTTAAAGTATATTAGTAGTTTTTTATTTATTTGAACTGTTTTAATTGCAACAGTGGGATTATTGTATCAAAGCCTTTGTAGTTTTTACAGCAATTTAAAGGATTATGGCTACAACATATAATGCAAAGTCCACCGCTGTGGTCTCGGGGTAGCGTGCTGCCTTGTCACGCAGCAGGCCCGGGTTCGATCCCCAGTCGTGACAGTTTTTCTGGGTGAGGTTTTTATCGGGGTTTTTCCTCACGTAAGACAAATGTCAGGAAAACTTTAAGGCCCAAACGGTCCCCGAAATCATATGGCCATCGCAATCATCATCATTCATATTCATCTTAGGTTAAGCTTAGGATTAGGGACTCTCCTGGCGCACCATTATCATCATCTTCACCCATCATATCATTGGGGCAACGTAACCCCGCCTTCCAGGTGCCCCAACCTTAGAAGTGGGTTAAAAGTACGCCATGCCAGGAGAGAAACCAGGAATGTCGAAAGACAAACCTGGGGCATTTGAAAAAAAAAACATATAATGCAAAAAGTAATAAATATTTTATTTCAACATGGCAAAAACCCTACATGATACGAGAAACTGGTAACATATTTGAATTCAGCATACCAAAATTAGGTTTAGAGACCTGTTAAATCTTGTGCCACAGAGAAGAAAAAAAAAATTGCAGGCCTGTGTTATTATAACTTATAGGTGACATCCACTATTTTATGATAAGACAGACTAATACTCGTAGTAAGCATAGAGATATAAAATTTTTTACATGGTTATCTGAAGTTTTAAAGTTAAATTTTTATCCAACTGAAATTTGAGAAAAAATACAAAGTATGGTAAATGTGATAAAAAACAAATGGAATAAATATACATAATTAATTTTTTAATGAATTATATGATTTATGATACCAATAATTTAAATCAATTTTCACTTTAGTGGATATCATATTTGCTTCTACTAAAATTAGATAAATTTTCTCAGTGTGGAGATGTTGAGAATATGGTTTCTTATGGAGGGGGTGTTAAAACTATTCATCCTATGTTATTAAGATGTGTGGTACTTCAAAGAATTTTCGAAAATGAAAAGCAAAATATCCAGATATTACAAACAGTACTGTATAGTGATTTCAACAGAAATTCCATTGAAAACTAAACACTTCGTTATTATTCTGTTTTCAATTAAAGGTGACTTGTGCATTTTTGGAAATATTACAAATTTCTTCAGATCCTACATTCATTAATTGAATGGAATAGAAATTCCTTGTTAATCAGTATGTGATAAAAATATGTTTTCTATAAAAACGCTGCAAAAATATTGGATACAATTTAAAATGATCATATGACAAATATTCACATTTCATGGTAAAAGATGAATTAAGGTTTGAGTCATAGTGTAAATAGTCGGTTGTATAGATTCAAGGTCAGTTTGCTTAATATATTGTATTGTGTTAGTAACATCTCTTTTATTAATCAGTCAGGCAAAGAAGCACCAGCGATTGAAATTTTTACACCTCTAAAACAGAACATACGTATCTGGAGGGGGAAAAAAAAAAGTTTAGATGTCAAGACATTTGACTTTGGACCCAGTTTAGGGTAGTGAAAAATATTTTTTCTTTATTTGTACATGTCCAGATTTACCTAGGAGCCAATTTAGCCTCCTTTAAAATGAGTGTTGAAAACTTTCCAGGTTGTTAATTTGGTTGGGGATTCATGCCGTTGGCTGATCCTCACCACATTCTCCATGAACCTTTTGGTTTATTAATATATTATATATTTTTTTAGCTTTTGATTTTGAAATCTGAATTTTTAAGAATACCTTGTTCTGTTCCTCAGAAAAAAATAAGTCTACCCTATGGGAATTGCATTATCTTGCAGTTTTAATGGATGGTATAATAATATATAAGTCCACTGCTGTGGTCTTAAGGTAGCATACTGCATTGTCACATAGCGGGTACAGGTTTTCGATCCCTGGCTGGACAAGTTTCTAGGTGAGGTTTTTTCGGGGTTTTTCCTCACTTGTAAGACAAAACGTCAGAAAGCTTTAAGGCCCAAACGGTCCCCAAACATCATCTGGCCTTCATAATCATCATTCATATTTACCTTGGTTAGAATTAAAGACTCTCCTGGCACATCACCTATCATCATCATCATCATCACCCATCATATCATTGGAGCAGCCATAATCCTGCCTTCCAGGTGCCCCAACCTCAGAAGTGGGTTACAAACTATGCCAATGCCAGGAGAGAACACCAGAAATATCAAAATGACTACCTGGGGCATTAAAAAAATACATTTCCTTTTGAA
The DNA here is from genome assembly GCA_030220185.1 of Diploptera punctata. Lineage (NCBI taxonomy): Eukaryota > Metazoa > Arthropoda > Insecta > Blattodea > Blaberidae > Diploptera > Diploptera punctata. Next base: position 2,055,499 of record JASPKZ010002319.1, read on the forward strand.
AGTTCCAGTCATGTCATATTTCTCTGTTTATCTCTTCCCAATCTGGCCATATCTGAAGATTTTTCTGAACTGGTTTATCTTCTTCCATGGTCTTTCCCTTGATAACTTTTACATTTAAATTCAATGTTCTTTTTGATATCATTCTCGTTTCCTACTTTGAGATACCTGAACCATTTTAATCTATTATTCTCTTATGTCTTTGGTGAATTTTTTCTACATTGCCATTTTTTTATTCTGTCCCTTTTTTGAACATTCAGTATTATTTCTTGTAGGATTTTCTACTGTTAACTGTATCAAAGAACCTCTTGGTTTGATAGTGCCAGTGAATTAGTTAGAAATTTATATCCAATTCATATGTTTATGTTAAGCAGATTTAAAATATTTGTCAGTTATTATTTTATTAATGATATTCTTCAATAATTTAGTTGATTAACATGTGACTGTGAAAATATATATTCTACTCAGAGGCTTGAGTTTCTGTTACATGCCATAAAAATATGACATGGGATCCATGACTTTTTTTTTCCTTCCAAAGTAAACCATTTTCAGGATTCATAAGCCCTTAAAATACATTGACCGGGTGGATTTGAATCCATGAACCTCAGAACCACTAGTCCAGTAGGACTATAATTTTAAGATTATTAAATTATTAATATTCTAATTCAACATATTGCAGTTTTGTGCATATAATGCAAAACCTTAGTGGTAATAAGTATTTTTTAAAATTTGTTTGTGAAATTGATAGTAGTATGTGAATTTTATATCACATTGTTTTGTTTCTAATGAATAGAGATCCGTGAAAGTGGTTTTATTTTCATGGAAAAATCATTTTAAAATTTCAAGATTTTTATGTTACTGAGAATTTGGCAATGGTATTTTAAAATGATATAAACACGAGTCTTTATAATCTTAGTTTAACAAATTGAACCCAGTAAGAGTGGTATACGCAGTTTTTTCAGGATACATTTTGAACTTGTACAATTTATGTAGATTTTAATATATTTTAATCCTAGCCACTAATTTTTAAGAATCTTTTGTAAGAATTTTTCTTTTAGGAAACAGCAAACATGGTATTTCTGCATTCTTGGGCTTCAATCTTTGTCTTTGATCACTAATCACACCACCATACTGAGAAAAAGATCTTTCAGAGTCACATTTGAATTTGGATACTAGATGGCTCAAGAGATGTCTTGAATAACTTCCCTCAAAGAGCAAATACTTTTACAAATGTCTACATGGATATACACTGGTCATTTCAATTCTGCATTCATGAGGCCTTGGAGAATAACATAGCCTTCATAGAATATAGAAGATTCTCATGGCACTTGCATGTGAGAATTTCTTCAGTTCCACCGTCAAGCACTGAGAATTTTATTACTGAGTGTCCTACGGTCATATAATTTACTAAATGCTGCAAACACAAATTTTGAAGGATCTTCTGCGATCAAGTTTTTCAACTTTGTAAAACTCTCTTGTGAAGTAGTTTTCAATCGTTCACCAGGAAGAAGGAAGATGGTAGTTGACAAAGTGGCAAAGCAAAAGCATCTGAAAATAATGTTGAAAAATGCATTGCAAATATTTTGCAAATAAAACAATAAAAATCTCTGGAATTTGCTTAAAAATTTTAATTATGGTGTAATTTTGCATTATCATGTCTTATTAAATTATTTTTAGTCACAGGATTGATGATCGGGACAAAAGGTACTATACGAGGATTTTTAGCTAAATTTTTGGAATTCCTTAGATTTGGACAGGATGTATCTTTCTAAAATTGCCATCGCTGCCATTAGAGGATCAATTTCAATTTTAAGAAACCATCTTTACAAAATTTCTACTTTATAGTATGTAACTTCAATTAAAATTTGAATTTTTTTAATGTATTTACAAAATGTATTTCATCAATTTCGAAAATTGTCTATCACTTTGTCCTTGAGGCAATCCTCTAATGAGGAAAGTTGTATATAATAATTACCTCAATATGTTGTTGTTGTTTTCAAATGCTGGGCCTTGGCAATGAAGCCATTAGCGTTCTTGCTCTCCAATATTTCTCTATGGTGGATCCAACATGTAATACTTCACAGGTTTCTAGATGTTCTTCGTCTTTGTTGCATAGAGGAAATTTTGGATTCGTGTAGATTCCTATTTTATATAATTACCTCAATATTAATGTTGATTTGTTCTTGCATATGTTTCGATTATATCATAATCATCATCAGCATCTTGCCCAGACTGGTTGGATTTATGTTACACACCCTGGATGTCGATGTCAGCTCCATTCTGTGGTTAACCAAAGAACTTCCAAACAAGGTCATGCTCTGTTGGTATTTCAAAATTCATAAAAATCTGTTTTTGTTCTTCTGAATATAGATTTTTTCCCAAATAGTCAGCTCTTTTATATTTTCTAACTGTTTTAATAATTGCAACATAAATCCAACCAGTCTGGGCAAGATGCTGATGATGATTATGATATAATCGAAACATGTTCAAGAACAAATCAACATTAATATTGAGGTAAGATGAACAGACTAAAAATAATTTAATTAAAATAACTTCAAAATATCACTTCCTAAAATAAAATATCATGTATTATGTTGCAATTTAAATATGTTTTTTTTTTTTTTTTTTTTTGAGGTTATGGGAAGTGGTGTTAAGAAATGAAAAAATTAAAGCATTTCGTATTATCACAACTTGCTAATTTCATGGATCTCTACTAATGAGTAATAATCTAATCAATATAAAAGCAAATATGTTTTTAAATTTGTTACAGAGGTTGAAAGGATCGGGGTATATTCTTTATGAAAATGTAGCAGATAAGATCAATTACATCAAGTTTTTTGAAGGTATTTATGAATTTCCTAATTATTATAAAAAAATATTTGTAGAGGAACAAACTTCATACTAATTTTAAGGGCATGATTTGGTCTCTCTTTGCAACTCCAGGCTCCTCCTTTTTCCATTCAACTAACCTGAGTAATTTGTGATTATATGACATATCTTTCTTATATATGATAGGATTTATAAGGAAACTGGAAATTCATTACTAGTGGTTGTATTTAACTAAAATTTGACTAAAACTGATATAGAATGGTGGAGAACTTATGTAGTGAAACAGGTTAGAGCAACACTACAGAACTAGTCCTGACTGGTAATTAAAACAGAGATAACCCATTCAGTTGCCATTGGTACTGCCATTCAAGTGACTAATCCTAGTCAGAAAGATAGCAAGAGTTATATTAAACTTTGTTTCTTTGGAATGAGTTGCAAATAATGTCAATAATATGTGTTTTTCTAATGCCACGCACTGTACTTTACATGCTTTGGATTCCACATTAGGTAGATAGATGGTGTAAATTTGGTCTACTTTTAGTATAGGCACCACTTTGGCAGACCACTTTACATAGATGATGTATTCTTGTATTGTGTACAGAGAGTGTAGGATGAGAGTGTGTTTGTGTTTGTATAGTGTAAAATGTGCTGTATGAGGAATTATGATGGTGAAGAGAAGGGAGGAGGTGAAATCTGGTACTGACACGTAACCTTCTCCTGTTGAATAGCACCAAGGGCAATTAGTCTTAATGTCCCCATCAGATGGACGAATCACTATCAACAGTACCATATGTCTTCTCAACATATGTACTGGGGAGGAATTTGAAATTTAATGCAGGAATCTGGTGGACAATCCAGCTATTAAGAATTGAGCACTACCATATAATTAATTTAACAATTAATTTTAAATCCTGCTGGATATGGAACCCAGTCCTGCTAATTCAGAAAGCAGGCAAGCTGTCACCTGAGCCAGTATGGCAGACTTTGTCAATAACATAGCATTATACATTATAAGCTTTAATGCTATAATAATTATGTTGATGAGTTTGTTTTTCTTTCAGTACTGAGGCTTAAAACCCTTCAAGGACAAGATGCCATTGTTCATTACTATTATCATATATTTCAAGTTCCCTTTTAATCTTTCCTCTCCAGTGCTTTCATTTGTAGAAGATATCTAGAAAGACCCTTACCTTAAAATATAGATTCAGAAGATCCTGTATTGCCTCATATACAACTTATTTTACTTCTTGTTGTTTTCCTAATGGTGTTTTGTCAGTACTCCATCTTACACTTCATAACAATGAATGTTTAATCCTAAACAAAAATACTATTGATAAATGAGTTGGAGAAAATGTTTTAAAATCTCACCTCACAAAGGTGTGTGTCTTCACGATACCGGTTTCAAAAGTATAGTATTACTTCCATCTTCAGTCAAATTCCAACTGTCGAAATTTCGTCGTTAACATAATCTTCCGAACTGCCATCTGGTATAGATTTTATGAACTTGGAGATTAAATTATTCTCGTCGGGGATCAAAATTCATTGCTTCATATTTATTCTTCTGAATGTATATAAAGAATAAATATAAAGCAATGAATGTATATAAGAAGAATAAATATAAAGAAATGAATTTCGATTTCCCTGACGGGAATAATTTAATCTCCAAGTTCATAAAATCTACACCAGATGGCAGTTCAGAAGATGATGTTAATGATGAAATTTTGACAGTTAGAATTTGACTGAAGATGGAAGTAATACTATACTTTTGAAACCGATATTGTGAAGACACACAACTTTGTGAGGTAAGATGTTAAAACATTTTCTCCAACTCATTTATTAATGTAAATACCTCATAGTGTTTCCTCCCACTGTAATTTTAATTAACAGATACTATTATTGATATTTTACATTCTCTTCTATAAACTTGTTCAAAATTTGGTGTTATTGCTAAGTAATATGGTTCTTAAATAAAAATTGGAACCCATTAAATGGGATGACTAAAAGTGATCAAACTCACACTATGCTAATTTTCAATATTTACCTTTTAAGGTTGTCTGTATTTTTTGAAGAGGAACATTTTTGCCTGAATTGGAATTCAAATGAAGGATATTCAGTTTTATATATTGGGGCAAAAATTTTTCTCTTTAAAAATTAGTTTAGAAATTTAGTTAACAAATTACAGTAGGAAGTAATGTTATGAGGTTCTTCTTAATAAATAAGGAGAATCTGTTCATATTACCTCATAAAAAGTTGAGTTCTTTTGGACATGTTTCAATATGACTATGTATCATCAACTTGTCCAGGCTGTTGAATTTTATGTTGTTGTTCCTGAATATTGACTCCCACTCCATATTTTGGTGGACCGAAGAACTTATAAATCAAATACCTCTCTCCGGGAATTTCAAAATTCCAAAAGAATTCAACTTTTTATGAGATATGATGAACAGACTCTCCTTATTTATTAGAAAGTCAGTGTGAGCATATAAATTTATATTTTAACAGAATAGTAAATCTATAATCTAATCTTTCAAGAATGGTAAAATGTAATGATTAAACAGTGCAAAAAAACTAATTTTATTACAGATAAAGTGAAGCTAAAACTAATTTTATTATAAATAAAGTGAAGCTAAAACTAATTTTATCACAGATAAAGTGAAGCTATTTTTTTATACATTTAGGGAAATGACACTACAAAATCATTTTCTTGAAAAATGGACTATCATAATTTTTAGCCTTCTCCCTTCAATTTAAAATTATTGAGCAAGTTTTCCAATAAATCTATAACTAGAATTAAAAAACTTTATACTGTGACAGTGAAGTCATATTAATGTTTAATTACATCATCAAAATTGTCAAAAAATTTAACCAGATTGTTGAAATCTAACATATCTTCTTTTTTATCTAGTCTTGTTTCCCCATTCAGGAAGTTGAATTTTGAATAAAATCCTCCAACTATCTCAGTCCTTTTCCATAATTTCCATCCATTCAATTCCTCTTTTCTTCACCCAGAAATACCTATTTCGTTTTAATATCATTGATTCTGTTACCTGCTGTTGGTGTAACAGTCATGAAGAAGATCTTGAACACATCCTAATTGCTCTTTTCCAAACCTTCGAAGAACTAAACTAAAATCTTTAATACCTGGAACTTTGGAAAAAGCACAACAATATATCCCGACTACTCCTCATCTTTGAACTCTAGCAGCTGGAATATACTACAAACATTGGGCGCTATATCCATCTTTTGTAAAATGAAGAACAATGTGTGGAACTGTGTGTTGTCAGCAAATAGCTGGGTACACTAAGAAGATAGATAGATTCCTCTTTTCTCAAAATTCTTCCAACTTGTTCTTCACATCTATATCTTTGCCAATCTTTTAGTCTCTTCCGTCCTAATCTAAATTTCAGCCCTTGTCTTGGTATCCTTCCAGTATTTGTTCTTTTAACATGACCTTATCATCTTATTCTTCTATCTTCCATTTCGTCTTGTATTTTATCCAGCTTCAAAATTTCTCTTACTTTAATATTCTATATTCTATCTCTTCTGGTTTTACCAAGCATGCTTCTTAAGAACTTTATCTCTGTAACTGAATGAGTCATTTGCGATGAATGAGTTCAGATAGAGTTCCAAAGGCCATGCTTCATTATTGTCCAACAGGGAAGAGATCTCTGGGCTGTCCAAGGAAATGCTGGATACAGAATTCATCAGTGAGATCATAACAGGCCTGTAGACCTAAGATTTGGTTGGATGAAGAAGATTTCTGTAATTAAAACATTTTGTCTATTCATTCTTACCTCTTATAGTTGTTTTTTGTCGAACATATGTTTCACGGCTTCTTAGCCCCATTGTCAGTGATTACAGACTGAATTTTCTCATGTTATCGCCCTTATTCTTGATTCCTGCTCTCTCTGCCTCTGGTCCAATGAATTTACTAATGAGGTTCCTTTCTCTGGAAATTTCAAAATGCCAATGGGGCTTAAGAAGCCCTGAAACATATGTTCAACAAAAACAACTATAAGAGGTAAGAATGAATAGACAAAATGTTTTAATTATTAAGCAAACCTCTAATGTTACTTCCTATTGTATTAAAAAAAAATAGATCTCTGTAACTTCAAATTTACATGATTCCTTCTTTATTTCTGTCCATGTTTTGACCCCATAAATTAATATTGTTCTTAATTATTTATACATTTTTTACAATTTAATTCAACAAATGCAATTAATATTTTATTTAATCTGTTCATGCCTTTATATTAACCATTGTAAAAGTCCTTTTCCTTCTTCCTAACTGTGAAGATCAGCTTGTAGATGAATGGCACTGAGGTATGAAATTCTGTAGGACCATAGCACTTCACATCAAAATTCACTATCTTATTACCAGTTTTAAAAAAATTACATCATCACCACCTTCAGACATTTACATTATTTTATTTTTGGGTTATCTCGATATAGCTTCCTCTTAAAATATTAAATTATATTATTATACACTCATCTCTCTTATAAGATAACAGGTTATAATTTGGAAGATCTGATTAAAAAATTATCATACACTGTTAGCCAATCATAATAGATTGTTCAAAACTTTCCATTAATGACTGTTTGGTCATATAACCTTCTTTGTATATAACATACTGTTGGTTAATATCTTATTTAATCAAATATCTAGTTTAGTTTATTTTTTAATTGGAGTATGCAGCTTATCAGAATCTTATGTGATAAGCCTGTGATGTTCAGTGCCTTCTTCTTTGAAGCTGTTTTTGTATTTGAAACTCTTAAGCAGAGGTGAATAGAGAAAATTATATAGCAGTGAGATTCATAATCTTTATAGGAAACCAGCTATAACAAGTACGGTTAAATATCAATAACAGCAATGAGTAGGACATGTGGCATGAAAGGGGAATGAAAGAGGGGCTTGGAACTTGTTGAAGAAAAACCAGATGGAAAGCATCCATTAGGTAGGTCAAGAATTTGATGAGAGAATGACATTAACTATGATTTGAGGGAAGTAACATAGCATAGATGGTTGAGGCAAGATGCTACGATCCAGAAGATCAAGAGTTTGAGACCCAGTAGTGTCAGGATTTTTAAACTGACCCAAAACTTCTGGTGGCACCATGGCCCTGGGATCAACTCAGCCTCTAATAGAAATGAGTACCAAACACTTTTCTGGAGGTGAAGACGGCTATCATGCAGGGCTGACAACCCAGCTGACAACAAGTGCCGAATATCTAAAGAAAGTGGGAGCTTAACCTCCTACTATCCAAAAGGTCTCCTATGACCTGTAGTGGGATCACTTTACCATTTAAATTATACAGGGAATGATTGGAAATTATTAGCTTAAAATAAGGATGTATGGAGAGACAATGTCTGCATAGCCATGAATATCTGGATTTGATTGTGTCATTGATGTAGTTGAGTAGGTAATGGATCTCTTTTCTTTTTTTTTAAGAAAATGTATTGTCTGAACTGGGATTCGATCTCTGGACCTCCGACTCTGTACATCAGTGTGCAGTCCATTACACCATTCGAGGCATGGTACAAATGCTTACGTTTCTTCCCACTTACACTGTTCTCTTATGTCCGAAGGCAGATAGATAGAGCTATTAACAATGCCATCTGACAACTTCTATTAAAAGTATTTTTAACGAGAATATTCATTACTTTTAAGCAGTAAAGCTTAATATTTTGATGTTATGTTTATTTTAACTTGTTCCAGGACTGGAACATGTTAAACTAAATATAACATCAAAATGGATATTTTTCTTTGAAAGGTCTTTCACTACTTTCTTGAACTTTCTGAAGTTATAGAATTTTTCAGTCAATCTGTATTTCTGATAATTAATACTACCCTTTATTCTTAATTTTGTTGTTTGTTTTATCTCTTTTTACCATTAACATATCCAGCCAGATATAATTTCATTCTTTCCTTTTCTAGTGTACATTGTGCATAAAATAAAATAAAGTTAAAATATGCACCTTCTCAGGTTAGTGCCGTCGTCCTCAACTCTTAAAAAAAGATATGTATGCTTTTTTGTCTGAAGGCCTTTCAGAATCTCTATTTCATCATCAGCAGGTATTTCTTCGCTACATTTATTGATGTTCTCGATGCTGGTCTTAACACTACGTAAAGACCGGCATCGAGAACATCAATAAATGCAGCGAAGAAAGACCTGCTGATGATGGAATAGAGGTTCTGAAAGGTGTTCAGATATAAAAGCATACATATTTTTTTTTTAAAGCTGAGGACGACGGCACTAACCTATGAAGGTACAAATTTTATTTTATTTTATGTCTATCCACCTCAATGGTTTTAAACAATGAATTTTATTAGTATTGATACATTGTGCATGTCCACCACTGTGGTCTCGAGGTAGTGTGTTGCCTTGTCACGCAGCGGGCCCGGGTTCGATCCCCGGTCGGGGCAGTTTTTGTGGGTGAGGTTTTTATCGGGGTTTTTCCTCACCTGTAAGACAAATGTCAGGAAAACTTTAAAGTCCAAACAGTCCCCAAAATCATATGGTCATCATCATCAATATCCTTAGCATTATCACCACCATCATCATCATCCTTCACTGGTGTGGAAAGCAACGGGAAGCTACCACACCTACAATTCCCTAGTAAAGCTGCAAAGCATAGCATGAAAATGCTATGATTGCAGTGAAGGACCTGCCTTTGGGCAGAATTACTATGGATGGACATTGTGCATCTTATGATGTCTATGAAGAGATTGAGATTACTTTTTTTTTTTCACAGTGAGTGAAAAGTTAATTTTTTTTTAAGAAACAGAAGAGACTGCTTATTTTTATTACCACATTATTTTTAATGGATTCATTAAATTTTGTATTTTTGTAATTTATTTTATGCTTTTGGTTCCATGTAGGTGGATGGATGGCATTAGTGTGGTCTAGTTCAATCAGTGTACCATTTTGGGAGACCACATATCATAGATGATATGTACTGGTACTTTGTATTGTGTTTAGAGAGGAATGTAGGACAGGTGTCTGTTTGAATGTTTGTGTTATGTGGGTTGTGTGAGGAATGTTAATGAAGAGACAGGAGAATGTGAAACCCAATACTGTCACATAGCCTACTCCTTTTAAAAAGCACAATGGAGTTTGTTGAAATTAATGCTTCTAGGTATGCTACCACCTAATTGGCAGGCCTAGGTTAGATACTCAGAAGGTTGAAAATTTTAATTGTATAGTCTAGGGGCTTGAAGGAGTTGTGATGTCTGTCTATACCCATACATTCCCACTTGGTACAAGGGTGCTCCCTTGCGGAGGTTACTTAACCAAACTAATTTAGTTATAGTTATTTTTCTGCAGATGCCAGCAAGTGACAGGTTGTTAGCTCATTGAACTTTTATAGGAATAAATCACTGTGAGGTTTAATCTTCTTCTTCTTTACTTCACGGACTAGGCAAAAATTGCCTGTTCCGCCTCACAGTTGTTCTGTCCTTCTTTTCACTGGCCTTCCTACATTTCTTGAACCTCTTGGCTTGTAGTTGAATGCTGCTCTTGGTAATCTTGTTACATTCATTCTTTCCACATGTGTAACCATTTCTCTCTATATTCACTGATTTTCTCATTATGAGGTTTAATTTAAGATAAAATCAAATGTTTCATACCTCTCATAATTAATCTTTTAAGTAGATCATGATTTCAAGACCATTGCAGTCCCATCCTCAGTATCATCTCGACATAACATCAGTGAAGATGGTACTGATGATGGTTCTTCTGTTCGACATAACATCAGTCGTCAAGATGGTACTGAGGATGGGACCGCATTGATCTTGAAATCGTGATCTGCTTAGAAGATTTATTATGAGGAGAGGAATGAAACATTTGATTTTATCTTATGTTAGCTCATTGCCTGAAAGAGACATCTAGTAGGCAACTAAGGTTTTACTTGGATGAGTAAGTCTAATTACATTTTATTCAGAAATTTAATTTAGGCATGAGGTTCTTTCATGAGTCCAAAAATTTTCAAGCTCGGGAGCCATGGGTCTTGTCCCTTGGATTTTTCCATCTTAATCCATTGACCTTAGCTGGATTTGAACCTGTGACCCTCAGCACCAGACATAAGGAACAACCTCTGGTAGTGTACAATTTTAAATTGCTACATTGTACATCAGATGACTAATACATATGTTGAGAAGACTGTTGTACTGTTGATAGTGATTTGTCCATTGGATATTTACTTGAGTCTGAAATGTTGGTGTGTGCATCTTATTGCATGGCACAGGATATTTAAGAAAATACAGTGCACCACAAATATGAGGCCTAACCATTTTTTAGGAAAGATAAAGACAAAAACTCTATTTAGTTATGTAGGTAGGAAATAACACTATGAGGTTTATTTTAATATTGTTTAGTTGTTTCTTCACTCACCTCATACTTCTTAACTCCCAAGCAGACTCGAGTTTCTTCACTTCATTTGTGACATTCTCAATGCTGTATTAAGTTCACAACTGATGTCCAACAGCCAATAGGAGTTTCTTCACTTCATTTGTGACATTCTCAATGCTGTATTACGTTCACAACTGATGTCCAACAGCCAATAGGAGGCTGTTGGACATCAGTTGTGAACGTAATACAGCATTGAGAATGTCACAAATGAAGTGAAGAAACTCGAGTCTGCTTGGGAGTTAAGAAGTATGAGGTGAGTGAAGAAACAACTAAATAGGAGGCCGTTGGACATCAGTTGTGAACGTAATACAGCATTGAGAATGTCACAAATGAAGTGAAGAAACGCGAGTCTGCTTGGGAGTTAAGAAGTATGAGGTGAGTGAAGAAACAACTAAACAATACAAAAACTCTATTTTACACCTTTTAATATAGTCTCCCTTTCTTACAACACACTTTTCACGTTTTACAGTTAACATTTCACTGCCTCCAAAAAATAGTCTGCAAAAATATGTAAACAACATTCATCACTTCTTCGTTGCATTCAAACTTATTTTTTCGATGATCCTCTTTGAATTTTGAGAGCAGGAGATCTGAAGCTAGGTCTGGCTGTTGAAAGGGTAGTCATTATCCTTGAAGCCACTCTTCTTGACAGCTTCTTTCGCAACAACAGATATATGGATGGTGCACTGTCATGAAAAAAAGGAGCACTTCTCGTCTTGGTTCTCATTTATTGTTGTGTTCTTCTCCTTAAAGTTTATCAACAGGATTCCTTCACAGCCCTGAAAGATTGTGCCCATGATCTTGATTGAGTGACCTTGGTTTTTGAGGGGATAATTCGACAGGTATATGCTATTTCATTGATAGTCTTTTGGACGAGGGATCATAGTACAATACCATAGTTTCATCCCTTATAACAGTTTGCAGAATTTCTCTCTTATTGCCACTGCAGAGCTTCAAAAAATTGCCTGACAACAGATTACTCTGCTGCTTTTGTACTGAGGAAAGAAGTCTAGGCACCTATCTTGCATTAACCTTATTCATATGTAAATATTCATGAATAATTCAAGAGTCTGTTGTTTTTGAAAAACCCAATCTTGCTGTTATTTCTTTAAATTTGAGCTGCTGGTCCTCTTAAGGTTTTCCCCTCCATGTGATCAAGTTTTCAGATGAGAGAATCAAGGACCAACCTGCATGCTCTTTGTCTTTAATGTTTTCTTGGATTATCTGAAAAATGTTGACCCACTCTTTATTGTGGAATATATGGGAGTAACTTCCCCATATACTCTGTCCAGTCATTGTTTAATTGCATTTAGTGTAAGTCCTTATACTTACAAGGGAACTGTCAATCTTTGCATGCTGAAACATACCTTGAAATTTCTTCCAGAGAAGCGTTGTGATGTACAAAGGCAGTGTCCAAAAAAATATCTGCCTTTTAACTGCAAGGCACTAAAATCCAGCACCAAATATCTCATTTAGGGCCACATGCAAATACATTAGTCTCTACTCAAATTACTTCCAATCACTGGTGAGCTGACTTTCCGTGAGCAAGTGCAAAGATCGAATTAGCTACCCACTAACTGGTCATGCATGAAAGTTGTCATTTTCGTAATATTGGCAAGAAATTACCCAGAATTCTCAGCAATAAAACCACTTCTGTTATTTTCGTCTGCTAGAGGAACGCATTTACGCTTGCGTCCTGCAAATAATACTGCATACGACGATGTCTGCATCGTGCGATATTATGCCGATTCTCCTGTTCTTCCAGTTGAAATCTTTGGTAGACTCTATCAAATTCCTCTTCTCTGCATATACCGAAAACATGATCGAAGTCTTCAAGGTCCGACATCTTGGGTAAAGCAGCAAGGTTTCAAACTACATCGGTTACCATCGGGTTGCTCACGATTCGTTCTCTGCAAAGTCACCTCGTCAGGTAGCTTAGGAATTTTGACAATTATTATCGCATGAACAGATTTTTGAGTACACAAAAACGTCTTGGGATGCAACTTTCTCAGCAGAGAACGACTTTTATGGTCTAATGCATTCATAGATACGACCCTTAAACTATAGGAAAAATGCAACTCGTGTACTGGCAGACTGGAAAACCCTCATTATCCCCGTCCGTGCTATGTCTGCCTCACTCAACTCTGTCTTAAACTCATGCAGGGAGTCCATCTGCTCCATACAGTAGATTGCCATTGCTGGATTCTGTCTTTGATTTCTGTGCCCTGCAGTTAAAAAAGGCAGCTAATTTTTTGGACAAGGCCTTAGTACATCACAATGCATCTCTGGGAGAAATTTCAAGGTAGGTTTTGGCATGCGTTGGTTGATAGTTCTCTTGTCAGTGTTGAAGATGATGCAATTTTGTACACAGAGATTTTATGCAAGTATATCTGAGTAACTGAAGACAGTAGAATGGAAGGCACAGTTGCAATTATTTGCCTAATAGATAAGATATCACACCCCAGTAGGGTTTAGAAAATGTGATAGTCCTTATCGAGATTGCTGGAAGTATATGCACCTCACCTTGAATTATATGTCATTATGTTGCAATTACCAACATAACATTAAGCTTAGTTTATTTATTACATTTACAAATTCGGCTGTGGAAAGGCTACTGTCTTTAACAGAGAGGAGACCCTTTAATTCCTCCCATTGAAGGCTTAAAGGAACTGACCTGGACAGTAACCTAGTGTCCAATCCTTCACCTTCTCGTGGTGCAGCTGTTAGTAATCATGCTTATGCATGATGAACGAAAGGGAAGGGCTACTCACCAACAAGCACTGGTCAGCTTGGTGAGTTTTTCTTTTTTGACCGAATTGGTATTACTTCTCCTTCCTATACCAATTCCCTCTTTCAACTTTTCTATCCAGTCTCCCTTGACTGACCTCTTGTTTCTTTCGACCCTGATGGTATTAGAGTATTCGAGGCCTAGGGGTTCATTTCTCCTTCCTTCCTATACCTACTTTCTCTCTATGGGTGACGTAACCACCACATGTGGTGCCTACTACTAAACGATTACAACTAGTTCATTTTACTCCAGCCTTTCTGCTAAATATTGGAGTGCAAGAGAGCGAATGATTTCATTATAAAGTGCTCGACATTAGATACCAACCAACCAACCAACATTTACAAACTCTTATTTATATCATAAAAAAACTTTTTCAATATTACATGTCAATTCAATTGGTATAATTTTAAGTTAATTTATAATCGACAAGTGTTTAGATAATTTTTCAAAATGAAGTTGGTAATTTTTAGTTATTAATCAGAGAAAAATATTTATTTTTTCAAATGCTAGTATATTTAATAACAATGGTATTGTGTTACAGAATTTAAGATGCCTGATACATTTTTCTCATGGTTCCTAATTACTGAACTTCATGTTTGGATTCTGATGGTTCGCACAATGGCTGAGGGAGATGAAGGCCGTTTTACACGCAACAACATTGTTGAAGCCATGTGGCAGGATGTTTATACAAGAGCAAAGAAGTTAGAGGTATGTTAAAAACAATCTATTTTCACAGTTTTAATCCTGTTTCATCCAAATATCCTTGGTATTAATATAATTGCTATCTTATTATGTATTGTGTCCTCTGTATAAATTAGAATTTCATGAACTATCACTTAATTTTATAGAATAACATTAAATGAGTTATTGCACAATATTCTATTCTTTAATTGTATATATGCCTTCTTCTTCTTCGTCACAATTTAGGCTTATTTACTAGCCTGTTCCGGCTCCAAATTGCTGCTGTTTCCATCTTTTCTTTGGTCTTCCCAAGCTTCTTCTTCCTCTTGGTGAATAGTTGTATGCTGCTTTTGGTATTTATTCTCAGTCATCCTTGCTAAGAGTTCTTTCTAGTTTTTTCTGTATTTCACTATTGTTGTGTTTAATTTTTCTACTTTTAGTTGTGGTCTTATTTCTGTGTTGTTTTTTTTTTGTCTGTTCTTTGATATCCTGCTATTGTCTGAGGAATCTCATTTCAGCAGCTTGTATTCTGACAGATTGTTGTGTTGTCACTGTCAATGTTTCGGATCCATAAGTAATAATAGGAACTGCCATTGTCATGTATAATTTCATTAGAGAATCTTTCCTGGCTTTATTTTTCGAAATTCTTTTTAGTGTTCCTGTTATATAATTAAACTTATTTAGTTTGTTATTTATATCTTTTTCCATTGTGTATGATATTTTGCAACCTAGGAAGTTATATCTTATCTCTTGTTCTATTGGTTTATATAATAATAATTTTTATTTTAGAAAAATTCTAGACCATTCATGCTTTCATTGGTTTATGGCAGTAAGAGCTTTATTGTTATCCCATATTATCTCATTCCATATATTAATTTCAATGAAGAAGATACTGGAAGTCCATTAATTTTATTTAACTTAAAATTTAACTGTAAATACTTAATGGATTCATTTTTAATTTTATTTAAATGTTGCCTGTTTTTCTTTTTTTTTTTTTAATAGCCTGCTAATCCCTCAGCAGTACGAGAAAATTTACAAGAAATATCAGAACAATTTCAAGCTGCTGTGGTTGGTTATGATGAAGGTTTATTACTTGATGATAAAGTTCTTGCTGGAGCTTTATGGAGAAGATTTTTTCAAAGAAACTGCAATGATCCAGAATACCTAGAACGCTTGGTGCATTATATTCGAAAACAGGTAAATATAATTCTTTTTTTGAACTTTTATAGGAAAAATCACTAGGAGGTTTAATTTAAGATATAAATTAAAATTCTTATACCTCACCTCATATCCAGTCGTCTAATTATACTGGTTTCAAAACCTGGTGGTTTTATCTTACATAATATCTCATTGAAGAGCGAATGATTTCATTATCAAATGCTCGACATTAGATACCAACCAACCAACCATATCTCATTGACTGATGTTATGTCATTCAGGAGAACTGTTTTTTACTCCCTCTGTTGATGGACCGTTGAACCTCTGGATAAAATCAAATTCCCTAGGAATTTCAAAATCCATAAGTTTTTTTTCTTGTTTTTTTGAATGTGGATATTTTCCCCAACTTTAAGCTCTTTTTGTTTTTCTATTTGTCTAATTAAACTATCTTTTGTATCAATTAGACACTTTTCAGACTAAGCATGAGCAGCTACTGCTGACTTTTCCACTTCACCATTTTATTTAACAATAAATATAATTTTATTTTTTAATACTATTAGGTTATTTTATTGTGGCAATAGACTCTGGGATCACATGGCCTTAGTTTGTTATATCGCTATGCCATTAGCTGTGTATCCATAGTTAGAAAAAAAATTACTAATCTTTATTAATCCTGAAATGATCACCATCTGTTTGAATCATAGACATAAAGTAATAGACTGGCTATGTCCTATCTAGGATCTAGAGAAGCAGTAAATGGAAGCGGAAGTTTATTCTTGTCACCGTATTGTGAATCTGATTTTCATTTGAATACATGTTTAGTTGGAGTAATAATTATTAATTTCATATTAATATGGAATGTTTTTCCTTCTTATAATTACATTTTTGCATCTATGGTGAATTGTTATGTTGTTTTGGGGCGTAGTTTCTCATATTCTCAAAGAATAATATACATATCAGTATACTAGCACATGATAATATATTCATTAAGTTATGTAGATAGGAAATAACACTATGAGGTTCTTTAATATTGTTTATTTTTTATCATTTCACTCACCTCATACTTCATAATTTATAGCAGACCCAGGGTTTCTTCACGTAATTCGTGACATTGTCAATGCTGCGTCATGTTCACATGACGCAGCATTGACAATGTCACGAATTACGTGAAGAAACCCTGGGTCTGCTATAAATTATGAAGTATGAGGTGAGTGAAATGATAAAAAATAAACAAAATATATTCATTATTTACTTCATGGTGTGGCCACTAATGGAAGTAATAGACGAATAGATATTATTGCATTTAGACCATCTTCTAAAATTGGTATGATATTAGATCCTACAATCCGTTTTCAGACTCATAGTGGTCAGCCTGAGGAAGTTGACTGTGAAAAGAAAGCCTTATATGAGCCAACAATTGACTATTACAAAGATAAATACCAATTAGATAGTATAACTGTCACATGATTGATGATCGGGGCAAGAGGTACTATACCAGGATTCTTAGCTAAATTTTGGAATTCCTTAGATTTGGACAGGGTGTATCTTTCTAAAATTGCCATCGCTGCCATTAGAGGATCAATTTCAATTTTAAGAAACCATCTCATCATCATCATCAACAAGGATTAAGCCCAATGGCCTGTTCCGATCTCATTATAGGTCGAATTGGTCCTTCCATCCCATCAGTGGTCTTCCCAACATTCTTCTCCCTTTTGGTTTATAATTATACATTCTTCTTGGTATACGCTGTTCATTCATTCGTAATACGTGCTGAAGATAAGCATTTTGATAATATTGTTTATTTTTTATTATTTCACTCACCTCATACTTCATAATTATGAAATAATAAAAAATAAACAATATTAAAAAACCTCATAGTGTTATTTCCTATCTACATAACTTAATTTTGATAATATTTTATTCTTTCACAGAGATTAAATATATTAAGTTCTATTATATTTAATATAATAAATCTTTCATTGAGAAATGTTAAATTAATAATAAAAACATCATATTAAGTTCTGTTCTTATATCGTTTTTCTTTTTATCGGTCCTTTGGTATCCTGCTATTGCTCTCAACATCTTCATTTCAGCGGCCTCTATTTGTTTACTATCTGCCTTTGTTAATGTCCAGGTTTCACATCCATAGATAAGAGATGGAACTGCCAATACTTTGTAAAACTTCAAAATAGTTTCTTTTCTAGTCTTATTCAATAAAGTGTGTTTAATTGTGCCACATAGATAATTGAATCGTTGTATTTTAGTGTGTTTATCTAAAGAAACCATATTTACAAAATTTCTATTTTATAGAATGTATACTTCAATTAAAATTTGAAATTTTTTAATGTATTTACAAAATGTATTTCAACTTTTATAAGATTCATGATGTGTTCCGTTAAAATAACATTGAAGAAAATAACATTTTCAACAGCAAAGGAGTTTATAAACTGACATGTAAGGACTGCAACAAATTTTATATAGGAAGGACAAACAGGAGTTTTAACATCAGATTCAAAGAACATTTTCGAGACTTCATTCACGCAGAAGGGAAATCAAGCTATGCAAAACACGTTATCCATGAAGGACATCGCATGTTAAATATTGAAAACACCCTAACAGTAATGCACAGAGAAAATAATCCAGCGAAGGTAAACATACTCGAAGAGATGGAAATCATGAAAGCAGCTCACAACGACAGCCTGATAAACGAAAACGAACCCAATACATGCAACCCCCTCTACCAGATCTTCAGTGAAACACCAGTTTTGAATCCTGCCGATGATGGGACAAGTCCCGAAAGCGCTACAGTTAAATGATTAATTAAGTTGAGGAGACGGACCTTTCAGGTGAATATTCCATAATTTTATATTAAAATGTATTTCATCAGTTTCAGAAATTAATTGTCTGTATCACTTTGTCCATGAGGCAATCCTCTAATGAGGAAAGTTATATATAATAAAATATAAGAGAAAAATTTGCGTTTAGATTAGAGTTTCTCAGGTAGCTCAGTGGTAGAGCATTGCATAGAATGCCA
Organism: Diploptera punctata; assembly: GCA_030220185.1. Lineage (NCBI taxonomy): Eukaryota > Metazoa > Arthropoda > Insecta > Blattodea > Blaberidae > Diploptera > Diploptera punctata. The sequence goes on from JASPKZ010002319.1 coordinate 2,074,394, forward strand.
AAAGTCCTGGGTTCAAACCCTAGTCTGAGCATATAATTTTTCTCTTCAAATATCATTATTTACTTATTAATATATTATGTAATTACATTAAACATGTCACGGATAGACTAACAAGGGAACTGTCAACCATTGCGTGCCGAAAACTACCTTGTAATTTCTTCCAGAGAAGCGTTGTGATGTACCAAGGCAGTGTCCAAAAAAAATCTGCTGTTTTAAAGTGCAAAGCACAGAAATTGAAGCCAGAATCCAGCAATGGCAATCCACTGTACGGAGCCAGATGTACATCCCTACATGAGTTAAGCACAGAGTGGAGTGAGGTGGCACACAGTGAGGATGGCGGGTAGTGAGGGTTGTATAGTCTGCTAATACACGAGTTGTATTACTTGCCTATAGTTTAAATAAGAGATTTGGTAAATTAATGAGTAATTTTTTACACTACTTTATAGCCAGTAGGGCTTCTATTGACGATTTTATTATTAATTTAACACTTCTCATTGAAGGATAAATTATATTTGAAGAGAAAAATTGTCTTCTTAACTAAGAAGCCGCCATTTGCAAAGATAGAAGCTATGGTTTCAAGCATTTGGCGCGAGGGAATTACAACTGTACATAAGAGAAAAATTTGCGTCTAGATCGTAACTCGCCTCGGTAGCTCAGTTGGTAGAGCACTTGGCCCGGAAAGCCAAGGGTCCCGGGTTCGAGTCCCGGTCTAGGCGAAAATTTTTCTCTTCAAATATAATTTTTTACATCTTACCTCATATTTTATGTTTCCTTAAACACTTCTTCTTCCTTCCAAGTATTAGGCAAGGCCTGTTACGATCCTATAGAAAATTTTCTCTCCAGTGTTTCATAGGACGGCTCAGAGATCTTCGTCCTCTTGGTATATAATTATAAATATAAACAGCTTTGGGGATCCGATTTGAACTCATTCTTTCAAGATGGTGTTTCCAATTTAGTTGATACTGTTTAATATATTCCAAAATTGGCGTAGTCTTCAATTCTTTTAAGATATCGGTGTTCCTTTTCCGATCCCATCTGGTGTAACCTGCTGTTCTGCATGAATCTCATTTCACAAGCCGTTATTCTGCTTTCATGTTGTCTTTTTAGTGTCCATGCTTCACTACCGTAGGTCAACATTGGTCTAGCCAAAGTGTTATATAAACGTAATCTGGTGTTTTTTTGTACAAGGGATGGTTTCATAACTTGATTAATAATTCCCAAACTTTTATTATAACTAGTAATTTTTTCACGGATATCCTTTTCATCCCAGATAGAGAGATAATATCCAAGATATTTAAATTGATTAGATCTATCTAAAATTTTATTCTGGAGACAGATTTTACTTTGTATGGGGTCCTTCCCATGAAATGCCATAATTTTAGTTTTGTTAATTGATATTTCCATATTAAATTTGGCAGCTGTTTCTTGTTAATTATAAATTGATCGTTGCAAATCATTTTTGGAAAGTGCCAGAAGCGCTAAATCGTCTGCAAAAAGAATGGAGTTTGAGGTTCCTATTGATGGGTATACATCTCCATTGTGTTTTCCTCCATTCGTTTATTATTCTATTCATATATAAAATGAAAAGCACCGGTGAAAGTCCGCATCCCTGTCTTACTCCAGTGTTAATCTTTTTCCAAGAAGATAGTTTGCCATCTTGTTTCCTTAAACACAGAAACTAGTTTGCAAGAGAACCATCTCTCTCATTTTCAACCGACATTATGACTACCGAATTTTTGTTTGAATCTCCATCAATAACATTGCCATTTGGTGTTGATTTGATGAACTTCGAGATGAGGTCACGTTCATCAGGAATCTCGAAATTCGTGGATCTAAATTTGTTCTTCTGAATATATATATATATATCTTCTCCCAAATTGTCAATTCTAAAGGTTTTTCCAAATGTTTTAAAAGTTGGGCCTCTTTTTCAATTTTATGATTCTCCAACAAACTATGTGCTGCAATAGCTGATTTTTCAATTTCACCATTTTTAATATTTCTAAAGTGTTCCTTTGTGCGAGTGTCCAAATTCCTTTTTGTTTTTCCTATGTTTTGTTTTTCATCTCGAAGTTCATCAAATCAACACCAGATGGCAACGTTATTGATGGAGATTCCAACGAAAATCTGGTAGTCATAATGTCAATTGAAAATGAGAGAGATGGTTCTCTTGAAAACTAGTTCCTGTGTTTAAGGAAACATAAAATTTGAGGTAAGATGTAAAAAATGACTCATTAATTTATGAATTAAGAACCTCATAATGTTATTTCCCATATTAAACTATGAATGAGAGATTTGGTACTTGATTATAGTGTGTTACAGTAAAAAATGACAGATAATTTTTTGACACAGCCTTTGTACATCACAACGCTTCTCTGGAAGAAATTTCAAGGTAGGTTTTGGCATGCAATGGTTGACAGTTCCCTTGTAAGCGTATGAGTTCTTTTAATTGACAATAATGGCTAAAATTTTAAAGAATGGAAATAACATAAGTGAACATCAATCTGTTTATAAGAATTAAATGAATCGTGATTTCTTCTTACCTCATACTTGTATGTTTTTTTTAACACAGCACTGCAGCAGTGACCATCGTCACCATCCTCAGCTGTTTTCACGACTGTCAATTTTTTCTTTTGCCGGTAATTATCCAAACTGCCTTCTGGTGTTCTTTTGAAGGAATTATTTTCTAAACTGCCATCTGGTGTTCTTTTGAAGGAATCATTTTCTAAACTGCCATGTGTTGTATTTTTGAAAAACTTTGTAATCAAGCTCGGTTCATCTGGAATCTCGAAGTTCATGGTTCTAGTATGGTTTTTTTGAATATATATTTTTTGCCAAACTGTTAAATCCAAAGGTTTGGATAGATGTTTCAAAAGTTTTGCTTCTTTTTCAATTCTATGATGCTCTAATAAACTATGTGCTGCTATAGCTGATTTTTTCAATTTCTCCATTCTGTATGTTTCTGAAGTGTTCTTTTTTACGAAAAAAAAATTTTTAAAAATCAATCTGTTTATTACAAATTATATATGAATGCATTTATAGGCTTTCCAATATCAAAACCTAATTCATTTAACCTAAAATTAATAGGAATTGGCACTATGAGCAGTTAATAAATTAATGAGTCATTTTAACATCTTACCTCATATTTCATGTTTTTCAAACACGGTAACTATAGTTTTCAAATGATCTTGTCATTCATTTTCAACCGCCATTATGACTACCGGATATTCGGTTGAAAATGAATGACAAGATCATTTGAAAACTATAGTTACCGTGTTTGAAAAACATGAAATATGAGGTAAGATGTTAAAATGACTCATTAATTTATTAATTAAGAACCTCATAATAAGTTTCCCAATTTTAACTTTGACTATGAGCAGTATTTAAGGATATTATTTTTTCTCTATTATTTTTGTACTCTAGTTAAGTAATTTTTTTCATGAGTTACTCGTGCAGCATTACAAATTGAATTAGCAGGAGAGCTCACCAGTGAAGTGTGAATCTTGACTTCATTTGTTTTTTTGTGAAGTTGGCAATACATTTTTCAGAGTTCTCAGCGATTTAATAATTTCAGACAATATGGAACATGACTTTGCTAGCAGAAGAACTTTGACATATGAACACTTATTTAGTGGAAATGTTGTCATTTATGTAAATAAAATGGTCCACTGCTGTGGTCTCGAGGTAGCGTGCTGCCTTGTCACGCAATGGGCCCGGGTTCGATCCCCAGTCGAGACAGTTTATCTGGGTGAGGTTTTTATCGGTGTTTTTCCTCGCCTGTTAGACAAATGTGAGGAAAACTTTAAGGCCCAAACAGTCCCCGAAATCATATGGCCATCGCAATCATCATCATTCATATTCATCTTAGTTTAAGCTTAGGATTAGGGACTCTCCTGGCGCACCATTATCATCGGAGCAACGTAACCTGCCTTCCAGGTGCCCCAATCTCAGAAGTGGGTTACAAGTATGCCATGCCAGGAGAGAACACCAGGAATGTCGAAAGACAACCTGGGGCACTTGAAAAAAAAAGTAAATAAAATGTATGCAAGTAATTTTAAAAATAAGAAATACCTCTAATAATGGATATAATGGTTAAAAGTAAAGTAAAGTGATCCCACTACAGGCCTCAGGAGGCCCTTGGGGTAGTAGGAGGTTAGTTAAAGTTCCCACTTTTTCTGGGACAATTGGCCCTTGATGTCAGCCCTGTGTGACGGCCGCCTTTACCCCCGAACAAGTATCTGGTACTCATTTCCGTAGAGGCTGAGTCGACCCCAGGGCCATAGTGCCACCAGAAGGTTTGGGTCAGTTTAAAAATCCTGACCCCCGGGATATAATGGTTACAAAATAAAATACTGTACATAAAAAGTAGTATATATCCTTTTAAAAGGAGAAAATTTTAACGGAATACTGATGCTTTTTCATTATATGCGTACAGATATTTCGGGATATTTCTATAATAAATATTTTTGAATATACAATGTAATTTAATATTTGTAGGAAATAACACTATGAGGTTTCTTTTAATTATTATGAGTTATTTATTTTGACTCGCCTCATATTTTTTTGGTATTCTGCAGACTATAGTTTCGTCGCATCTAAGCGACATTGTTGATGCATTCTAACATAATACAATATAATATTTAATAATTTTATACTAAATTTATATTTATATACTTATTTATTACGTAAAAAATAATTTCTTATTGATAGACACAAAATATTCCATGCAATATCATACAAACTAAGATGCACTTGTTAGATTGGCTTCTGAATTGAGTAGATTCAGACAAGTACCAAATAAAGGACTAGAGAATAACAGATTGTAGGTTTTTAATGTGGAAAAGGGATTTTATTCACAATTGAGTCACAGCATAATACATTTTAATTATACATCTATTGTATCATTATAAAGTTATTAATGTGCTCGTTTATTTGCAAGCAATTATCTATGTCATGACTTATAATGACTTGCTAATATAATTGAAAAAAAAAATACTAATAAAATTCATTGTTTAATACCGTTGACGTGGATAGTCATAAAATGAAATAAAGTTAAAATGTACCTTCTTAGGTCAGAGCCGTCGTCCTCAACTTAGAAAATATGTATGCTTTTTGTCTGCATACGTATTTTATAAGTTGAAGACGGTGTTTCTGACCTAAGAAGGTACATTTTAACTTTATTTTATAATTGAAAATAACTGCTTTACATTGTGTTGCTACATTTATTGGGAATATATGTATATATATTAAAAATATGGCATGTCAGTATGTCTTAAGAGAAGAATTACAACTCATCCAGGTTCTCCAGTTTTGAACTATTATAGTAAATCTCATTGACCAGGTTCAAATTCTTCTCTCTCTATTTTTTTTTTAATTTTCAAAAAACAGTGAAATATGGTAATATGTAAATTAATACACTTAGGCAAATTGTCTGAAGCAATTTTTAAAGAGAAAAATTTCTGCCTGAAACGGGTCTTGGCTGGATAGATAGAAAGAGGACCAGTGCATAAAGCTAAAGATCTTGGGTTCAAGTCCCAGTTCAAGTAAAAATTTGTATCTTTAAATAATGGGAAAAAATTGATGAGCTATACACAGAAATAAAATATGAAGGCCGCAAGGAAGCAGTAGCAAAATTCAGACTGATGTCAGGACACAACTGCCTGGCTCATCATCTCCACAGAATACACGTTTTCCAATCAGACAGATGTGTCATAATGCAAAGACCCGGACCTGATCATGGACAAACACCACCTTCTAGTCTGTTCAGCTTTAAATCCAACTGCACAACACTCTAAGGACCTTGTTCGCTTGTACTGGGAAGCCAGAGAGAAAATGACTTAAGCGTCAAATCTCGCCATTAGAAAACAACAACATAAAAGTGAAATATAAATTTTTACCAAGAATGCTCCAACTGCGTGGAGCCACCACCATTTTAGTATTTCATTGTATTAGCTAAATTCAATATGAAAATTTAGCTGTTTGATGATTATTGATTCCTAACTATGTGTTGACTATAGCTAAAGTATGATTGGAGAATTTTGCTTCAATGCAAATGAAGATGATAAAATGGAAATGCATATAGATCTGTAGTTAAAGTTTGAATGCAGATTATATATATTTTTTTTAATACAGGCAACTGGTAGCTAATCTTGAGGCAATAATTCAAGTACATAACATGTTGTACTGTCAGAATTGAGGTAAAAAGTAATTATTATTTTCTGAATGTGGCCATGGTCCTTTTAGCATTACTTTGGCCATAGAGATTTTAAAGATGACAGAAAATTTTACTACCAATTACATTATTTTAATATTAGTATTTCATATAATCAAAGCTGTAATATAAGTATTAAACGGGCTCTAAATAAACTCTATAGTTCAGTAAAATATTTTATCAGCTATTAATTTTATTGAGTGAAAAAATTATTAAAAATTAATTTAATAAAGCTGCCAGTTTTGTGTATATGTGTGTTTCTAATGACTGACCATTGAATTTTTCGCACTTCAGATTTTAAATATAGCAGATAGATGGCAGCAATTTGACAGAATACTTTACAAAGGATACTATTTAACTGAATTGTGTATTGAAGTGAATTTAGATTATTTTGAAAATATGTTACGTTGATGGAATTAAGACTTTATATTTATAACAATTCTCTTTCTTTTTTAATTAGGTAAATATCTTGGATGGAATGACACGAGATGATGTTCTCTTGTATCCCAACATCCCATGGATTGATTTACCAGGTAGATTTGGCGTTTAATTAAATTATTTGTTTTAAGAAATTTGTAGAAACATATTTATTGCAATTAAAAAATTGTAAATATGAATTATATTTACTGACTAGCATTAACAATATTTTGGCCACTATCCAATCTTTGTCCCTGCCTACTCCTAATCAGTAAATCCTATTAGAAATGATTTTTTTATTTCATTTTTTACAATGATGGAGAAACTGATGGTTGATCAACTCATTAAGTTGTTAGCTCATTGTGCATTCTGCTTTAGAACTTGGCAATGAAAAAGATTAATAAATAGTTCGATTTTTATGATTCGCCTCATAACTGTAGATTTCTTGAAGATTATAGTTTCAATATGCTACATACCATTATCAATTCTATCTAATTGTTAAATCAGTGGTTGGTGATCCTGTAGGTTGATTCCTGCTCCCTTTGTTGACTGACTGATGAACTTCCAAATTAAATCTTTTTCCCCAGGAATTTCAAAATTCATGATTTTCCTGTTATTTTGTGGATATGAACTTCCTCCCAAACTGTGAGTTCCTTAGATTTATCTAACTGTTCCAGTAATTTGGCCTTTGTTACGATTCTGTGTTTTTCTGATCATGCATGTGCAGCTATTGTAGGTTTTTCTATTTCTCCATTTTTAACATTTCTAAGGTGTTGTTTCAATCTTGTATTTACGTTCCTTTTTTTCCCCCCTATATATTTTTTTTTTCACAATCTTTGCAATAAATTTTATAAATCCATGATTTGTTGCCTTCACGTAGCATATCAAAACTCCAGTCTTCAAGAAATCTACAGCTATGAGGTGAGCTGTAAAAATCTAACTATTTATTAATTAAAATAAACCTCATAGTGTCATTTCTTTTAAATATTCTTGAAAATGAAAAGGATGTTAACTATTCAGAACATTTTCTGAATTGTTGCAGAATATGCATACTACAATGAAATGTTTCAGGCTTGAAGACCTTGTTCAATTAATTAATTTGTATGGATGGTGTCTTCTTATGAAACTGGAATATCTTCCAAACCTTGGGTTTTCGTTCGCTGCTAGCTTAACCCAAAAATATTCCATTATATGATCAAATACAGTGCGATCAGTATAGCATTATACAGCAGATGCAGGGATTTCACTGTACACTGCTGATGCACTCGCGGCGGGGAATGGACAGCATGCTGCAGCGTAGGATTGCGGTGATACAACCACACACATTTTCGTAACTATTTTACAAATTGTCGTACTTACCAATTTTATTGATGCAGGTGCTGAAACAGGATCACCCGGTTGAAGAGCATGTGTCTTGATTATTTTTTATGGATACAACTTTAACAATTTAGTATTTTTTTGTACATAGCCTTAATAAATTCCTACTTGTTGCGAAAGGTGCCTAAGTGATTTTCTAGGAGACTGTTCCAATTGAAAACAGATGTCATCTATTGTTTCTTTTGTGTGAATGCTACGCGGCTTGTGTGGCTTCTTAGTCTCGACAATTCCCATTGCATGAAATTTGTTTTACGAATTATGGACTGTTGAATGTGATGGAATTTTTAAACCCGGGAATCTTGTTTCAAAGAGTCTTCGTACTTGGCTGACTGACTGAGTTAACAAATATTGATCATAGATAAATACACGTTGTTCAGTAGAAAAATTATTAGTCTTTACACTCATCACACGCCATTCAGTTTATACTTATGCACACATCAATCAGTTCACAAGGAAAAGCGAGCGAGCACCTTATCCATTTGAAGCATACAATCTGACTGACGTGAATGCGTGGGATGTACTCATAAATGGCTGAGTTAGTGCACATTTCAAGTCCCGTACCTGCACGTGTAAGCCTTCATCATCACATAGCACAAACCCGCATCTGCTGTTCAATGCTATACTGATCACACTGTATATAGGGACACCTATGAATAGTGTTGCTATGGCCAGGTTATGAACTTTGCTTCAGTTTATGTGATGGGAGTATGGTGTGACTGTTTAGTATTACAAATAATAGTTAGATATGCAGAATTCAGTGAATTGCAACACAGCATGATCATTGATGCCCATATAAGCAGTGAGTCAATCAAAGAGATTTCACCCCTTCTGAATCTGCCAATATCAACCATATTATAAAGTGGAAATGTGATGGTACTACTATTACTAAACAATGGCCTTATAGGCCACATATTTACATCCATAAAGAATAGTCAATCTTTGATGACGGTGATGTCTATAAACCGTCATTTGTCGTCTGAATCAATCACCTAAGAATTTAGCCATATTACTAGCAATAAAGTTAGTGCCATGAATATTCATCATGAATGCAACTGTAAAATTGGACTATCATTCTGAGCAAATACTCTTAAGCCAAACATTTCCCCTGTGATTATTAAGCATCCATCTGCAATGGTGTAAAGATCACCATCACTGAATAATAAGCCATTGGAAACCTATGAATTTTAGCGACTAGTGATGGTATAAATTGTGGCAGTCTGATGGAAAGCCTATATTGTGCCAAGAGTGAAATTTGGAGGAGGTGGCATTATTGCACGGGCCTGTTTCTCACAGAATGGGTTTGGTCCTGCAGTAAAACTGAATGACAAACTAAATGCCAATGGTTATGAAGATATTCCGAAATTTTTGTACTGGCTACCATAGAGGACCTCTTTATAATTACCATTATTTGTACCAGCATTATAATGCTTTATGCCACAAAGCAAGTTCTATAGGAAGTGATTTGGAGATATAATGTTCAGGAAATGGACTGGCCGGCTCAGAGTCCCATCATCAATTCAATTGAATAGCTATGGGGTGAATTAAAATGTAGATTTCCTCCATACGCTGATTCATGTCATTACCTTCTCTATTTACAGTTCTGCAAGAAAAATGGACTGCTATTTCACCACACGTATTCAGACACCTACTGGAAGGTCTTCCTGCTTTAGTTAAGACTGTCATAAAGGCACCCCTTATCAAAGTTCAGTACCTGAATGTGTCACGAAGAAAGGCTAACTATGAATTGTTGGTGAGTGTCCCTATATTTTTGATCATATATTGTAATAGTAATAGTGGTCAATACTGAAAATACTTCTGAAGATATTAACCACAATTGATAATATGTTGAGGAATAAACGTACAAGGACAGGAGGATGTCCCAGCTTCATAAGAAGAAGATACCAACCGTATGTATTAATTAATAAATATACCACTGCACTAAAACTTGTAAACAATATATAGAGGACACATGTAGAATGAGTAATTTTTTTATATCTTACCTCATAGTTTGTTTTCTTAAACACGAGAACTGCAGTTTACAAGAGGAAACATCCCTCCCATTTCAACCAACATTATGACTACCAGATTTTCGTTGGAATCTCCATCTGTAACATTGCCATCTGGTGTTGATTTTATGAACTTCAAGATCAGGCCCCATTCACCAAGAATTTCGAAATTCATGGATTTAAATTTGTTCTTCTGAATATATATCTTCTCCCAAACTGTCAATTCTAAAGGTTTTTCCAAATGTTTTAGAAGTTTGGCCTCTTTTTCAATTTTATGACTCTCCACCAAACTGTGCTGTATGTAATAGCTGATTTTTCAATTTCACCATTTTTAATATTTCTAAAGTGTTCCTTTGTGTGAGTATTCAAATTCCTTTTTGTTTTTCCTATGTATACTTTATTGCAGTGTTTGTTGTGTAAGCAAATTCTTTGAAAATTTGGTGTAGGCAAAATAGTCTTGTCATGAATCTGAATTTAACAACTGTACAAGTATTGTCTGCTACTGTTCATTAATATTGGACATTTTTTATTTCATTAGATATATCAGTAGTATTTGTTAAGTTTAGAGGAATTAAACCCAATGGGTACAATTTGGACACTACACACACCCAGTCCCAAGGTTGAGATTTGTTTTAAAAATCCCTTACCCCGCCGGGAATCGAACCCGGAATGCCGGAGTGGAAGATAGGGACTCTACCGACTACGCCACAGCGTAAGTTGTGATTACCATTATCATAAATCACATACACCCCTCTTCATATCACAACCTTCCTTGAAAGTTTGGGTAGAATTTTTTTATCACTCACCTCATAATAACAATATGAGGTGAGTGATAAAAAATTCTACCTAAATGAATATACCTCATACTGTGAATTCCTAAAATAAATAACTTCCTTGAAATCTTTTACTTTTGGACCAAAATGCTAATGACATTTAATCTAAAGGCAATTAGGCTACAAACATATTACTGGGAGCACTGAGGCAAATGGAGAGACTCCAACATCTTGGGCATTGGCTACTACTACTACTACAATTACTATACCTCTTCCGAGCTAAGTTCCAATTGTAATGTAAACAAACCAGATGTATGGACTGCATTTTCATTGGTCAAATAATGTTTTACTTTTAAGTGTTAAGAAAACATAGTTTGCTCTCTAACACTTAAATCTTAAAATATATAATTACAATTTTAATACAATAAATAAGCATTATTATATTCTTACGCATGTGCAATGTGATTTCTTTTGTTTTAAAATGGTCGCTTTCTGTAGAATTTCTTAGAAAAGAAACCATTTGAAAAGCAGAGAGAAACAAATTATTTTGAATGTTTTCAAACCGTTTAGTAAAAAGTATTTTACATTAGCCATTGAGTATGTGGTAAAAATAACAGCAGAATTTACAGGTGAATCAGAATGGAGCATAAATTCTGCTTGTAATGAAATTGCAAATAAAGGATATCTATCGACACCATGGAAAAAGTAAATGTTGGGTTAGGTATATATATATATATATTTCTTTGTCATAAATAAAAAAGATTAGGAAGTTCCTAATTATTGGTACCATCTTATGTTATATTCAGTCATATTTCTCGTAAAATACAATGCTGCCTAAGAACAATGTTTCTATTGTACAGAATTCAGTCAAATGGCAGTTAAAAATAGTACCATGATTCACCAATAGACGGAGCCAACAATATAATAACTTAATATTTAATGTTAGGAAGTTATATTTTGAGGTTATTTTAATTATTTTACTTTTTATTGAGGTAAGATGATCAGACTAAAAATAATATAATTAAAATAACCTCAAAATATAACTTCCTAAAATTAAATTTTAATTACAACTTCTTAAGCTACAAGGAAGAAACAAAAAAAAAATTAATATTGAGGTAAGATGATCAGACTAAAAATAATATAATTAAAATAACCTCAAAATGTAACTTCCTAAAATTAAATTTTAATTACAACTTCTTAAGCTACAAGGAAGAAACAAAAAAAAATTAATATTGAGGTAAGATGATCAGACTAAAAATAATATAATTGAGGTAAGATGATCAGACTAAAAATAATATAATTAAAATAACCTCAAAATGTAACTTCCTAAAATTAAATTTTAATTACAACTTCTTAAGCTACAAGGAAGAAAACAAAAAAAAATTAATATTGAGGTAAGATGATCAGACTAAAAATAATATAATTAAAATAACCTCAAAATATAACTTCCTAAAATTAAATATTAATTACAACTTCTTAAGTTACAAGGAAGAAACAAAAAAAAAATTAATATTGAGGTAAGATGATCAGACTAAAAATAATATAATATAATACTTACTTACTTACTCACTGGCACTATCGAACCCATAGGTCCATGGCCGCACGGACATAAGCTCTCCATACATCCCTATCCTGAGCTAATGCTTTCCAATCATTCCCTGTATAATCTACTTCTCTCAAATCATAGTTAATGTTATTCTCCCACCTCATTCTTGGCCTACCAACTGGGTGTTTTCCTACAAGAAGCTTCCATGCAAGTCTTTCATTCCCCATACGTGCAACATGTCCTGCCCATCGCAGTCTACAAGACTTAACTGTTCTTATCATATCTGGCTTCCTATAAAGACCATGTAGTTCATTGTTATGTAGTCTTCTCCATTCATCTGTCTGTTCATCTCTCTTTGGTCCAAAAATTTTCCTAAGTACTTTATTCTCAAATACTTGTAATCTACTTTCCTCTCTTAAAGTAAGAGTCCATGTTTTGCACCCATATAATATAACTGGTAGAATAATAGTTTTATATATTTTCAGTTTAACGTTTTTTGAAAGGAGTTGGGACATCAAGAGTCTCTGCAATGCATAATAGCACGCATTTCCAGAATTGAGCCTATGTTTAATTTCTTTGTGCATCTCATTCCTATTTGTGATTATTGTTCCTAGGTATTTGAATTCAGTCACTTCCTCAAAATTTACCTCTAAAGATTTAATGGCATGCTCTAGTACAAAATTAAATAGTAGAGGAGATAGTGCATCTCCTTACTTCAACCCATTCTGGATTTCAAAAGTATCCGAAAACTGTTTGCCTACATGCACCCTACCCTTTGTGCCATTTAGACACATTCGTATAAGTCTAACTAACTTTTTAGGAATTCCGAACTTCAGCAGGAAACTATATAACTTCTCCCTCTTAATTGAATCATATATAATATAATAACTTTCCTAAAATAAAACATTAATATAATATCTTATTAATATATCTTATACAAGTTTGTGTACAGTACAACTGGAAATTATCCCGGAATTAGTATAATGGCAATGGTAAAGCTTTATTTTTTTAATAATATAAAGATTAGTGTGTTTATCATCTTGAGAAGGTGAACATAAAGGATATACCATTAAAAAACATATCATTGTTTAAAATAATGCTATTAACACAGTTTAAAAATAGAACAAGGTAAAGAAAACCAAGATTGTGTTTGATGAATGAGAAGATTGTGATGCATACATATTTTGATTGAAAAATTGGATTAGGGATTGGATCATAAAGATGGGAGGAAATTTCTTGATCAGGTCATAAGTTACTTCAAAATTTGTTGGAAGTAACACTATGAGGTATTATTAATTAAATATTATTAAAAGTGCATCTGACCATATTAACTGATCTTAAATAAGACTAAATATGAGGAGAGGTGCAATTTTAATAATACATAATCACAAATTACATGTCCTACTGATGATGATTATGTTTAAGTTAGCTATGTTAATACATTTTTTATCTTGCCAATATCAGTTCCTTGTTAAACTGAATAATCAAGAGTTTTCTTTATCTGAAATATTAAATGAAGTTTACTTTTTGCTCTGAAATTCACGTATTAGTTCATCACACTGTGTTGTATCACCAACTTGACAAGTTGCAAGATCACATAATTTATTTTTGAGGCAGGTATCATCACAAATTAGACTTGGATCAGCGTCCTTTACGTAATATCTGAAAATTAAATGAAAAGTAATTCTATATACTATGAACTAATTTTTTTTATTTCAATATAAGAGAAATCCCATTCAATTATTGCTTGGTCTATGCATGTAACAACTGCTAATATAATAATAATAATAATAATAATAATAATAATAATAATAATAATAGTTTTATTTATTCTGGCAGAGTTATACTAATTATAAAGAATTAAAAATATATTAAATGTTGCAATGTAAATTTCATGTGCAAAACAACATTTTATACGCGCCGTAGCCGAGCGGTTAAGGTAGGAAGCCTTGGCGCAGAGCTACGGGACTTGCGCTGGTTCGAGTCTCCATGGGGGAAGAAATTTTCTCATGGTATTTTGGTCAGTATGGGACCGGTGCCCACCCAGCATCGTGAGGCAATTGGGTAGCTATAATAAGTAGCGGCTCCAGGTTGAGGAACCAGCTATAACGGCTGGGGGACTCGACATGCTAACCACATGTCACCCCTACACTGGCTGTTGATCATCTACCTCTGTGATTGACACATGTGGATGTGAAGGGCCAGCAGCCGGCTGGTAAAAAGGCAACCGCTGAAAAAGTGGAAAGACTCTCAATTGGAATCAGAACAATAATATTACTTACTATAATACTAATAATAATAATGATAATAATAGTATAAATATGATAGATTATACGAGAAACACCAATTAATATATGTACTTTTTGGTAATGATGAAATTGAGGTTAGAGCAGATATAAATTTAGATTTCTTTTAAAAATTGCCAATGTCCGACAGCCCCTTATTTCTTATGGTAGGGAATTCCAGTTGTGAGAAGTGAAGATAGTATGTGACATGGAACGATGTGATGTCCTATGTTGCCGTATATTAAGCAGGAGACTATGATGTGAGCATGTGTTTAAGTTATGGTTGGAGGATAGATACTGGAAACGAGATGATGAATAATTGGGAATCGAGGTATGTAGGATCTTAAATAAGAGAATTAGACAGTGCGATTTTCTTCTCTCTTTTAGATGTATCCATGACAATTCATGGACTAATATATGCAATACTAAAATAATTATACATAATAAATGTGTTTTAGATCAATTTAGTAAGTGTAATTCCCCTTCTATTAATGAATGCACACAAATAAAATTTATATATATCATAATTGACCAGCATTTAAATTGTAAAAACATATTGATTATTTATATAGCAGATTGTATTGAATACACTATAAATTCATAACTTTATGATTTTTTTTTTGCAAATGCCCCAGAGGTTGTCTTTCGACATTCCTGGTGTTCTCTCCTGGCATGGCGTACTTGTAACCCACTTCTGAAGTTGGGGACCTGGAAGACGGGGTTACGTTGCCCCAATGATATGATGGGTGATGATGATGATGATAGTGGTGCACCAGGAGAGTCCCTAATCCTAAGCTTAATGTAAGGTGAATATGAATGATGATGATTGCATTGGTCATATGATTTCGGGGACCGTTTGGGCCTTAAAAGTTTTCCTGACATGTCTTACAGGTGAGGAAAAACCCCGATAAAAACCTCACCCAGAAAAACTTCCCAACCAGGGATTGAACCCGGGCCCGCTGCTTGACAAGGCAGCACGCTACCTCGAGACCACAGCGGTAACTACTGAAGATGGGACAAACATGTCTTGAAACACATGGCTAACAAAAACAACGATACGAGGTAAGAATTACACAGACCAAGCTTACTTTATTTAAAAAACCTATATCATTATATTATGTACAACATTTGATGAAATGGATAATATTTTTAGAGAGTTCATTTTTAAAAATATATAAAACTAAATTTTAAGTTTACCTTGCGTATTTTTGTAAGAAGCTTTTATCTACTGCCATTTTGTGTGCCAATTTATCAAACTCTGAAGGAGACAGTGATTCCAATTCATAATCTTTTTTATAACTGTAAAGTTGAAACCATTCAGGAGCACTTTCATTGCCTTGTGAGTTTGCAGTTGTCAAATTATAAGTCCATGCTTCACCATCAAGAATATCCTGAAACATTTTCCTAATTGTTAAACAAAAGAATATAATCGGTAAGTTTATATTGAAATCTGTTTTAAAATTTAGTTAACATAAAGTACAGCTGATAAACGTGGGTAGCTGCTGGTAATGTTACAATATTCTTCATCATCAACAGACATTTATACTTATGTGCAGGTTGTATCAGAACATAGCCTTCCCACAAATTTTTATCCAGCCACTCTTACTTTATTTTTGGATTTGTTCCCAATTGTAACTTAATTTTTAGATCTATTTTAACTTGATCCAGCCAACGGATTCTTGATCTTCCTAGATTTCTTCTGCATTTAATTTGTATCTCTATAGTTTTCTTGATATTCTTTCCTTTACCAACCATTTTAGTTGTCCAAACCATTTTAATCTCATTTTCTCTATTACCTCTGTCAAGTCTTGTATTCCCACTAGTATATTTAAGTATAGCAAAAGGAACTTGCCAGTAGTAGGTTATACAACTTTACAAGAGAAGAACTAATCTCAGAAGATCTGAAAATGCTGCAGTGCCATGGCATTATTCACAAAACACACATGATTTCTAATAAACTAAGGGTCGTATGCAAATACATTAGTCTCTACTCAAATTACTTCCAATCACTGGTGAGCTGATTCACCGTGAGCAATTGCTGAGATCGAATTAACGGCCGACTTACCAGTCATGCATGAAAGTTGACATTTTCGTAATATTGGCAACGAATTACCCAGAATTCTCAGCGATAAAACCACTTCCGTTATTTTTGTCTGCTATAGAGGAACGCATTTATGCTTGCATCCCGCAAATAATACCGTATACAATGACGTCTGCGTCGCGCAATATTACGCCGATTCTCCTGTTCTTCCAGTTGAATTCTTTGGTAGACTCTATCAAATTCCTCTTCTCCGCGTATACCGAAAACATGATCGAAGTCTTCAAGGTCCGACATCTTGGATAAAGCTGCAAAGGTTTCAAACTACATCGGTTCCCTTCGGGATTTTCACGATAAGTTTCTATCTTGAGCTATGATCTTAAGGTACCTCATCAGGTAGCTTACAATTATTATCGCATGAATAGATTTCTGAGTAAGCAAAATGTATTTGGATAAAACTTTCTCAGCAGAGAATGCCTTTTACTGTCTAATGCATTCAAACATTTGACCCTAAGAGTAGTAGAGCATATACCTTGGAATTTCTATTCTATAGTGTTCTGCCATAGGGCAGGCCTTTCACAGCAATCATAGCATTTTCATGCTATGCTTTACAGCTTTACTAGGGAATTATAGGTGTGGTAGCTTCCCGTTGCTTTCCACATCCTTGGATATACACAGAGATAAAAAATATAATATAGAAACAAACAATATTAGAGAGGGAGAGATATTGAAGACTTAAGGACAATATTTGAAGAATAAAGATTACACAGTGATTTGGACATGTGAAATGTTGGTTGGTTGGTTGGTATCTAATGTCGAGCACTTGATAATGAAATCATTCGCTCTCTTGCACTCCAATATTTAGCAGAAAGGCTGGTCTCTTCTACAAAAGCTGGACAACGGAGGAGATGGTTTCTATCCATATCTTCATTTAAATTGCAAAAAGGGCATTTAGGTGAATCTGTTATGCCAAGTCTGTGTAGGTGTTTATTCAGGCAGTCATGTCCCGTTAGCAGTCTGAATGTTGCTACTGCAGATTTTCTTTGTAATGTAGTAATGTCATAAGCTTGTAGATTTTCCCATTCCTTTCCAGATGTTTTGGTGGTGTATTCTTCTCTAAGTTTATTGATATATTTATTTGAGATAATTCTTTTGATAGAGTGAAAGGAAACTGGAGTAGAAGTTGGGTTTGAAACAATTTTGCTACCCTTCTTGGCCAGAAAATCGGCTATTTCATTGCCTGTCACTCCACAATGGGCCGGAATCCATTGAAGTACAACTTTTTTTATGTAGACGGGATAACTTTTTGTCATTTTGTGACATTCGATAATTTTGATGCTTTACATATGAAATGTAGGAATTGTGATAGATTACCAATGAAAACTCTAGATTTAAAGTTATAAGAAATAAGCTGTAGAGACTTTGATTAAAAAAGGTAGAGAATTAAAAACAGTTCATGCTTACGTATGTTGAAGAATCCATGGTGTAGATTTTGTAGTTAGAGTTGAGAAATTCATATTGTGTTACACTACCACCATTGAAAGCTATATTTATGGCTCGGGATGGATCTTCCAAAGAGTAAAAAATCTCAAACTCATCTTTATGAGTATGTCCATTGAATTGGGCTGTTACTGTCCCTTCAAACCTAAAAATAAAACATTGTTCTATGATAAAATTGTTCAAATTTTTATTTTTCATTTGGTTTATTAGCACATTTAAATACTTTTTAAGAGAAAAATATATAAATCATATTTGAAGAGAAAAATTATACGCTCAGACCGGGACTTGAACCCAGGACCCTTGGTTCTCTAGACAAAGTGCTCTACCATCTGAGCTACCTGAGCAAGTACCGATCTAAACGCAAATCTTTCTCCATATATGTTGTAATTCCCGCCCACCAAATGCTATGAAGCCTTTGCTTCTATATTTGCAAATTAGCATTTGGTGGGCGGAAATTACAACGTATATAGAGAAAGATTTGCATTTAGATCGGTACTTGCTCAGGTAGCTCAGATGGTAGAGCACTTTGTCTAGAGAACCAAGGGTCCTGGGTTCAAGTCCCGGTCTGAGCGTATAATTTTTCTCTTCAAATATGATTTATCCATTATTGAGATGTATGAAATTAATACATAATTAAAACATTGAGAAAAATATATGCCCAAACTGGGATTTGAACCCAAGATATTTAGTTCTACTTACTAGTGCTTTAACTGTTATGCTACCTTGGCATCACACTTTAGATGGACATTTTCTCTCTCTTAAATAATAAAGGTAGGAAGCATTGATGATAATTGGAGAACTTCCCTCCAGATAACCCTGAATTTTTTTTATTACAGGAGTAAAGTAGCCTCATTAGACAGTATGATTGATAGATATATGTTTATGTTTTATATTTCTTAATTATCTTATTATTCTTAAATAACAAAAACAAAAAGATTATTTTTCATGTATAAGATTTAAATTAGAATTCTTTATACCTCACCTCATATCCAGTCTTATAATTATACTGTTTTCAAAACCTAGGTGACTTCATCTTCATTAATATCTTGTTGAATGATGTGTTGTTCAGGAGACGAAGCCACCTAGGCTTTGGAACCGGTATAATTAGAAGACTATATGATGTGAGATATAAAGAATTTAAATTTAAATATTAAATTAAATCTCATAGTGATTTTTTCTACAAAAGTTCAATATTTATCATGTATGCTTCATTTGAGAGATTACGAGTATTTGGGAATAAAGTTGTTAGGGAAATTTTTGGACCAAAGAGAGATAAACAGACAGATGAACGGAGAAGACTACAAAACAGTGAACTACATGGTCTACATGGTCTTTATAGGAAGCCAGATATAATAAGAGCAGTTAAGTCTCATAGACTGCAATGAGCAGGACATGTGGCACAAATGGGGAATGAAATAGGTGCATGGAAGCTTCTTGTAGGAAAACCAGAGGGAAAATGCCCAGTTGGTAGACCAAGAATGAGGTGGGAGAATAACATTAACTATGATTTGAGGGAAGTGGATTATACAGGGAATGATTGGAAAACAGCTCAGGATAGGGATGTATGGAGAGCTTATGTCTGCGCGGCCATGAACCTGCAGGTTCGATAGTGCCAGTGAGTTAGTTACTTAGTATGTTTCATTGAGTGTTATTTAATGAACCTATTCAATTTTAAATAGTTTCACCTTGCCATGGTGGTGAAGCTTGCGTGCTTAAATGACCCCGAGAGCTATGCCGGCTGTAGCATTGTTAACGAAAAGTTTAGCCATACCGGGCAGGTAGAAGGCGGTAAGCCAAATGAAAAAAGTACTTTGGTTGAAAGAGTGACAATCTTTGACCATAAAAATACAACCATTAAGAAATGCAGACATGAGTTCCACAGAGGTAACATTTTCTGGAGGTAAAATAGTCCCCTAATCAGTTCTCCACTGGGGACTACTTCAGGGAATCCATGCCAAAGGCTCAAACACAGGAACGTGTTCATAGGAACATTATATAACACTGGGACACTAGAAATATTAACACAGGAATTAGATAAATCACTCTTGGATATAGTCACTTTACAAGATGTTAGTTGGCCAAGAGAAGTTAGTCAGGAATCAGGAAGCTTTGCATTATACTATGAGGGTTAATTTGGGGGAAGTAGATTATATAGAGGATAATTGGAAACCTTAGCTCAGGATAGGGATGTGTGGAGAGCTTATGTCTGTGCTGCCATGAACTTATGAGTTTGATAGTGCCAATG
The DNA here is from genome assembly GCA_030220185.1 of Diploptera punctata. Taxonomy (NCBI): domain Eukaryota; kingdom Metazoa; phylum Arthropoda; class Insecta; order Blattodea; family Blaberidae; genus Diploptera; species Diploptera punctata. Next base: position 2,094,789 of record JASPKZ010002319.1, read on the forward strand.
AGTTAGTTATTACTAGAGACCGGATGTTAGGGAAAATGCCTACAGTTATTTATTATCGATATTGTAAAAGTGACTTCATATAAGTTCATACCAATGATCCTAGAGTTGTTTTCCATGAAGTTAATTTTGCCCATAAATGCCTATTTCAACTTATAATGCCTGTAAGTGCCTACTTGAATTTTTTTTCTCAAAATTAACTCGGTATTTTAATGAAATCAATTGAAATGGACAAACTTCATGTCACAAATCATTTCATAGAAGTTTTCAAGTGTTCTTTTTATAAATTCCCTTAGAATATTTTAGGATAAGGGTGGCAATAACCCAATGGCCTAGCAGGTAGATGGTTTCCTCCTCAATGCACTCCCATTAAGTGAAATAACCCTATGCTATGTCCCACTGTATTATGCTCTGGCTCTAAGGCTTGGAGAAAAGTTCTTTGCTTCTTTTCAATGCAAAACATTGCTGAGTGACAAAGAGGGTAGATGGCTCAAGCTTTCTTTCTCTGTCTCACACTTGGTGCTGAAACCTTTAGGTGACTAGTAATATTATTTTTGATCTTGGTAATACTGAATTCAGTCAGCAGTCCTCATTCACAGAGAGGTGCTTCAAAGACAAAGTGGTGTGGCAGGTGTATGTGGCTTTTTTTTTTTTTACCTTTAGAACAGTTTTTTTTAAGATACCTAAAGAGCAGACAACAGTAAAAGACAAACTGACCAATTTCGTGAAAGAATTTGGTGCAGAAATATTCTCAAGTGACTGTTCTGCTCTTTGTAAAAAGGCAAAACAAATTCCAAAGAGCATCTCTGATATTTTTGCATGCTATTGATAGTAAATGTTTATATTCTTAACATAAGACTGTAGAAGGTTATGTTGTTGTCCATTTTTTGTAAGAGCCTATTTAGAATTTTTTAGTGCCTATATTAATGATTTTTAGTGCCTTTTTGCTTGCCTATTTTGAATTTTTTAAGTGCCTAACATCCGGACTCTAGTTATTACCATATTAATATTTAATTTTAGGAAGTGATATTTTGAGGTTATTTTAATTATATTATTTTTAGTCTGATCATCTTACCTCAGTATTAATGTCGATTTGTTCTTGGACATGTTTCAAAACAATTCTGTTTTATCGTGACATGTTTCAAAACAATTCTGTTTTATCGTGACATGTTTCAAAACAACATTAATATTGAGGTAAGATGATCAGACTAAAAATATAATTACCATATTAAATTAAACTAAAGAAAATGTATGTAATGTCGTTGATAGCACGAGTAGTAAGTAGGAAATGGGTGTAGATAGGATAAAATGGAGAGAAGTAATAGGAAAGAACAAATAGGAAAGGAGGTTAGTGGCATGTAGTTTGATAAATGTTCTGCAAGAATGGCATAAGTATAGTGTAGTTTCTTGAAGTTATTCCCATTAAACATAGCCAGTTAGTAGCTATTATAGAAACATTAATAGTATTATCATAGAATTTCCCTTTATATAATCAGTTGTCTTAAGTGAAGCTTTTATTAATGGCTCCACAGATTTGCTTCATCCCACTGAAGCAAATGATAGCAGATTTCATTAAGAGATTAGAAAGAGATGCTTTTAAATCTAGTGTGAAAGCATCATTGTGTAAAACTAAATACAGTAAAACTTGCTTAATCCAGAATGTGAATAATGCAGAAATCTGTCCAATGTGAATAAATGTATTGGTTATATTTGAAGAGAAAAATTTTTGCCTAGACCGGGACTTGAACCCTGGACCCTTGGCTTTCTGGGCCAAGTGCTCTACCAACTGAGCTACCGAGGCGAGTTACGATCTAGACGCAAATTTTTCTCTTATGTACGTTGTAATTCCCTCGCGCCAAATGCTTGAAACCATAGCTTCTATCTTTGCAAATGGCAGCTTCTTAGTTAAGAAGACATTTATTGGGAATTTAACACTACTTTATAGCCAGTAGGGCTTCTATTGACGATTTTATTATTAATTTAACACTTCTCATAGAAGGATAAATTATATTTGAAGAGAAAAATTTTCGCCTAGACCGGGACTCGAACCCTGGACCCTTGGCTTTCCGGCCCAAGTGCTCTACCAACTGAGCTACCGAGGCGAGTTACGATCTAGACGCAAATTTTTCTCTTATGTACGTTGTAATTCCCTCACGCCAAATGCTTGAAACCATAGCTTCTATCTTTGCAAATGGCGGCTTCTTAGTTAAGAAGACATTTATTGGGAATTTAACACTACTTTATAGCCAGTAAGGCTTCTATTGACGATTTTATTATTAATTTAACCCTTCTCATAGAAGGATAAATTATATTTGAAGAGAAAAATTTTCGCCTAGACCGGGACTCGAACCCTGGACCCTTGGCTTTCCGGGCCAAGTGCTCTACCAACTGAGCTACCGAGGCGAGTTACGATCTAGATGCAAATTTTTCTCTTATGTACGTTGTAATTCCCTCGCGCCAAATGCTTGAAACCATAGCTTCTATCTTTGCAAATGGCGGCTTCTTAGTTAACTTGGCCCGGAAAGCCAAGGGTCCAGGGTTCGAGTCCCGGTCTAGGCGAAAATTTTTCTCTTCAAATATAATTTATCCTTCTATGAGAAGTGTTAAATTAATAATAAAATCGTCAATAGAAGCCCTACTGGCTATAAAGTAGTGTTAAATTCCCAATAAATGTCTTCTTAACTAAGAAGCCGCCATTTGCAAAGATAGAAGCTATGGTTTCAAGCATTTGGCACGAGGGAATTACAACGTACATAAGAGAAAAATTTGCGTCTAGATCGTAACTCGCCTCGGTAGCTCAGTTGGTAGAGCACTTGGCCCGGAAAGCCAAGGGTCCAGGGTTCGAGTCCCGGTCTAGGCGAAAATTTTTCTCTTCAAATATAATTTATCCTTCTATGAGAAGTGTTAAATTAATAATAAAATCGTCAAATGTATTGATCACGGCAAAATAATAGTAATTTTATAAGTATTTATTTTGTATAAAACGGAATCTGTCCAACGCGGAAACGGAAGGATATTTATGTACAATTCATGAAAAAATTGTATAAGGCGGAACGATAGAGAGAAATAAATTAGTTTCCATTTCATTGAATTCCCGTTAGGCGAATTAACAAGTGATGACCGATGACTCCCGCCTCCGGGAGAAGTAGAGTTTCTACCTGCATCTGGAATTTTCTTGCGGCCTCACCGCACACAGGTTTTTGCGAAATACAGGTTCATTTAACAAATATTTGGCTGGCGTGTGACATCTGTCTTACAAATAACCAGTGCAATGTAAAATCTTAAATTACGTTAAGATCTGAGACCGATTGTGTACACGTATCTTTCACAGGTAGCGTTCTGAATTAGAAATAAAGATGGCTAAATAGTATGTATCATTGTCATTAAACGAAAAAGTGAAAGTGACTGAAGATAAAGAAAATCAAACTCTCAGTACGCGAAATAATGACTAAATTTAAATAATTTATGAGATTTTAAAACACAAAGAAAAAATAATGGATGAAATGGTCAAATGAAGAGCAAAAAAAAAAAAAAAAAAATCCAACGAGGTGTGGGAATGTTTTACAAGACCGCTATCAAAAAATCTCCAAATTTCCGGACCGCAGTTAGTGACTTGAAACCGAAACTGCATACTTTAATTTCAGGATACGCGCCTAAGAGACATTTTTAACGCTGACGAAACGGGACTTTTTTTGCGCGTTACCGTCCAAGCCGCTCGTACATACTATACTTCACTTACCAACGGCAGCGGAACTGCAATATTAATCCAACGTACTTTAAAATACATAGGGTGTTCCATAATCTAATATTGGTTAATATTTTTTGTTTTTTTATAATGCGGAAAGTTGTCTAATGTGGAAAAAATAATTGGTCCCATGCAATTTTGCTTTTAACAAGTTTTACTGTATGTACAGTTCAAAATTGGGGCACGCCGTAGCGTAGTGGTTAAGGCACTGAGCTACAAGCCAGAGGGTCGAGAGTTCAAGTCCCGTTGGGGTCAGGATTTTTAAACTGACCCAAACCCTCTGGCGGCACTATGGCCCTGGGGTCGACTCAGCCTCTAACTGAAATGAGTACCAGACGCTTGTTCTGGGGTAAAGGCGGCCGTCATGCAGGGCTGATAACCCGGCTGACATAAAGTGCCGATTGTCTAGAAAAAGTGGAAGCCTTAACCTCCTACTACCCCAAGGGCCTCCGGGCCTGTTGTGGGATCACTTTACTTTTTTTTTTACAGTTCAAAATTTAGTTAGGTTTACTACAATTTTTTTATTAATAAAATTCTTATGTTAACTAATATTGGCAGGTTTAGAAGCAATAATTAACAAGTAGCTGTATGCAAAAAAATTAAAAATCTAAGAGAGGCAGGTGTAATGTTTCTTTGCATGACCTGGGTATGCTATTTTTCTGTTTTGTCTCATTTATAGACCTACTATACTGTCCTATAAACATTTGACACTAAGTCTTTAAATAGTTTAATTTACGAACAGTACCTTATCAGTTTATGTTGAGTTATTTTCCACTCAGCAAATGAAGGTTGTTACTAGTTTCTAATCAAAGTGTCATAGTCTAGGAGATATAAATTTTCCCAACATTTCACCTGCAACTTTAGAAGAATCTTCAGGAAATTCAATTTCTTCATCTATCCTTATGTCTTCCATTAGAGGCCCAAGTTTCAGACACTAGCCTTCATCTTGTTTCCACACTACAGTATTTGTAATGTGTAACTAGCCACACAACTATTTGTCCCATTGAAAGTATTTGTCCCATGATATTTCAAACCAGCAAACATATTTGTCTATAACAATAAACCTGTAGAGCATTGGCCTAAAAAGCCAAAGGTCTCGGGTTCGAGTCTCGGTCTGGGCGAAAATGTTTCTCTTCAAATATAATTTATCCTTCAGTTAGAAGTGTTAAATTAATAATAATATCACTTGAAGCCCTACTAGCTTTATAAAGTAGTGTTTAAATTCCCAATAAATGTCTTCTTAACTAAGAAGCCACCATTTGCAAAGATAGAAGCAAAGGCTTCTTGCATTTGGTGATGGGAATTACAACGTATATAAGAAAAAAAATTGTGTCTAGATCAGAACTCGCCCCGATAGCTCAGATGGTAGAGCATTGGCCTAGAAAGCCAAAGGTCCCAGGTTCGAGTCTCGGTCAGGGCAAAAAAATTTCTCTTCAAATATAACCTGTATACCGTTCAGTTCATCATTATAATGAATGTATCATTTTTTCCAAGATATGTTCATCCCAATCTCTTAAAATGAGATCCATGCTATATCGCAACCAAGAAAGGCAAATCAAAATTAATCTGAAAAGGTTTCTTGTACACAGATCTAGTGAAGACAAGACTAAGAAGAGAGAGGAGTGCCCTATTTTACTTGTTACTGGGGACATGTTTTAGATAAGCAAATCTGTCGTAAGCATGTTCCTAAGAATATCAGATTACAAGATCAGAGTAATGCTAATAACTAAATAATAATTAAATTCCAACACTTCCATAACACTAAAGTTCACTTTTATTTTTTACCCAATTTTTTACAATCAAATCCAATAAGAATAGCTTGGTATGGATTATAATCCATGTAATAATTATTATATAAGGGTGATTAGGAAAGTAAGTTCCATGTAATAATTATTATATAAGGGTGATTAGGAAAGTAAGTTCCAGTATTTTTTTTTCTGAAAACACCTTATTGTGGAAACATTTCTTACAAACCAGTTAAAATTATGCATTTAAATTATTTTTCAACATAACTTCTGTTTACATTCAAACATTTGTCATAATGCTTCATAAGTTTCAAAATCCTTTACTCTGCCACCTGTGAATGTAGCCACCCATTGACACTCTCCTTGAGCTCCTCATCTACTTAAAATTCTGAAATGGCAATTCATCCACTATTGCAACAAGTTCATCATTCACTACAGATGGTCAGTCAATTTGCTCTTCATCATGGACATTAGGGGTCCATCTCGAAATTCACAATACCAGCGTCGTACAACACTGCCACTCATAATGTCCCTGTACAATGTAGTAATCTCACGATGAATTGCTGCTGCTGTAATTTTTTTTTTCCACAGAAACCATATTACTCCACATATCTCACATTTGGGGGGAGCTTCTATTGTTGCAGACATTTTAAACGCCCGTCTTAATGAGAAAAAATACCGAGTGCAATCATACAATATACTGCTGGGAAAATACTCAACCCAGCTAAATAATGGAACAAAGATAGCAATGCTCTCACCATTCGTTCATATGAAGAATGAGACTGAAACTTACTTTCTTAATCACCCTCGTACTAAGAGATTTTGGATAGATTTACCTTGTACCAGTTTCTGCCAGGACCTATATGTTGGTTAAATTGTTTGACATATTTCTATCTTCCCATATTTCTCTCTCTTCAACTTCAATCCGTTTTAAGTCCATTCTTTCTATTGTTTTAAAGCTGCACTTCTCACCTATCTTTTGGTTTATTCTTTGGTTCCTTCCTGGCATCTTACTAGTGGTTCATAAAATTACATTTTTTCTGTTTTTTTTGTAGATAAATGTAAGGAGATATGTATCTAAAGGATACCACAATGATCCATTGGAGGTGGGTGATTATTGAACATGAAGAAGCATTAAAATTCATCGGAGAACATATTGTTTAAACAACTCACCTCATAGGATTCATGCTTCCATGATATCGCGATTTCAAACATAATCATGTTCATCGTCAGCCATAACTCCGACTGATGAAATTCTTCGGCCGTCAACTATTCTATTGTCGCCATCTTCAGTGCTGCCATCTATGGTTGAATTTATGAACTTCGAAATCAATGTAATTTTGTTAGGGATATCAAAATTCATTGATCTATTTTTGTTTTTCTGAACGTATATTTTTTCCCAAACTGTCAATTCCAAAGGTTTCTCTACTTGTTTTAAAAGTTTAGCTTCTCTTCCAATTTTATGATGTTCTAATAAACTATGTGCAGCAATTGCAGATTTTTCAATTTCACAATTTTTAATATTTCTGAAATGTTCTTTTGTCCGAATTTCCAAATTTCAGAAATATTAAAAATTGTGAAATTGAAAAATCTGCAATTGCTGCACATAGTTTATTAGAACATCATAAAATTGGAAGAGAAGCTAAACTTTTAAAACAAGTAGAGAAACCTTTGGAATTGACAGTTTGGGAAAAAATATACGTTCAGAAAAACAAAAATAGATCAATGAATTTTGATATCCCTAACGAAATTACATTGATTTCGAAGTTCATAAATTCAACCATAGATGGCAGCACTGAAGATGGCGACAATAGAATAGTTGACGGCCGAAGAATTTCATCAGTCGGAGTTATGGCTGACGATGAACATGATTATGTTTGAAATCGCGATATCATGGAAGCATGAATCCTATGAGGTGAGTTGTTTAAACAATATGTTCTCCAATGAATTTTAATGATTATACCTCATAATGTTTACTTCCCAACATTAATTAAATATGAAGAAGCATGTTTAAGAAAAGGAGAGCTTAGATATTTTTAGTACTTACCTATCAATGATTTTTCTGTATTCTCGACTCCAAGTCTTTTGGCATGAGTCACCAGGAGGAATGTGACCAAGAATGTGAACCTTTTCACCATCTTTTTCAGCTTGTGTCAGTGTTTCTGCCAACCATTTAAGTTGACCTGCAGGATCTACCATGTTATAAAGCAACCACCTGTTCATAGAGGAATAAGAAATTACATTATTACCATCAATAACATTTTCATAGATATCTGAAAACTTAGGCCTTTATTTTTTATCTAATTACAGAAAATTGTTGCTTACACCAAGTTTTAATATCTTGTTCTGAGACGGTGCACAGAGGGTTTTATTCCAATTAAATAATATAAGCAAAATTTTTAATTTGAGTATTTCATATAACAAAACAAAAGTTTCAGCATTTAGAGAAGTTGATACAATTAGAGCCTTAGATTTACTCAGCCTCTAACAGAAATGAGTACCAATAATATATTGTGGAAGTAAAGGCGACTGTCACACAGGACTGACAATCTGGCTGACATCTCATGCTAATTGTCTAGAAAGGTGAGAGCCTTAACCTCTTTAAAGCTTTTAGTGGGATCACTTTTATTTTTTTAATGATAGTGTCAATGCTGCTTATAGTTCTGAGTTTTGGATCCTAAAGAAAAAAGAAGAAAGGAGAATTGAAACAGAAGAAATGAGAGTGTTGAGATCTGTAATGGACTACACTTTACTGGATCCATAGTAATTCTGCCCATAGGCAGGTCCTTCACTGCAATCACATTTTCATGCTATGCTTGCAGCTTTATTAGGGAATTGTAGGTGTGGTAGCTTCCCGTTCCTTTCCACACCGCTGAAAGATGATGATGATGGCCATATGATTTCGGGGACCGTTTGGGCCTTAAAGTTTTCATGACATTTGTCTTACAGGTGAGGAAAAACCCCAATGAAAACCTCACCCAGAAAAACTGCCCCGACCGGGGATTGAACCACAGCGGTGGACACTTTACTGGATAAGAAGAGAAATGTAGATATAAAGTTGGAACTAAACATCCTTAAATTAATAGAATAAAACAATGTAGACATTATTTGGAAACAACATGTACAAAGAAGAAAGAAGAATGAATACAAAAACAGATTTTGAACTACATCCCAAGATTGGTAGAATGAAGACGAGATGGACTCAACATTGTTAAATGAATGATACCGGAACAAGACTCATGAGGCTTAATTCACTAAGGTGATGATGATGATGAGCTGGCAAATTAGTTTGTTCTCAGCATCAATAGGTCCACCTCTTTGGTTAATATATGTGGATGTGAGTCCAGCAGTCAGCTGGTGGGCTATGAGCCTTCTAGACCTGTTGCATCATGGAGAGCAGGAGTAGGCCTATTTTGTGTTTTTCATATAGTTTTATTTTCACTGAAAACTTTACAAAATTAAATTTCACTTACATGTGCATTAGGGTGTATAAAAAAAATTGTGAATTTTGAAATGCACGTGATCTAAAAAGTTTTATAGTGACCTCAAATGAATGTAGAAAAAATGCAAATGTGATAACTTCACCAAGGTGCAAACCCTTGGAATGTTTAAAAACATTGTAAAATATATTGTGAATTTCGAATTTCAGGAATTTTACTATACATCTTTCTATAATTGGGCATTCTGTAATTAGATTTTGTACAGATTGATTTTCAGCAGGTAGAGAATATTGTATAAGTGAAAGTTGGAGGGTGGTCCTTGACAAGGATGGGAGTTTCTTGGGAGTGAATGCTATAGATAGTTTTTTGAGAAATTTGTTAGTGTTGTAATGACCTTATGCTTGTGTGGGTCACTGATTTAAACATAGAATTAATTTTGGGTTTTCAAGTTTTCCGGTTCCATATTCGTGTGATATTTACAGAGAGACTAAGAAATCAAATAATGAGAAAATATGTATTACTATCTTTTTGGTTCATTGTGAGTCTTAAAAATGTAGCAATTTCTGGATTATTCTGTCTACACACCTGCGCTTCAGTAGTAGTTCAGTGAAAGTTTTGTTCTCACGGTTTGTTAATATTGTGTTATTTTAAATAAAATACAAAATGACAAAGGATGGTGGTACAATACAAAAGAGAGTATTTAACTTGAAGCAGTGTACTTGGACAGTAGAGACCCTGTATTTGCGAGTTCTGCCAACTTTTCGGGACATAATGAGAAATTATTTTTATGCCTGTCTAATTTTGAAAGGAGACAGAAGTAAAGAACTATCGAAAAGTAACATTTTCTTTACTGTGGCAGTGAAAATGAAGGAAACAGGTTAAGAACATCTGGATAATTCTTATTTTACTTGATTTTTTATATATTTTTATTTTTAACTTTTTATATGACTTGTATTTAAATGCATAATACATATACTATAAGTCCTTCTTGCATTGAAGTTCTTATGGAATAATCTAAAACTTGCATCATCAAAATATTGCAAGTTGTTCTTACATGCCTTTTGTCTTAACATAGTTTGCGGTAAATAATTAAATTATCAATTTTTTCATTGGCCCTTCTAGCTTCTTGCACTCAATGTTTGTCCGCGAAACTAAGTTCCTTTGTATGTAGGAGCTTCTGGAAGCTTCGGTCTGAATGCTTATAATGTCTTGCATCAGCCTCAGGTCCTCAGATGCCGCTAAAGTTTCATGCAAGTTACACGTAGTTGCCATCTCCGCAGTAATGCATGAAGTTACAAAAGTGTTAGAAATAAGCCTTGAACAGGCATTTAATGTGAAGTGAAGTGATTAATGTGTTCGTTAAAGTGAATAAATAAATAGAGTTAAATTTTGAGTATTCTTAAAATGAATCCTACAGTCCATTGCTAGTGGCCTTTGAAAGAAGTTTGTGAACTCAAACTTTGCCACACGAAACATCATATATTCCATCATGATTCATCAGGTCCAGAGAATGGTAACAGATTGCCATACTAAATTTTCAAACATTTTGAAAAGAGTCCTTAAGTTAAGGAGAGTTCTAGCAAGTTGTTTGATATTTGTGCTTGTATGTGTGTGTCATTCTGGTATATATCAAATAAATATGTTAAGTTTTGTAAGATACCAGAGAGAGCATTTTTTGACTAATCAACAAACATTAAGAAAAATGGTTTTAGGTAATGTAGATGGAAGAATCTTTATCATCACCCCATTTTTAATAATATAATTTGATTTAATTATTGCATTTAATAAGCATATATGTCCTATAGTTCGCTCTTGTGCTCAATTCAAGGCGTCAGGTAGTCGCCCGAAATGTTGTGTCTTGCCTTAAACGTTCATGTTATCTTAATAGTGGCATTAGCATTAAGCTGATTACTTTTCAGTGAGGCCCTGCATGACCTTATGAGGCCAAAAAAGTATGTACATGTAATCTAGAGTTTACAATCCTCTTTTGACAGGTGTGTTTCTGTAAGGCATATGTGGTATAGAGCAGGTAAAAATACCTGCAAAGGGAGAGGTTAAACTAAAAAAAGGAATCTACTTTGATAAACGGATGTATCAAAGTTTGGCATTAATTAAGAAGGGTACCAATATTCACAGGACTATCACTAATGAAGACCACTTAGAAAGTTGCTCTTTCTTATTCGTAAAAGAAAGCATACATTGAAAAAAACAAACTTTATGGTCTGTGTGGCTTGGTGTAAAATATTTTAAAAGCAACCAAATTTTGACACATTGTTTCTATACCTAAAAAGCACATTTTTAGGGGTGGTATGATTAGAAATTAAAAAAAAAAGTTTTTTTTAAGGTCATTTTCGAAATCACTCTACTGATCTTGATATCCATTGGTGAGTCAGTTACCCAGACTGTTTAACTTACTTTATTTCTGCTTAAGATGTACTATTACATACCAGTTGAAAGTGTAACATAGATTGTTATTGAGCCCAATAATTCTAAAACCAGGTTTAACTGGTACTGTATAGTATCCTCCTTGGAGTATTGTTTCTTTTGTATCTGCTGGCAACCATGCAGACCATTCCTCTGCTATTAATTCATAAAGCCAGTTTGTTGATACTGATGTTTCGGTAATGTCTTTTGGTGCATACCTGAAATAAATTATGAAATTAAATTTTTTAATATATTGTGGTGGAGATAAACATATTGAAACAGTTATGGTAATTTATCTTTCTACCATCTTTAACAGAATAAACATTTAAATAAAAAAAATTAAGATCATAAACACAATGAAGAAGTAATAGAAGAATTCAATTGATAGAATCCCAAAGGCAATTTTTCACTATCACCCTATAACAAGAAATCTCTAGGATATTCTAAAAAGTTGTGGATATATCCCTTAAGAGACAACAATAGGCCACATAGCCTAACACTTGCAAGGATTATGATGGTGATGAAGGAAAAAAGTCACTCTAAATAAAACTGCGACCTTGAAAGAGTATATTTTTGAGTTGGAAATATGGAAGTAAATATCTTTATATTCTCAAGTAACGGTTCTAGGAGGTAGGGTAATTAATTCTATCTTCTAGTAATTTAGTTGTTTGATAAATTTCCAATACTTAAGATTTAAATTAAAATGTTTTATACCTCACCTCATATTCAGTCTTCTAATTATCTAATAATCAAAAAGAAATTTGAAAACAAGGATGAAAGAACAGCTTAGAAATGTAAATAATGGTGAAGTGGAAAAGTCAGCAGTAGCTGCTCATGCTTGGTCTGAAAAATATCAAATTGATACAAAAGCTAGTTTAATTAAACAAATAGGAAAACAAAAGGAACTCATGGTTTGGGGAAAATTCCATATTCTAAAAAACAAGAAAGAAAAACGTATGAACTTCGAAATTCCTGGGGATTCAGATTTGATCTGGAGGTTCATCGGTCCACCAACAAATGGAGGAAGAAGCAGTTCTCCTGATCGACATAACATCAGTCGACAAGAAATTACTGGAGATGAAGCTGCCTAAGATTTGAAACCAGTATTTAATTATGATACTGGATATGAGGTGAGGTATAAAACATTTTAATTTAAATATTAAATTAAACCTCATAGTGATTTTTTCTTATAAAAGTTCAATTCTAGAACTCATTTGAAAAGTAGCTGACTGGGCCACAGGGTAAGCTTTGATCCAAATAATTAAATTAAAGTATATATTCAGAAAATAAAAACATTCCTCCAGTGCTAGAATTGAACCCGATCTGTGAGTTCTTTAGCCAAATCACTAAGCTACCAGGGATACAAGATCCACAGTTTGCAATTGAATTCACTTACTTTTGCTCTCATTCAAGATAAACATGGTGTCTTAGAAACATATTTACAGATACTGTCTCATAAGTAAAATAATTTTTTAAACACAATTTTATTTGAAATGTTTTCTGACAAGAAATTAAAGTACTCTTCAAAGTAGAGACCATCAAATTATATGGTTGAACTCTTATAGGAAAAATCACTATGAGGCTTAATTTAAGATTTAAATTGAAATTCTTTATACCTCACGTCATATACAGTGTTCTAATTAAACTGCTTTCAAAATCTAGATGATTTCATCTTCAGTAATATTTCGACCGATGTTATGTCATTCAGGAGAACTGCTTCTTACTCATTTAGTAAGAAGCAGTTCTCCTGAACAACATAACATTATTGAGATATTGCTGAGGATGAAACCACCTAGGTTTTGAAACTGGTTTAATTAGAAGACTTAACATGAGGTGAGACATAAAGAAATTTAATTTAAATCTTAGATTGAGCCATCTTTCAGCGAGATTTATTATCTCACTGAGACCCACTTTCATGGCTTCAATATTTTCAAAATTTCTTCCACGAAAAAAATGGGCCATGGATAAAACATCTGTAAGTGGTAAGATCAAGGTTATATGCTGGACATGGTAGCAGTTTGATTCCTCTCAATTCCTGAATTTTTGTCACAGTTTGTACAGTATGGGGTTTCACATTGCAAGAGAACTCTATTTCAGTTAATTGCTGGATATCTCCATCTCAGAAATTCATGAACTCATTTCAGTTGTTGATAATAAAGATCTGCATTGACTGCATGCCCATTTGGAACAAACTCCCAGTGAATCACACCTTCAAAATTCCACCAGACACTCAACATTACTTCGGAGCCAAACCAATTTTTTATCAATGACTCTGGCAGATTGACAGAGACCGAGCCACTGATTTGAGGTATCAGGATTGTGTAATAGACCTATTTTTCATTACATATGACAGTTCTCCTGATAAATCTGTCATCCAGGGGATTACCGATAAGGAGACAGATATTCACTTTACAATTGAGCCTCTTGAGGTGTCAATTCATGAGGTACATATCTACAGCTTCTGTATGATTTTCCAAGCATCTTAATCTAGTGATTTATGGTAGCATTTGATGCACCAATTTCTTCTGACAGCCTAACAATAATTTTTTTTTGGGATTTTCTTTCTAAATTCTGTGTGTATTCTCAATATCCCATATTTTAGGTATTCTAGAAGTGGTAAATCTGTAATGTTTTCTTCTCCAATGTTGAAACATTGGAACCATTGTTGTGCCATTTGCTCACTAATGACACCTTCTCCTTACACTTCATGTATTCTTTGAGCCACAGCAGCAGCTTTGTAATATTTTTTCTAGTCCTTTAAAAGGACTCTAATCTCAAAGTTTGTAAATTCCATTGTGTAATTGTGTATAAACTGACGACTGACACATGCTCACAGTATATGCAGTACTAGGCATGGCATCCTGTAAATAGCACTGATGAGCCAGATAAAACTCATTCTGTCTCATAATACACCAAACTTAAAAACCGACATTACTTATGAGAAACTAATATTATGAATAACTTAGTAGTGTATCATAATTTGAGCCATGACAAATATATAGAGTATTATTTGATTGGACCACCTCTCTGGTGTAAAAGTTAGCATGTTCGACAAGTACCCTAGTGTGAGGTTCAATTCTAGACTATGCCATAATTTTTGTGCATAGTTCACTCAGCCTTGTAATGGCAACTGAGTAGCTTCTCAATATGAGAAGTTAACACAATCAGTTAAGGAATCTGAAGTAGAAATATTTTAATGAAAAAATGATGGCGTTGAAATTAATTTAGTAGGAAGTTGAATATTTCATATGTTGCTAAGTCTTGTTGAAAGATTATCATCTGCTTGCAGTGACAGCACCAGTTCAGTTAGCCTGTTGTGTCATGCATTTTTTTAAAGTAAATGTAAAATAAAAATAAGTAATAAAAATAAAATTAATATATATCATACAATTGTTAAAAGCATCATTACTTATGGAGCAGAACTTTGGCCATTAACAACAAAAACAAATAAGTATCTTTTGGCAACGGAAATGGATTTTATACAAAGGGCAGCAAGAATTTCAAGAAGAGAAAAAATTAGGAACTCGGTTATAAGGGAGAAAATGAAGACTGAAGACACTATTTTAGATTATATTAAAACTCAGTAATTAAGATGGTATGGACATGTCCAGTGAATGGAAACCTGAGGGAAGACGAGGCAAAGGAAGACCTAAAACCTCCTGGAGTTAGGGAATATTGTTTATACATGAAGGAGAAACATCTACAACCAGGAGATTGGATGGACCAACAAAATTGGCTATTGGGAATCGGACGATGTCAAAGACATTGATCAACCAGTGATCTATCTAAATGTAAAATTCTTGTTAAAAATACTTTGAATAGAAGCTGTCTGATGGCGTTGTTAATAACGAGAGCTATTTGCCTTCGGACGTAAGATAATTGTATAAGTTGAAAGAAAATTTTGCAGTTGTATCGGATCTTGAATGTGTAATAGATTGCACACTGACTTACGGAGTCAGAGGTCCAGAGTTTAATTCCCGGTTCAAGCATTAATTCCCGGTTCAAGCATTAATTTTTATTTTAAAAAAATTAATCTGTCCAGGACTGGAATATGTTAAACTAAATAATAATCATAATGCATTTATTTATTTATATTATCATGTAATTTTTACTTCAAGTCTTGTTTGTAAATAATTGACTTGAATTGACTGGGTACGTTGTTCATAGACATCCTATGCTGTACTGTCACCAGGACATGGGTGCATAATGCCTGTACTAATAGTAATGTTTGATGCAATATTTGTCAAGGCCTTAATCATGATGGCAAAAAAAGATGATTGAAGTATTTTCATTAATTTAGTAGTTCATTAATCTGAGTAATTTTATGTTAAAAGAACTTACACATTGAGTGGGCTTGGTTCATGATTTCCCAGAATTGGATAGACAGGAACATCAGCGAATGTATTTTTTATTTCTTTCAGTACTTTTTTTATGGTTTCTGTATTTTTTTCAATACTGGTATCCCACACTGCATGGTCTACAATATCTCCTGTCATGTAGATGTAATCAATTTTCTGTAAAATAGAAACCATTATTAAAGTTCATATAGAAAGCATGGGAGACAACCGGCTTGCAAAAAAGAACTAAAGAAGATAGACCAATGGACGGGAGAAGAACAAGAGGATGACCAGCCAAGAGATGGATAGACAGTGGATGCACATTCAATGTCTTCCTCCGAGGAGTGATTTTGGAAATAAACATGATGAAAATCCTACAAATTATGAATAAGAAGAAGAAGATTAAAGTTCTCTTAAAAGTTTACAAATTTGTAAAATTTCATAAAGTTTTATTTTTTTTTTATTTTTAATATCATGGATTTGAGAGTTCTAAATCATGATACTCAAGTTATGTAGTAGGAAATAACACTATGAGGTTTATTTTAACTAATTTTGAGTTTTTTTTGACTCACCTTATATTTCTTGACTTCCATACAAACCCAGGGTTCTGTCGCTACATTTGTGACATTCTCCGTGCAACACCATGTTGTTGTTAACATGGTATTGCAGAGAGTCAAAAAACAACTCAAAATTACTTGATACTGTTTCCTAGTTTATATTTCTAAAAATCTTGTTAATAAAAAGAGATGTTGGTATACAAATTATCCTTACTTCATGATTTTTCTTAATTTGCTGAAGCGCATCTTCGAAGGCATGCCATGACAAATCGCAGTATCTGTAGTCACCCCAGTAACCTGCAGCTGCTGCTGGAGTCTCTGGATTGCCTTGCTTACTTCTGCAGCACATTGGTTCACCACATACAGCATTGCCATCTGGTTTGTAGATGGGATCGTGGTGAATATCTGTTACTTGTACTATTGTTACCGGATCCTCTGCCTGAAAATGGAATATTTAATATACAAAATAACAGAACACTTTTAAACCTAATATCCATGAATATGTGTCAATTCATATTCATATTTATTTTCCAGTATTTTAATATATTTATCATGTTATGGTGAAATTAAATGTTTCTTACCTCTCCTCATATAAATTTTCTAAGTTGATCGCAATTTTGAGACTATAACTGTTTCATCATCACATCATCAGAACTTTGTTGGTGACTGGTGTTATGTCGATCGGAAGAAACTCTTCTTCTTCCCTCTGTTGGTGGACTGATGAACCTCTGGATAGGTCAAAATTTGTGGGAATTTCGAAGTTCATAAGTTTTTCTTTGTTTTTCTCTGTTTTTTCTGAATGTGGATCTTCGAGGGCTGTCACGCTTGGAGTAAAAGTGTGGACACATGGGCTTACCAGTAATTTTTAAAACAAGCACTTAATAATGTAAAGGAAGTAAGTAATTGAAAGTGGGAAGAAGAAATCAAAATCATTTGTGAGAATTTCTATAGAAACCTCTAACCCCAAGAAAGTGGTTTTCAACTGCAGAAATTGAGCTTAGTTAGGATATAATTTTTATACAGATGCCTCATTATGTTAAATTTATCATTTCATGTTATTTCTAAGATAGCTTAGTGATGTCTCTATTTCCTATAGTGATATGATTTAATTCATAGAATAATATTTTTTCCATGTAACATGAAAATTAAAATCAATTTCGTACACATTATTATAAACCATAAAAACAGTCACTCATCTTCTCTTTGATGATCATATACTTATCGGCATGATATCAGACTTTGGACTGAAGAGTAGTGACAGAATAGTGGATAGTGACAGCATTTAGCCTTCAGACGAATGAAAATTGTATAAGTTGAAAGAAATGTTAATGTTTGTATTATCATTTAAATGGTGTAATGGGCAACACACTAGTACATAGAACTTGGGATCCAGGGTTCAAATCCCGGTTCAAACATTAATTTTTCTTTCTTAAATTAGATTCTATCCAGAATTGGAATGTGTTAATTTAAATAAAAACAACGAAAATATGAAGCTTTACCGCTAAAAGTAATGTATAAAAATTCTCAATATAGATACTTCTGAATGAAGCCGTCAGTTGGCGTGATGGTAGCGACAGCTATTAGCCTTCGGACGAACGAGAATTGTATAAGTTGAAAGAAATGTTAATGTTTTATCATCATTTGAATGGTGTAATGGACAGCACACTAGTATGCAGAACTAAGGGTCCAGGGTTCAAATCCCAGTTCAAACATTAATTTTTCTTTTAAATTAGATTCTATCCAGAATTGGAATGTGTTAATTTAAATAAAAACATTGAGAATAGTGGGGTTTATTAATACCTCATGGTGTTTGTTACTTCTGACAAATTTTGAGAATAGTGAAGTTTTTCTTTTAGTAGCTCTTTTTTAACTTTGTGGTTCCTCAACCTCCTATAAAATAAATACCAGTACTGGTAACTTTCTTAAGGGAGTGTAGTTTTAGTCACCTACCTCCTCATACCATTGGCTGAAAATATGAAAATCCTTTCATTGCTATTCCTATGGATGGCTCTTCATTCCTTGCTAAAAAAAATCTTTATCTTTACATTATTACCTATAAAAACTTGGAAAATATAATGGTGCTACAGCCTATAGTGGGCCCGGGCCTTCTTGATGCGAGACCTGCAATCTTTTCTATCCAGTGCTCTCTTTTGCCAGTTCCTACAGTTCAGGATTTAATGACAATTTTCCTTTGCTGAGTCCATCCAACTTTTCTTAGATTTTCCTACAGGCCACGTCCCAAACATTTCCTCCATCATCACTTTCTTAGGTATGCATTCTTTGAACGTGTCCAGCCCATTGCATTTTTTTAAATTTCACAAGAGTTGATAAATCAGGTTTCTTAGAAAGGTCATAGATTTCCTTATTATACCTAATTCTCCATCTTCCATTCTCTTTTATCCTTCTCAAAATCATTCTTTCAAAAGTGTTAATTAAATTCTTAGAGTTCTTTGTCATAGCCCAATTTTCACTTCCATATACCAATATTGGATGTATGCAAGTTTTATATAGTCTTATTTTAACTTTTCTAAAGATAATTTTGGATTTTAGGATTGGAAGTACTCCATAATATGCCTTATTAGTTCTATATATTCTATTTCATATTTCTTGTAATTCATCATTGTCGTTAGTAATCATGTTGCCTAAATATGAAAACTTTTTATTACTTCAAAAGTTTTTGTGCCATTGGAACACACATACACACAAAAAAATAAAAATTGTAGTAAAACTTACAGCTACAGTTCTGATATTGTCAGTGATGTTTGGTTTATTACCAAGATCCACATCTATTGTCCATTCAAGTTTAGCGTCATCCTGGCTACATCCACTCGACTGAAGGACAACTCCACATATCGTATCTGATGTAAGTCCTTCAGTGTTATTGATTATATAAGTTATAGTAGGCTAAAAAAATAAAACATATACATATATTATTAGTGTTATCATACTGTTAATGAGTTTAGAAATTTAATTCATAATCAAATTGTAATTAATGTAGAATAATAGTATTGAAATGATGTAATTGAAAATTCAGATTTTCACCCATCTTTAAAATATATGGAACAAAGTTAAACAGAAGGGATAATAACTGCTATGTACTGTATTATGATTGATTAATAACCATTTGTCCCATTGCAGGACCTGGGTGCTTTCCTAAAATATATATATTCACTTATTTATGTGATTATAGTAAATATATTCATTATTAATCCGTATTTAATTATATGACCCTATATTATGGAAGTTTGTTAGCGAGACTAATTTAGTTATGCTTATTTCCCTAAGATGTCAGCAAGGGACATGTATTTAGTATATCGCCTCGAGGAGACGTCTAGTAGGAAACTAAGATATTATTCAGATATATGGAAGTCAGTTAAATTTTGCTCAGAGACTTTTTATTCACACTTGAGGTTGTTTCATGAGCCTGAAAATCTTCAGACTTGGGACTCACATCTTAAAGTCCCTCCCAGAGGACATGTCCCTTGGATTTTTCCATCCTAAAAATCCATCGACCTTTGCAAGATTTGAACCTGCAACCTTGGGATTAGAGGGAAGGAACATAACCACTAGACCATCATGGCCAACTATTGTATTATAACAGTTATAAAAATAAAAATTGAATATCCTCAAAATACAAATATAGTCTTTCATATACTACACAATTTAAAAAATGCAATAATTAAGTCAAAAATGAATTTAAAAAAAAAATTATCTACATATACTCCCATTTAAGGGTGATCCAAGAGTGTCACATGCATCCACAGTTTAGTGTGGTTTTGGGCAGGTGGTGTGATTGGCCCCTTCTTTTTTTAAGATTTCGACTGTAATGCAGTAACAGTTAACGGTAATCATTATTGTGAAATGGTCAGAAACAAATTATGGCCTGCTCTGGGTGAAATGGATACAGCCAGTATGTGGTTTCACATCCTGCTAAACAATAACCCTATTCCATGAAAAATTCCCTCAGTCTGTGATCTCAATTCGTGGCCATTTGGAATGGCCTCCCAGATCTTGTGACCTTACTCCATGTAACTTCTTTTTGTGGGGTTATGTGTAGTCCAAAGACTACATGAACAAACCACAAACAGTTCTCCAACTTAAGGAAGAAATTCAACGTGTCAGCAATGACATCAACAGATTGTGAAAGATTCATCACAAACTACATAGACCGAGTAACTGCTTGCTGAGACAGTGGAGGTGGACATATGCCTCTTATAATTTTTCATACTTAAATGGGATTGTATTTTTTTTTCAGCATATTCCATCACAAAGAAAATAATACTACATATTTTAATTTACATAAAATTATTTGCAAAAAAATTCTTTTGTTTTCATTAATTTTCTATGGCCACTTGTAATTTTTTTTATCTACCGGTATTTGTTCCGCTCATTGAATTGACTTTGTTCTAATCTGTCTAAATCTATGGAATTAATGAATGAGATTAATTCAACTGTGTACTTCTGTATTAGTCTTACTTTATCATGTTGTTCTTAAATAACTGTCTTTCTAGTTTCTAGTTTTGTACATTCAAACAATAGATGATCTATGGTTTATTCTGAGTTTCCGAATGTACACAAGGAACTGTCTTTTATTTTAAAATGATAATAATAACTGTTTATTTTCCTATGCCCGTTTAAGAAAGTAGTTATTTTTCCAGTTACAGGTAAGTTTAATTTCAAACTTTCCTTCACATTAGGTAAAAAGGATTTTGTCACTGCACCTTTTGTGGTGTTTTTCCATTAATTTTCCTATTTATTTACACTTATTGATTGCAATTCATCTAAAACTACACTAGGTTTACGGTCGTATGTAGATGAAAATAAAAACAAAATTTGTTTTGATGCATTTTTGACTTAATTATTGCATTTTTAAAAATTGCATAATATATGAAAGATAAGTATATTTATTAAGTACTTTTTTTTTTTTAAGTCTTCAGTAGAAATGTTAATAATATCTTTCAAAAACAGCTAAAAATGTCAATTTTAAGAAAATGGAAGTAGAAAATGTGGAATATTAAGTTCCTAACAAAAAAGAATGTATCATAAAATTTGTTATGTTAAATTACTTACTATATTCAAGTCAATGACACCAGCACATACTTCATCAGGTTCAATTTGAAGTTGAATACACAATGAATAAGCAAGTTCACGAAGACCCTGTTCTGATTTGTGTGTTTCATAATAACGTAAGATTGCGTCAATAACTGAACGGCAGATAACACATATTGAAGTTTCTTTTAACATTTCTTTTGCTGATGTAAAATATCCATAAACATTAGGCATTGGTATTTGTTCCAACAAACCGAAAAGTCTTGGTGCTGGATCACCAAGTATTAATTTTTTTGTTATTTCATCATACACTTCGTCGCTTAACTTTCGTTCTTCATCTGAAATTGGAAGCTCAATTTAGGGAATGGTAATACAGACTGTTTCACTTGAATTTCTCAAATTTTCCTTATCCTAAAAATTTCATAAACCTTGGCGAGATCGAACCTGTGAACCTTGGATCAGAGGTAGACATGATAATCTTAGATTATCAGTTTTATCAACTTAAAAAAATGAATGTAATTTAAACTACAGATCATGTGATACTGAATTCAGTAGTCCCACAATGAATTCGATTTGTATATAGTGCTTGTGGTAGGATGAAAAAGAAACCAGGATGGTGTCAAATCAAATTTTCAGAAATATTTTTATGAGAACGACCTCAATAGCTTCATTCCTTCAGAATTCACTAAAATTGTAGACACTGTAAAATATAATTTAAAATACATACGAAATTTCTCTAAATTTATATATGATTGGAAACTGATTGGAAGAAGGGAACATGGTAAACCATGTATGTGTATGTAGCTAATGCTCTGGAGTTAACAACAAAGTTATTCTCCTTGGTGTTCCTAAACCAAAGAATACTTAAAAATGGTGTAATGGACTGCACACGGACGTATAGAATTGGAGGTCTGGGGTTCAATTCCTGGTTCACATATTAATTTTTTTAAATAATTTGTCCTGGAATGGAACATGTTAAAATAAAACATAACATCAAAATATTAAGCTTTACTGCTTAATAGTAATGAATATTCTTGTTAAAAATAGTTCAAATAGAAGTTATCTGATGGCATTGTGTTAACGCTAGCTATCTGCCTTCTGATGTAAGAGAATTGTATAAATGGAAAGAAATGTTGGCATTTGTACCATGCCTCGAATGGTGTAATGGACTGCATACCGATGTACAGAGTCGGAGGTCCAGGGTTCAATTCCTGGTTCAGACATTAATTTTTCTTTTCAAAAAAATTAATTTGTCCAGGACTGGAACATGTTAACCTAAAATATAACAACATATTAAGCTTTACTCCTTAATAGTAATGAATATTCTTGTTAAAAATACTTTGAATAGAAATTGTCTGATGGCACTGTAATAACATTAGCTACCTGCCTTTGGATATAGAAGAATTGTATAAGTGGAAAGAAATGTTCGTGTTTGTACCGTGTCTTGGATGGAGTAATGAAATTCACATCGACATACAGAATCAGAGGTCCATGGTTAAATTCCTGGTTCAGATGTTAATTTTTATTTTTAAAAAAATAAATTTGTCCAAGACTGGAACATATTAAACTAAAATATAACATAAAAAATGACACATGTTACTTTTGAATTAGAAAAGAAATGTTGTTCCATTTACATAAACATTATATTAATCTGTGTTGCAATCTTAACTTTTAGTATATAAAAATACTTTCCCCAATAATAATATTTCATTAGTAATGTTTGTTCTATTTTCCAAGCTATCTTTAAATTGATTATAACATTTTTTTAAATTTTTTTGCAGGGTTGATATAGAAACATGCATTTGATGAACTAATACTACAACTACATTACAAAAAATATCACACCATTGCATTAGCTGCAATAACATATTATCAGGATTGTTCTAATTTATACTACTTATGAAGACATCAAATACTGGTAAGTACAAGTGAATGTGAGCAAGCAGAATGAGTATGAACAAATTTTGATAGGACATTAGTTACCCGACAGTCTATGGGTCTGATGTAACAACTCCCAGTCGTGCATGCTGTGAGATACTTGGTTGAAATTGTATACAAGATATTAAATAACAGTATTCATTTTAATTTAAGAAGGAAAAATTAATGCTTGAACCGGGATCTGAACCCTAGACCTCATGTTCTCCATACGAGTGTGCTGTATAGAGGTCCAGGGTTTAAATCCCAGTTCCAGCATTAATTTTTCTTTCTTAAATTAGATTCTATCAAGGATTGGAAAATGTTAATTCAATTAAAAACATCGAAAACAGTATTCATTACTCATTCTTATCATAGAAGATCCTCGAAGTGCTGGTCATCTTGTCTCATACATAAATCACATCTTCTAATAAAATTGTCATTCATGTTAATAATTTATTCTACACTAATGGATCTAAATTGTGTTTGAATGTTTGGTTTAAGTTCCTCAAACAGTGAGGATTAGTGGCATACACTTTATTTTTTAGTGTTCCCCAGAAATAAATATTACATGTTAGATCTGGGGATTGAGGAGGCCACAAATCATTGCTTATAAGTCTTCTTCTTCTTCTTCCTTCCAAGTATTAGGCCAAGGCCTGTTACGATCCTATAGAAAATTTTTCCTCCAGCGTTTCATAGGACGGCCCAGAGATCTTCGTCCTCTTGCTATATAATTATAAACAGCTTTGGGGATCCGATTTGAACTCATTCTTTCAAGATGGTGTTTCAAATTTAGTTGGTACTGTTTAATATATTCCAAAATTAGCATAATCTTCAATTCTTTTAAGATATCAGTGTTCCTTTTCCGATCCCATCTGGTTGTAACCCGCTGTTCTGCGCATGAATCTCATTTCACAAGCCGTTATTCTGCTTTCATGTTGTCTTTTTAGTGTCCATGCTTCACTACCATAGGTCAACACTGGTCTAGCCAAAGTGTTATAAAAACGTAATCTGGTGTTTTTTTATACAAGGGATGGTTTCATAACTTGATTAATAATTCCCAAACTTTTATTATATGCTTATGCTTATAAGTCTTTGGCCAAATATATGGTGCAATTCCCTTATGAATTCATTAGCAGTATGGGCTGTAGCATTATCCTGCTGAAAATATGCTGTTACATGTTCTTTGTATGTTCATCACATTCATTCATAAGTGTTCTGCTCAAGAGCAAGTCTTTCACTGCAAACTCTTTCCTTAACCGTGGAAAGACTCATCATGCCATGATTGCAGCTTTACTAGGGGTATATAGGCGTGGTAGCGTCCCGTTTTTTTCCACACCCCACTCTCTCTTTTGCATCTTAAAATCTTAAAAGATCATTAGAAGGTACCGAGGGGCCTCAACTTTGAGGCGAGGAGAGTGGATTGGTTAAGTTAGACCCTCCGGACTTCACCAAAATTCACCCCAGAGGTTAAATATCAGTTCCATCAGGGTTTTTGACCAGATCAAAGATCCAGAAATCCCAATTAGCTGTTCATCACGTAATGGTTTTAAAATAAGTTGTATGTATCTATTACTTTCATTTAGCTTTTCCTGTTATTCACAAAACCTGTTGTGTTAAACTTTTTCACTAAATTTAATGTTGTATTTCTACAAGGGAGTGCCTGTTAGCAAATTTACATCTAAATTTTCATCTAGTTTTTTCACATGAATTCTTATTTCTTAAAAATATTTTTAAAATGTACACATGTTTGCATAGTGGGTATACAACAAACTGTGTAGTACAAACATGCATAAAATCAATAATACCCACATTCACTCTAGGGTCCAATCTCAGATTGAGTCAGTCTGATGTGTTGCCGATAAATTATGCTGGAGAAGACCACTCTATAGAGTGATCACAGCATGTGTGATTGGGAGTTGTTACACCAGATCCATAAGTCGCGGATAACTAATGTCCCGTAAATGTTTGAATAGACTCACTGCATATGTATAAGAATATTTGATGGTGATGGTTTTATATAGGGCCATATATGATTTTTCTCTTTTGTTCATGGAAATCTAAATAAGCTAATATTATTCCTTGAAGTTAATTTATTATTAAATTAATTTGCTCTTTAGTGAGTTCCAAAGTAATGTAGCTATTGAGCTCCTACCCATAAATATTTTTAATTTTTTGAAAATCTTCATTGTTCATATTAATGGAGACCAAAAATTATAGTGGGGGGAAAAAAGGTAAATGTTAAGTTTTTTTGTTTTTTTTTAAATCAAACTTGGCATATAATGATGAATTAAGAAAATTAACATTGATTTTGTTAACTATTGTTCCTATTAATGGACACCATAAATTATAATGAAAAAAAAAGTGTAAGTGTTAAGTTTTTTTGCAACCAAACTTCGCATATAATGATCAATTAAGAAAAGTGACATTGATTTTATTAACCAGCAAAATTGCACCATTAGAAGTGGGGGTTAATACGAAGTAAAACTTTATAAATTGTTCTAGCAACCACAATTTACATTATTTTTGTTTTGCAACAAAATTCAGTATTTGCCATCAAAATATAATGAGAAAGGTATTTTTAAAAAAATCAGTAGGAATTGGGGGTTTACCTAAAAGCAAAATTTAAAAATTGTTCTAGTGGCCATGTAAACTAACTAAAACTAATTCACTGACACTATCAAACACTTAAATTCATGGCTGCACAGACATAAGCTCTCCATACATCCCCTATTCAAGCAATGTTTTCCAATCATCCCCTCTATAAGGCATACTCTATTAGAAGACATGTCGGGTGGAGCTATGCGTGGCTAGTGCATTTTGTCTAGCCTATCATAATCGAGCGGTGTTGTACAATTGGCGCTGTAACTGCGACATATCGTTTGTCTTTTCCCCTCTTACATACCGATATCTTACAATGGTGCATGAAGAGTGAAGCAGGATTGGTTTCTGCATATGTCTTCTAATAGCGTGCCTGGTTTATAATCTACTTATCTCAAATCATGGTATGTTATTATCTCACCTTATTCTTGGCCTACTAACTGGGCACTTTCCTTCTGGTTTTACTACAAGGAGTTTCCATGCTCTTCTTTCAATCCCCATTCGTACCATATATCCTACCCATCCCAGTCTACAAGACTTGACTGTTCTTATTATATTTGCTTTCCCATAAAGATCATCTAGCTCACTTTTATGAAGTCTTCTCCTTTTTGCCTGTTTGTTCATCTCTATTTGGCCCAAACATTTTCCTAAGAACTTTCAAATACTCTTATTTTCTCCTCTGTTAAAGTAAGAGTCAATGTTTTGCATCCATATAATATAAATTGGAGAATAACAGTTTTGTATGTTTTCAGTTTAATCATAGTTAAATATGGGAAATAACATTTTCAGTTTAATGTTTTTTGAGAGAAGTTGGGATGACAAGAATCCCTGTAATGCGTAATAACATGCATTTCCAGAATTGAGCCTATGTTTAATTTCTTTGTGCACCTCATTCCTGTTGTAATTATTGTTCTTAGGTATTTGAATTCAGCCACTTCTTCAAAATTTCCATCGTTTGTCATGAACTGTCCATTTCCATTATATGATGTTTTTCTATGTGTGATCATTTATTTATTTTTATTGATGTTTACTTTTAGTGGTCACCATTTTTGTTATTTTTTTATTTATTTTTTATTTAACTTAAATCATCATTTAACATTTGTATAACAAAAGTAATATCAGTTCATTAATCAGCAAAACCAGACAATAGGACTGGGGGTTTGACATTTAGTGGAAGCATTGCCAATACAAGTACAAGAAAAAAATTTCAGCTTGGAAGAGGTATATCATTTTGTAGTGTCAGCCGCTGTCAATTATTGATATAAACTTATATAATGAAATAAAATTTAGACCTAGCTATGTACATGTATGTATATACCCCATACGTCCCATGGGGGAGACAGGTGCTCCCTAGCAGGAGCTTCTTAACCAGACTAATTATTTTTTTCCCAAATGCCCCAGGTTGTCATTTCAACATTTCTGGTGTTCTCTCCTGGCATGGTGCACCTGTAACCCACTTATGAGGTTGGGGAGCCTGAAAGGTGGGATTATGCTGCCCCGAAGATATGAGAGTTGGTGATGATGGTAATGATGCGCCAGGAGAGGCCTTAAACTAAACTTAAGCTAAGATTAAATTAAATGTTTCATACCTCATATCCAGTTTTCTAAGTAGACAGCGGTTTCAAATCCGTGATGGATTCATCTTCAGTACTCTCTCTTTGACTGATTTTATGCCGATCAGAAGAACTACTACTTCTAAAAAGTCAAAGAGATGGTAGTAAAGATGAATCTGCCAAGGATTTGAAACTGCGGTCTACTTAGAAGACTGGATATGAGGAGAGGTATGAAACATTTAATTTAATCTTAAATTAAACCTCATAGTGATTTCTTCCTATAAAAGTTCAATAAACTGAAGCTAATTAGGTGAATATGATACTGACGATAATGATGGCCAGATGGCATTTGGGGACCATTTGGGCCTTAAAGTTTCCTGACATTTATCTTACAGGTGAGGAAAAACCCCAAAAAAAACCTCACCCAGGAAACTTGTCCCGACCAGGGATTGAACCCAGGCCCACTGCTTTGACAAGGCAGCATGCTACCTCAAGACCACAGCAGTGGACTAATTTAATTATGCTTATTTACATACAATTGTCAACAAGTGACATGTGGTTAACACATCACCTCAATGAGACATCTGATAAGCAACTAAGGTACTCAAAGGTAATCAAAACCAACAAAAATGAAAAAATTGAAGAAGAAAACAAATCAGGAATATGTCAGATCAAATGCAAGGATTGTGACAAAATATATATAGGAAAAACAAAAAGAAATTCAAAAACAAGAGTGAAAGAACATTTTAGAAATGTCAAAAAGGGTGAAGTGGACAAGTCAATAGTAGTGGCTTATGCTTGGTCTGAAAAACATTTAATTGACACAAAATCTAGCCTAATCAAACACACAGATAAACTGAAAGAACTCAAGGTTTAAGAAAAAATCTACATTCAAAAAAACAAGAAAGAAAAACTCATGAATTTCGAAACTCCTGCAAATTTTGATTTGATCCAGAGGTTCATTGGTCCACCGATAGAAGGAAGAAGAAAACTGCCAAGAAACGACATAACGTCAGTCGACAAGAGGCTACTGAAGATGGAGATAAGCTCTGAAACTGCAGTCTAGAAGATTAAAGGATATGAGGTGAGGTAATAAAAATATTAATTTAATTGTTAAATTAACCTCATAGTGTTTTTTCCTTGTGAAAGTTAAATAAACTAAGGTACTAGTTGGATGGATGAAGGTCGGTTAAATTTTGCTCAGAGGCCTTTTTTATTCAGGCTTGCATTTCTTTTATGAGCCTTAAAATCTTCAGACTTAGGACCCAAAGCTTAAGGTCCCTTCCGGAGGACTTGTTCCTTGGATTTTTCCATCCTAAAAATCCATCGACCCCCGGCCAGGTGTGATCCCATCACCTTCGGGACTAGAGGCAATGAACATAACCACTAGATCACCGGGGCCAACAGAACTAGATATAATATGAGTAAACTTACGAATTCTGAACTATAATATTTTCTGTTGTAAACTGTGTTTTTACTTGAAATTTTGTGCTTTTTCTTCAGAAGTCAAGACTGATTAGTACTTCCTACTTCCACTCTTGTAATCATTCTTGTATAACTCATGGGAGAATTTTCTTTGGCTTTAAGCTCAGAATATCTTCAGAATTGCATGCACCGAGTTTGTGCAAAGGGTATATTTCATACTCGGATCTCCTGTCTATTTCTCATATCTTCCCTCCTGCTTATATGTCTATTCATTCATCATTGTACAACAGTTGGAATCAGTAATGATTTGTCATATCCCTCAGTTTTGTCACATTTTGCATAAGAATTGTTTATAAGTATGCTGCATAGGTGTTGTAAAATGAAGAGATCTTAAATTATTTTCCTTTATATTTTGTGATTGATCCATTTCTATAAGACATGGCATAACACTAAATGTTATTATAAGTTTTCAATGTTTTTATTTATAGTTTGTCACTTATATTAAAGGATAAATCAATATTTTAAGAGAAAAATATATGTCTAAACTGGAATTTGAATCCAAGATCCCCATACTGGGACGTTGTCTATTAAACTATCTAGGTTCTTGATTTAGACAGAAATTTTTTTCTTACTTGAATATTCCCATGCACTTGAAATTGAGAACCTTCCTTCTACACACATGCTAGAAGCTTCTTATTCAAGAAGACATTTTAGTGGGATTTTAACACTTTTTATATTTGAAGAGAAAAATTATACACTCAGACTGGGACTCAAACCCAGGACCTTTCGCTTTCTAGGCCATTGCTCTAGCAACTGAGCCATCTGGGTGAGTTCCAATCTAAATGCAAATCTTTCTTGTATATGCATTGTCAATTCCCGCAAAGCAAATGCTATGAAACCTTCGCTTCTATCTTTGCAAATGGCGGCTTCTTTATTAAGAAGACATTTATTTGGGAATTTTACATTACATTATAAAGCTAGTACGGCTTCTTTTGATGTTTTTATTATTCATTTCATACATCTCAAAGATGGATAAATTATATTTGAAGAGAAAAATTATATGCTCAGACTACTTTTATAGCTAGTTTAGCTTTATTTTCAATGTTTATTATTTTTTTAACATTGATTTTTTAGCTAGTAAAGTTCATTTTTTTCATGTTTAGCTTAATGGACAAAGTACTGGTACAGAATACCAGAGATCCTGAGTTCAAATACCAGTTTAGGCTTAATTTTTATCTTAAAATATTATTAATAGTGAGTGGAGAATATATTTTTAACAACTCGCCTCATATAATTTCAAATTTCTTTGATACCAGCAGTTTCAGACAATATCTTGTCCCTCTTCAGTCACGACTTCCACTAAAAGCCATGACTGAAGAGGGACAAGATATTGTCTGAAACCGCCGGTATCGAAGAAATTTGAAATTATATGAGGTGAGTCATTAAAAATATGTTATCCACTCACTATTAATGATATAACCTCATAATTTTTACTTCAAACTTAAAATATTAATTATATTATTTTTAGTCTGATCATCTTACCTCAATATTAATGTTGATTTGTTCTTGAACATGTTTCAAAACAATTCTGTTTTATTGTCAGCTTGTCCAGACTGGTTTGATTTATGTTGCATTATGTTGCAGAACATAAATCAAACCAGTCTGGACAAGCTGATGATAAAACAGAATTGTTTTGAAACATGTTCAAGAACAAATCAACATTAATATTGAGGTAAGATGATCAGACTAAAAATAATATAATTAAAATAACCTCAAAATATCACTTCCTAAAATTAAATATTAAAATATTAATTTGTCCTCTAATGCAAGTGATAAATTTTAAATAAAAACATTGAAAATGTAAGCTTTATTAGCTAAAAATTAGTGATAAAAAGGATAATATACATTGAAAACGAAGCTATAAAAGTAGTATCAAAATTCCATTAAAATGTCTTCTTGAATAAGAAGCTGCTTGAATGTGTGTAGAAAGAAGGTTCTTGACTTCAAGAGCAAGGGATTATATAAGTACGAGAAAATGTTTTGCCTAAATCAGAGCTGAGATAGCTTAATGGACAAAGCACTGGTATGAAAAACCAAAGATCCTGGGTTCAAATCCTGGTTTAAGCATACATTTTTCTTCATAGTTAAATATGGGAAATAACATGATGTTCTTAATTCAATAGTCATAATGTCGGCTGAAGATAAGAGGGACTCCTTTTGAAAACTGCAGTTCCCATTTAAAAAAATATATAAAATATGAGATATGACTTATTCATTCACAAATTTTTCTCTTAAAATATTAATTTGTACTTTAATGTAAGTGATAAATTTTAAATAAAAAATTGAAGATGTAAGCTTTACTAGCTAACAAAGTAGTGTTAGAAAGAATAATAAATATTGTTTATAATTAGTTGTTAGTAAAAGCAGATATGTTAATTTGAATATTTTGAACACTAACTTGGAACTGTAGTGCTAGCTGTTGTGATGTTAAAAGTATCATTTTGCTTTGACATATGTGATACTATGTCATTCCCATTATTGAATTTATTAGAATAATCTGAAAATTTTAGAAATATATTATTTAAAATAAATAAATAAATGTACTGTTATTTTTAGTATAATGTCACAGCAGAAAGGGTTGCCAGGCCAGCAACCAATCGAAGGTACTATTATTATGCTTTCAAGTCTTATACGAGAATTTCCCGAGGTATGCTGGAGGGAAAATTTTCTATAGGATCGTAACAGGCCTTGGCCTAATACTTGGGAGGAAGAAGAAGAAGAAGAAATAAATGTACTGTTATTTTTAGTATAATGTCACAGCAGAAAGGGTTGCCAGGCTTTAATTTATTTTAGGAATAAACCCTTATATTATTATATTCCTAAATCTGCAACAAACTGATATGAGGTTTGTGGGTCAAATCTGGCCAGAGTCATATTATATAAAGTCTGAATGTAGTTTTTTTTGGGAAAGGAAATAAACCCATGGGTCCCATGCCATAATTTATAGCAATAAAATGCCTCAAGCTCAAGAAGCCTATTAGGCAAAATCTCCAAATCAAAATAAATTAAAACTGTGTTCAGATGTTTTTTACAATTTATGAAAATAACTGACACAAAACAAATTCCCACAGGAAGCAGACATGCTACCACTTGAACTAGGGCTAAATATTTATGTCAGCTTTATTAAAATAGTCCCCTGCTGTAGCCGAGTGTTTAAGACAGGAAGCCTTGGTGCAGAACTATGGGACTTGTGCTGGTTTGAGTCTCCATGGGGGAAGAAATTTTCTTATGGTATTTCGGCCAGTATAGGACCAGTGCCCACCCAGCACCGTGAGGCATTTAGGTAGCTACAATAAGTAGTAACTCCAGGTTGAGAAAACCAGCTGTAATGGCTGGGGGACTTGACATGCTGATCATCTACCTCTGTGATTGACACATGTGGATGTGAGGCCAGCAGCCCGCTGGTAGGGTAAGGGCCTTCTAGGCCTGTCGTGCCAGGAGTTTTATTTATTAAAATAATTACAAGCTTCATTTCTTCAGTTAAGTGGCCCACTAGACATCTTAAATGATATCCTGTGTAATTGATAAATGTTTGACTGTCAATTCTCAAATTGTTTATGGATGGTAGTTTTTTTCAAAATATGAACAAGTTCACAAAACGAGGTCAACAGTAATTATTTCTTGATATTAAATAAAAAATCTGACAATTCTGAATATAAATTTAAATACTGTACTTAATAACTAATAAAAAGCGAGTTGTATCTCACCTCATACTTCGTGTTCTTCAAGCATGGTATCGTGTTTCAAGAGGAATCTTTATCATATTGAAACTGCTGTACCATGCTTGAAGAACAGGATTATGAGGTGAGATGTGACTCATTTTTTATTAATTATTAACTTGAAAACCTCATAATGTTATTTCCCATAATTAATTTATAAACTGTATTTAATACTTACTTGGTTTTGTGTCATCTTTATTAAGAATAAATGTTAGAGTAACGATTACAATTATTGCAATTATTAAAATTATTCCTGCAGTTACAAATATTACCCATCGTGGCAAGAACATTATCACTTGTAAGTGAACAAAATGATAAATTCCTGTTTTCCATTAAAGTACTCTTATCTATTACGGTAATGAAGTTTGTTCTAATACGTTTTTCATTCTTCTTTTCTTATCTTATAATAGTTCTTTGTAGCTCCTTAAATAAGGAATTGGGTTTCATGTATTTTTTGTAATGAAATATTGAGCGTTAAGGTTTAAATGTATCATTGTGCTAATTGAAATTGCATGCTTGTTTAAATGTTTTTAATGCTTTGTAGATATAAACTGGTTTTTTTTTTACTATCTTTTCTTTAGTGGCTAATTTAGCAGTGATACTGGTACTGAAAGTGTTAAGTGTGAATATTGGTTGTTGTCAGTTAATAACTATAATTTAGTATTGTAGCTGGCAGATTTATATTTCCATAAAATATTTTGGTTCACACTATTTCTTATTATTTGATAAAAATAATATTTTTATTCATTAAACAGGTATTTCAATACAATATACATCTTCCTGTGCCCAAAATTATTTTAATTTAATTTTCTTCTTTCACTCTTCTCTATCTATCTTCTTGGCATCAACAAAATTCCCCATCTATATTTTTTATTGGTCTTCCTTTATCTTCTTCCATTTCCATTCAAACATCAGCTTAGGAATTCTTTTCTAGAGCTTCTTTCATGTGTTTAAACCATTGTAAATGTTTATAAACAACAAAATCTAATATAGAGTTTTGAACAACCATTTTTGCTAATTCAAAATAATATATTTATTTTAAATGTGAAAGTTATGTCATTTTACTTAATGATGCTCTTTAATAGCTAAGATAATTAGCATTGCAATTCAAATCTGTGCATGAAAAAGCCAATAAATTTTGCTCAGAGGTATCAGTTCTCAGGCATGAAGTTCTTTTATGTGGGGTAAATCTGACATGAAACTCATTGCTTTAATTCCCTTCCAAAGGAGCCCATACTCTGCATTTTTATGCCCTGAAAAATTCATCAACTCCAGCCAGGTTTGAACTCGTGAATCTTGGAACCAGATGCACGTTTGGTAACCACTAGTTCACTGAGATTGACAAAATTTAAAACTGAATTAGATAAATTTTACAAAATTAAAGGAAAGAAAACTGGAAAGAACAATTTCAGACTTTCAGAAATTTATGAATGTTATAGATAGATCATCGGTTGATTAGTGTCTTTGACATCGTCTGACTCCTAATAGCCAATTTTGTCGGTCCATCCAATCTCCTGGTTGTAGATGTTTCTCCTTCATATATAAACATATTCCCTGACTGCAGGAGGTTTTAGGTCTTCCTCTGCTTTGTCTTCCCTCAGGTTTCCATTCCAAAACAGATTTTGGTAGTCGATCCTTTTCCATTCGCTGGACATGTCCGTACCATCTTAATTGCAGTTTTAATATAATCTAAAATAGTGTCTTCAATCTTCATTTTCTCCCTTATAACTGAGTTCCTAATTTTTTCTCTTCTTGAAATTCTTGCGGCCCTTCGTATAAAATCCATTTCCATTGCCAAAAGGTACTTATTTGTTTTTGTTGTTAATGGCCAAAGTTCTGCTCCATAAGTAATGATGCTTTTAACAATTGTATGATATATATTCATTTTATTTTTATTACTTATATTTTTATCCCACAATATTCCATTGAGGCAAGCAATTGCAAATTTTCCTTTATTATTTCTATTTCTTATTTCCTCTTCATAACTCCCATTTTTATTTATTTTAATTCCTAAATATGTGTTCTCACTACAAGATTTTATTGATTCTCCAGTCTCCAAAATTAAATTTTGCTCTGGTTCACCAATTGATAAATATTTTGATTTTTTCATGTTCAAATTTAATCCCCATTTTTTCATATTCTTCTGTTAATTTTCTAGTCATATATTCTAAATCTTCATAATCTTGTGCAATTAACAATTGATCATCTGCAAAATGTAAGTTGTGTAAAGTTTTGTTGTTTGAAATAGGAATTCCCATGCTTGAACATTTTCTCCTCCAATTCTTTAATATTTCATGTACATATATTTTAAACAGAGTCGGTGATAGACAACAACCTTGACGAAGACCTTTATTTATCATAAAACCATGTGATAATTTACTGCCAATTTTAATTTTAGACATGCAATTGTCATATAAATTGTGTATAGCTTTAATTATTATAATCTTAATTCCCATACGTCTTAAAGCAATCCATAGTTTCTCTATAGGGATATTGTCGTATGCTTTCTCTAGATCTACAATTAGTAGGTGCAAAGGTTGTCCATATTGCATTTTCTTTTCTATTACCTGAGTAATGCAAAATAAATTGAATAAATTGAATGTTATACAGCATTAATAAATTTATTAATATACAGTGTGTTTCAGATTATGTTCTTTATAAAATGATATAGAAACTTTAGAAGATAGATCACTGGTGGAATTTGACAAATGTGGCATAATGAATTTAAATTTAAAAAAGAATCCAAATAGTTAACTAATAACTTATTTTAGGAATTCTCACTATGAGGTATATTCATTAAGGTAGAATTTTTTTATCACTCACCTCATATTGCTCATATTGAACAATATGAGGTGAGTGATAAAAAATTCTACCTTAATTAAGTTAACTAATAGTTGGCCTTCAAATTTGGATTGGTTTATAATGATCATATTTGATCAACCAAACACAGGCATTGATTTTCCTTTATAATTACTGGTTTGCGATAAGTTTAATGTTTTATTTATTCTTTCAAACAAAATTGCTACTCTGAATAAAAGCTGCAGTTGTCACATTTAGTTTCTGCCAAGACATATAAAATTAGATATTTTATTTATATACATAGGTTGTTTCTTTAGTTTTGGCAACTATTTATTTTCTGGATACATAGCATACATACATGGTTGTAAGTTTTAGAGGCCTTCGATGTAGTCACCAACATTGTGTACAATGTGTTCCCAGCGATGTGGTAGCCGTCGAATGCCGTCAGAACTGCCTAATCTCTGGATGGTGCATAGAGATTGATTAACTGCACTCAGAATGTTGTCCACTGTTCTGAATCTCTTCCCACGCAGTGGTTTCTTGAGCTTAGGAATGAGGTCGAAGTCGCAGGGACTTATGTCTGGAGAGTATGGAGGGTGGTAGAGCACTTCCCAACCCCAGCGATTGATCAAATCAGACACCGCTCCTGCTGCATACGCCCTTGCATTGTCATGCAGAATGATGGGTGGAATATTCATGAAGTGTCGTCGGGTTCTTCTTAATGCTGCTCGCTGATTGTTTTGCAGAAACTTACAATAGTACTATGCATCGACGGTTTGCCTTGGGGGAATGACATGTTTTAAGATAACACCATCTCAATCATAGGCTAGGATTAGCATCATTTTCACATTGTAGTGGTCTGCCGAACTATTGTTTTTCGCGGTGACCCTGTATAACGCCATTTGGACGATTGATGTTTCAACTGTGGTTCATAACATTTCACCCAGGTCTCATCAATGGTGGTGATACGTCGTAAGGAAGACTCTCCTTCCCTCTCATAGCGCTTCAAGTATGTATGAGCAGCTTCATATCGCAGAAATTTCTGCTTCTCCGATAACTCATGTGGAACCCATCGTGAAGCAATTTTTTGCATCCTAAGGCGGATCTTAAGGATTCGATACAGATTCGAAAGTGCCAATCCAGTATCTGCAGCTAACTCTCGAATGGTGCAGTTCCAATCTGCTTCCACTAATGCGGACACTGTCTGCACGTCAGTCTCACTAATCGGTGGATGACCAGATCTAGGCATATGTGATGCATTTTTGTGTCCTCCTTTAAAGGCTTGTACCCACCTTGCCACTGTTCGATAGGGGTGGATCTACACCACAAGCCTCTCCCAATCCTCGATGACACTGTAGTGCATTTCTGCCTCTAGCACATTCAATCTTCAACCAGATTCTCTGCTCCTGCTTTGAAAACATTGTACTACATAATACTGCAAGCCTAGATCTAAACCGATAACTTTCGGCTCATTGTTACGTGACCTTGTTTGGAGGTTCTTTGGCCAACCACAGGATGGAGCTGACATCGACATCCAGGTTGTGCAACATAAATAAAACCAGTCTGGAAAAGCTGACGATAAAACAGAATTGTTTTGAAACATGTTCAAGAACAAATCAACATTAATATTGAAGTAAGATGTTCAGACTAAAAATAATATAATTAGATATACCATAATTTTATATATGTTTAAATGTTGTAAAGAAATACTATTTACTATAATAACTACTTGAATTACTGATTAAGATGGTTCAGATGGTAGTGTTTTGGGAGGTTCTGTATTCAAATCTCAGGTTTTCTTCATCAAGGCAAATGCTTTGGAATTTAATTACCATGACTATTTAACTCATGCCTCAAATGGTAGTCAATGACCTATCACATTTCAATGAATTTTGTTTTACAAACAATGACAGTCGTATTTCACCCCACTCTTTAGTGATTGCTCCTGCTTTTGTGATAAAGAAAGCTCCTCCTTTTTAATATTCTAAACAGCTCAGAGCATTATTTTTCTCCAACAAATACATTGGACATAGCAAATAATGAACAGATTCCTTGATTTTACCGAGTTGTTAACTAAATAAATAAATAACTTATAATGTTGATTATAATATACAGTTTAATGTGTTTCATTATTTTTCCACTAGGGTGCATTTTTACAATATTGCGATCCTATTTGGCAATAAATAAATATGATCAAGTTGCAGTGAATATACTTAACCTCACATTTCTGATTTGTTTTCAAAATTCACCATTTACATTAAATATATAAATATTTTAAAATACTGGTAACTATATTTAAATAATGACTTTTGAGTAAACAGCTTAATTTTATTTGTTATATAGTCCTAACAAATGTCACACTTGATTTCCAAATCCTCTAGATAAATTGGAAATCACTCGTGGCATTACTTATGATAATTTAACCATTATTTTATTATATTTAATTATTCCATATTTCAGTAAAAATTAATATCAGTTAATTTGAACAAGATGCACGAATGCACACAATTTGAAATATACAGCATCCTGATATTACACAAAGATCCAAGATATTCAAGTATCTCAAAATAAAAACTGAAGTAAAAAAATAAAAATGAATATGGGTATGATTAGTATTGAGGAACAATAAATACAAACAGGAATGAGCTGCAGAAAGAAATTAAACATAGGCTGAAGTTTAGAAGAACATGCTCTTGTGTACTACAGGGAACTCTTGCCATCCCAACTTCTCTCAAAAAAATGTTAAATTAAAAATAAAGTAGTATTTTTTCCAGTTATATGGATATGTATCAAATATGGGTCTTACTTTAGGAGAGGAAATAGATTATAAAAAATCTTAATTTTTTTTTTAATTTGTAAAGAAAAATCAATGCCTGAACCAGGATTTGAACCTAAACTTTGGCTTTGTACCTCAGTGTGCTATCCATTACACTAATTTAGGCTTCTGGTGCAAATGATAATTTTCCTTTTCTCATATACCATTCTCTACATCTAAAGCAGCTAGCTGCTGCTAGCAGTCCAATTGGATGGCATCTAGTTCAAGAAGACATTGATGAGAATTTACACAACTATTACAACCATTTAGGCTTTTTATTTTGAAGTTTTAATTAAATTTTAGTATTCGCTATGATGGACAAATTAATTAATTTATACATTATAATTTGTCCATCATATTGAATGTTAAAATTTAATTATAACTTCGAAAAGCTTTTATTATTGAATTAAAAAGTAGAAAATATATTTTTTTCCCCCTCAGAATCACCCTTATGTAACTATATATAAAAGCTTGGGGTACTCGAATTTTTAACATTTAAGAAACTGAACTTGAGTTTTTATTAAGAAATAATTATTGAACATGTTTACATTTGATCATTTTTTAAAAATTAATTTAAGCAATAATTTCTTAAGCATTTATAACCTGAGCACTCCCAAGCTTTTATGTATAGTCACATAAAGGTGACTTTAGGAAATAAATTATTTCCTACTTTTTACTTAAATAAATAACATTTGTTTAAAAATTTCAAAAAAATTATTTTCTATTTTTAATCTATTACATGTCTAAAAAATATGTCACTTACCTTATTGTTTTACTTCTCAAGCCCTTTCATTTGATACATATATCAAGGAGTTTTTAAGAAATAGGTAATTCACCTTCTTGGGGCAGCTGTCATTTAAACATACTACAATATTGAGTATACTATATTGTAATATGTCCACCGCAGCTAGCCTGGGTTCGATCCCCGGTTGGGGCAGTTTTTCTGGGTGAGGTTTTTATCGGGGTTTTTCCTCACCTGTAAGACAAATGTCAGGAAAACTTTAAGGCGCAAATGGTCCCCGAAATCATATGGTCATCATCATTATCCCTATCATTATCATATTCATCATTCTTCACCAGTGTGGAAAACAACGGCAAGCTACCACACCTACAATTCCCTAGTAAAGCTGCAAGCATAGCATGAAAGTGCTATGATTGCGGTGAAGGATCTGCCCTCAGGCAGAATTACTATGGATGGATATTGTAATATCATCAGAATCAAAGATTTGTGCAAAATTTAAGTGTAATCAGATATAAGGAAAAATATTAAAACATTTATTTTAAGTATATTTGAAGAGAAAAATTATATGCTCAGACTGGGGCATGAACCTTTTAAAACTCTAGGCAAATGCTGTACCGAATGAGCTACCTGAACAAGTTCCAATCTAAACACAAATTTTTCTCTTATATGTATGTTGTTAATTCCCATGCACCAAATGCTATGAAACCTTTGCTTCTATCTTACAAATGGTGACTTCTTTATTAAGAAGACATTTAATTGGGAATTTTACATTACATTATAAAGCCAGTATGGCTTCTTTCGATCATTTCATACATCTCAGTGATGGATAAGTTATATTTGAAGATAAAAATTATACGCTGAGTTCAAATCGGATCCCCAAAGCTGTTTATAATTATATACCAAGAGGACGAAGATCACTGGGCCGTCCTATGAAACGCTGGAGGGAAAATTTTCTATAGGATCGTAACAGGCCTTGGCCTAATACTTGGGAAGGAAGAAGAAGAAGAAGAAGAAGAAGAATTATACACTGAGATGTTTTCTATTCAAATATAATTTTTTGAGATATAATTTATCCATCATTGAGATGTATGAAATGAATAATAAAAACATCAATTGATTTTAAGATTTGTCTCTCACAAGCAGACAGACAGACAGACAAGTGAAGTTAAATCTTCTTGTATCTTGTAAGTCCATTTTTCCCTTAACAGAGATTTAGGTGCTCTTCCCCTACAGGGAAGAATTTGAACCATCCTAATTTAGTTACACTTGTTTTTGTATAGATGTCATTTGAGTGGTCCATGGTGAAGTTATTTAAAAGCTTAAAATAAATTATGAGTATTTGAAAATAAAGTGTTTAGGAAAATGTTTTAACCAAAGAGAGATGAACAAATCAGGCAAGTGGTAAAAACTACATAACAGTGTGCGATATGACCTTTATGGAAAACCAGATATAATAAGAATAATTAAGTTTTGTAGATAGTGAAGGGCAGGATGTGTGGTAAAAATAGGAAATGAAAGAGGGGAATAGTAACTTCTTGTAGGAAAGCCAGGGGGAAATTGCCCAATAGGTAAGCCAGGAATGAGGTGGGAGAATAACATAAATCTTGAGGGAGGTGAATTATACAGGGAATTATTGGAAAACATTAACTCATGACAGAGATGTATGAAAAGCTTATGTATGCAAGAGATGTATGATCTATAGAGCCAGTTAGTGCCATGATTAGTATTGAAATTGGGGAAGTACAAAACAAAAAGTTTTTCAGTATGTATATTATTTTAACTCTTTTATGTTAAATAGGTTCACCGTTGGTCTGAGGTAGCATGCTGCCTTGTCATGCAGCGGGCCCAGGTTTGATTCCCTGTCCGTACGAGGTCCTGGGTGAGGTTTTTTTCGGGGTTTTTCCTCACCTGTAAGACAAATGTCAGGAAGCTTTGAGGCCCAAACAGTCCCCGAACAATTATCTGGCCATCATCATCATCAGCATCATTATCATCCCATGGTGTGGAAAACAATGGGAAGCTACCACTCCTATAATTCCCTAGTAAAGCTGCAAAGCATAGCATAAAAATGCTATGATTGCAGTGAAAGACCTGCCCAAGGGCAGAACACTATAGAATAGAGAATGTTAAATAGCTTTGAATCAAAATATAAATAATCTTAAAACAAATTTACATTTTCTGTGGTAAAATTTATGATTAACGATATTGACCAAAATGAGTAAAAAATTATGAAAATATATTAGGAAGTAACATTACATAAGTTTGGTCTGTATTCATCTTACTTCACAGAATTTTTGTTAAGAATATTAAAAATAAAATTCTTATCATAATTATGAAGAACCAAGGTCAGCTGAAGTGGCTTCTGTCACAAACTGATAGAAGACAGTACAGGGAGTCACATGTTCATTGAGGGACAGTCCCTTAAACTAATTTCAGTTTTTGAACTGGATAATGGGGGCACACCATAGCGTAGTGGTTAAGGCACCGTGCTACGAGCCGGAAGTTCGAGGGTTCGAGTCCTGGTGGGGTCAGGATTTTTAAACTGACCCAAACCTTCTGGCGGCACTATGGCCCTGGGGTCGACTCAGCCTCTGATGGAAATGAGTACCAGATGCTTTTTCTGGGGGTAAAGGCAGCCATCACACAGGGCTGACAACCCAGCTGACATCAAGAGCCAATTGTCAAGAAAAAGTGGGAGCCTTAACCTGCTACTATCCCAAGGGCCTCCCGAGGCCTGTAGTGGGATCACTTTACTTTTTACTGGATAATGATGATGATAATAATATAATACATTTATGAATTTTTTTTTTAAGATAATATTTTTAATTGACTAATACAATGCATACAGGAGTTCCTTAGTTTAAATCTGAGGCTTGCCAATCTGATTGGAGTTTTATCATCAAAGAAAATTCTATCTTGGAATTTTACTGCCATAAATCATTTCATCATTAATCATCATTTCACAATTTATTAAAAGTTATTCCAGTGAAACAAACATATGACTATTCACAATAGTAAATATACAACGTCTAATACTATGTATCGAAGGTATGATGTGACTTATATGTTGAAGCATTTCAAAGATTAAAAAAAAACATAAAGAAACCTTGAATTTATTTACATTAAATTTTCCTGCTTAATACTTTTTAT
Organism: Diploptera punctata; assembly: GCA_030220185.1. NCBI lineage: Eukaryota > Metazoa > Arthropoda > Insecta > Blattodea > Blaberidae > Diploptera > Diploptera punctata. Next base: position 2,136,861 of record JASPKZ010002319.1, read on the forward strand.
CAATATTACCTGGGATACAGTTTGTTGTAAAGATGAATTGTATAAGGAACAAGACTGTAGAAATTGTAGCGTACTTTAAAAGAAACATTCTGACAAGTCAACATTTTGCCTTCACTTCTCATTTTATAGACACACACACTTAATTAGGTTGGTGCTTGCATGACCCATCAAGAAATGTTTTCAGTATCTCTTTATAGATATGAGTGTGTAGCTTACACATTATCATAAAGCAAAAGCATTAATGTGGGTGAACCAATTGTGTGTGTGATGTATTGAAATAATGGTGGAAATATTTTCATAAAGTGGAATGGACACACCTCCTGCTATTTTATAATTGTTTTTATATTTGTACAGGTGAGACTTGCATGTCTTTTAAATACTAGTGAATAAACATGCTATGTATACCTAATCACCTGTCATTTATATGTATATAAACTTGTATTGCTTTCTCTTGTGGACGATAAAATTCTGTCTCTTAACTTTCACTTTATTTAACATGACACTTCATAAGGTGATTTCCAGTTTTATGTATGACTGGATGCCATTTATTTTTGACAAATTCAAGTTAGAGTCAGTGACCCTATATTTATTGTTTTTTAAATCTTTATACCATATAATAATAAATGTAACAAAACTTTTAGAATTACCAGTTCCACGCCTAGGGAGTACATGACCTTGAAGTGGTGGTGTGGCTTGCATATTCCTATGACCCTTAGAGCTATGCTGGTGGAAGCATAGCTACGGGTAGGATCTCCCATGCCAGACAGGTCTAGGGATAGGGATCACACAAAGACATACTCCAGAAGAGGACCCAATGGTGGATGTGGCAGAGAAGGAATCCTTGGCAGAAGAGGAAATCTAAAGGGAAGACCAATCTCTAAACTGTGGTGAAAGCAACTGATCTAGGGGATGGAAACCTCAAAATCAAAGTACCTGGCCCTCCAGGTTGGGGTTTGACGTTAGGTTAGCTGCCTATCACAGTAAGAACAAACCTTGCTTTCAAGTCTCAATAAGAATCAGTCGGACGGATTAATGGTACTAGACACAAGTGCATCAATCGGAATAAGAATAAAATATACATACCATCCTTTCGTATTTGACAAGTTTCAAAAAATTTTCAACAAATTCAACATTAAATTAGCACCGAAAAATGATTACAGCTTAGGTAATTTAATAAAAACCAACAAAAATGAAAAAATTGAAGACTGCAAAAAATCGGGAATTTATCAAATTAATTGTAAAGATTGTGAAAAGATATACATGGGAAAACAAAAAGGAATCTAAATACAAGATTAAAAGAACACCTCAGAAATGTTAAAAATGGGGAGAAACCGAAAAATCTGCAATAGCTGCACATGCCTGGTCAGAAAAACATAGAATAGAAACCAAAACAAAATTACTTAAACAATTGGAAAAACCGAAGGAACTCACAATTTGGGAAAAAATTTACATATGCAAGAATGAAAATACAACTATGAATTTTGAAATACCCGGTTATAAAGAAAGAGGCCTGATTTGGAAATTCTTCGGTCGGCCACCAGATGGCGCGGAGGTCAGTCTGCAGGATAGAAGGCCGTTGGACGTCAGTTGTGAACATGACGCAGCATTGACAATGTCACGAATTACGTGAAGAAACCCTGGGTCTGCTATAAATTATGAAGTATGAGGTGAGTGAAATGATAAAAAATAAACAATATACATAGGAACCTGGAATGTAATGATGTTACTCAAACCTGGTAAAATGCAAGAATTAGCTGATCAGCTTAATAAAATAAAGGTGGATGGAAGCCTAGCAGAACTAGAGGTGTTGGTAGACCTAAGATGAAATGGCAGGATGATGTTTGGGAGGATCTGAAGAAGATGAAGGTGACAAACCTGAAATTGGCAGAAGATAGAAGAGTCTGGAGGAAGATTTGAAGCTGTAGTGCCTTAAGATGATGATGAGGACAATTACCAGATCATTTTAATCAAAACTATACTCCACAGCACGAAATGCCTTGAAGACCTTTAGCCTACCAGCCGGCTGCTGGCCTCACATCTACATGTTAATCACAGAGGCAGACAATCATCCAGCTTAGTATAGGGGTGACATGTGGTCAGCATGTTGGGTCCCCCCAGCCGTCATTACTGGTTTTCTCAACCTGGAGCTGCTACTTATTGTAGGTAGCCAAATGCCTCATGATGCTGGTGGGCACTGGTCCCATATGAGAAAATTTCTTCCCCATGGAGACTCGAACCAGCACAAGTCCCATAGCTCTGCATCAAGGCATCTTGCCTTAACCACTTGGCTATGGCACGGAACATTTTAGTCAAAAATAGGACACAATAGACCAAAAGCAGGACATTACATATTAATTTTAATATTATAGGATAACAAAGGAAACTGTAATATCAACATTTGTAGTGCAAATATCCAGTTTTGGCAAACCAATGGTTACCATGCTTGCATATGGTTCTGAGATTTGCAGGTTTAGACATAGGCAGGGTCATTGGATTTTTAAGGGCTTAAAAATCCTGAGCATGGCTTCCTTCAGAAGAGAAGTAAAAGCCATGAGCTCCATGTCATAGATTTATGGGGTATAAAGATCCTGAAGTCTGAAATAAGAGAATTCTGAGAAAAAATTGTTAACCCTTTCATGAGCAGTTTTGAATTGCAACATTAGTGATTTGAGATGCTAAAGATCATTGTTAAATAAAATATCAACTGAAATGCAACAATATATATATATATACAGAGTGAATAAAAACTTGTAGAAAAGCATACCGTCAATCATAATAGTCATAGTGTTATTTCCTATGTATATTTAATAAGTGTGCCAGAGCAAAGATTGCCTAAAATTGTTATGGAATGGATCCCAATAGAAAGGAGGAAGAGAGGAAGACAGAAGAAAACTTGGATAGATGGGGTACAAGCAGCTATGAATATCAGAGGGTTGGAGGAAGATCAATGGATGGACAGAGAGGAATGGCGTTTGGTTTCCGGAAGATGGCGACTGCTGCCATGATACCGGATGATAATGATGATGATATTTAATAAGTGTTTCCATTACTTTATCCATCCCTGTATATCATACTGATTATGTTTACAGTGTTCAAAAGTTTGTAAATTTACTGTACTTCATTATTAATGATAAAATCACGATGCAAGATTTCATCTTGAATGGAAAAAAAAAAAAAAAAAAAGATACAGAATCATAATTTGCTCTTTAAGTGTATAACATTTATTTTTTCTTGAAATATTTAAACATGTAAATGAACTACATTAAACTAATTTATAAAAAAACTCCAAGTGCGACAGGCCTAGAAGGTCCTTGGCTGACCATCCGGCTGCTGGCCTCACATCCACATGTGTTATTCACAGAGGTAGATGATCATCTAGCCAGTGTAGGGGTGACATGTGGTCAGCATGTCGGATCCTCCAGCCATTATAGCTGGTCCTCTCAACCTGGAGTCACTACTTATTGTAGCTACCCAAATGCCTCACAATGCTGGGTGGGCACCGGTCCCATACTGGCCAAAATTCCATGAGAAAAATTTCTTCCCCCATGGAGACTCGAACCAGCACAAGTCCCGTAGCTCTGCGCCAAGGCTTCTTGCCTTAACCACTCGGCTACGGCGCGGGATAAACTAATTTATAACCAAAAATAAAATTAATAAGTGCATTAGTTTCTCTCCAGTGTGCATAAACATTTGAAGGGGCACGCCGTAGCATAGTGGTTAAGGCACTGCGCTACAAGCCGGAGGGTCGAGGGTTCGAGTCCCGGTGGGGTCAGGATTTTTAAACTGACCCAAACCTTCTGGTGGCACTATGGCCCTTGGGTCGACTCAGTCTATAACGAAAATGAGTACCAGATGCTTGTTCTGGGGTAAAGGCGGCCATCATGCAGGGCGACAACCCGGCTGACATCAAGTGCCGATTGTCCAGAAAAAGTGGGAGCCTTAACCTCCCACTACCCCAAGGGCCTCCTGAGGCCTGTAATGGGAATACTTTACTTTTTATAAACATTTGAATGTCTTGATCCATATTTGGTTCGTCTTCCGGGCTTATAGGCCGTGGTCTGGTTGTCTTCTTACTCGACATTCGTCTACTGCTGCGGTAGACATCATCAGGAGATACTGCGTGCTCTCTGTAGACGAAACGTCGAGTAAGAAGACAACCAAACCACGGCCTATAAGCCCGGAAGACGAACCAAATATGGATCAAGACGCCGGCCGTGAAAGCCTACAATTATATTTGATTGTCTGTTGAAGAAATAGGTGATATTAATGGAAGAATAAAATAAAATGCATAATCTATAAAGAAAAAAGTATTGTTGAACATTCATATTCCCAGTCTTGGTGATAAAGCAAAAATGATATTAAGCAAAAGAATGTATTAATTAATAACAGTTTGTTTTGTATTTGAAGAGAAAAATTATATGCTCAGACTGGGGTTGAACCCAGGACCTTTCACACTCTAGGCGAATGCTCTACCAAGTGAGCTATCTGAGGAACTTCAATCTAAATGCAAGTATTTCTCTTATATACACTATTGATTTCCTTGCACCAAATAATATGAAGTCTTTGCTTCTATCTTGCAAATGATGGCTTCTTTATTAAGAAGACATTTAATTGGGAATTTACATTACATTATAAAGTCATATGGCTTCTTGCAATGTTTTTATTATTCATTTCACACATCCCAGTGATGGATAAATTATATTATATTACTATAATCAGTCCACTGCTGTGGTCTCAAGGTAGTGTGCTGCCTTGTCATGCAGTAGGCCCGGGTTCGATCCCCAGTTGGGACAGTTTTTCTGGGTGAGGTTTTTCCTCACCTGTAAGACAAATGTCAGGAAAACTTTAAGGCCCAAACGGTCCCCGAAATCATATGGCGCACGACTATCATCATCACCCATCGTATCATCGGGGCAATGTAACCCCGTCTTCCAGGCGCTCCAACCTCAGAAGTGGGTTACAAGTATGCCATGCTAGGAGAGAACACCAGGAATGTCGAAAGATAAGCTGGGGCATTTGCAAAAAAAAAAAGAATTACTATAATGTATCCATCATTGAGATGTATGAAATGAATAATAAAAACATCAAACAGTTTTTATGTATGAGCACAGGAACACATGTGTACCTAAAATCAGAGACATCTCAAAATTATATTTTTTTTCACAAACTGCAATTTTGCTTGAAATAATGATTTTTTTTCTCATTAGAAGTTGAGATTTTAGAGTGTCCTTACTCCTTGTTATCATTCTTGAATAGGTCGCAGGAAGATTTGTCTTGGATATTACCCTAAAAAATCTTCAAAATTGTGCAGATCTGAATTTGTGCAGTGGCTGCTTTTTCTATCTCTTTCTATAATTTCTATTTGTTTGCTATCTCATATTCAAATACCAACATACAACATAATTTTCCAAAATAACTAATATCTATTTTTATGTCTAGTAATTCAGATAATCTCTGTTCAAAGCTTAGACCATAAGATTTTAAATTCTCAAAATAATGCAGTATTGTATTCCTTACACACACACACATATTTTTTAATATAATGTTTATATATAAATGTAGTGTTTTAAATAATCAATTGAGTTGGTGTTTACTTGATGAAAATCCATATTTATTAATTAAATAAAAATAAAACATAGTTTTATTTGATTTTCATATTTATTATAGAATTCAGTGACAGCTGTTTCGGTACACTGTACCTTCTTCAGACATGTTAAATTATGAATTGTGTTCTAACTGATGTAAGCAACAATACAACAATATTTATTTAAATTTTTTAATTTAACAAAGGGGATTCATTCAAATCAAGTAGAGAATTTAACAGTTTGTTACTACTTTTCAATTTATTAATTTCTACAGCCTCCAAAAGATCTTACTTCTTACCCTCATCACAAACATGTAAAATTTCCAAATTTTGAATTTAAATAAATATTGTTGTATTGTTGCTTAGATCAGTTAGAACACAATTCATAATTTGTTAACATGTCTGAAGAAGGTACAGTGTACTGAAACAGCTGTCGCTGAATTATATAATAAATATGAAAATCAAATAAAACGTTTTATTTTTATTTAATTAATAATTTAGTGTTTTGTTTGAAATGAAGCAATGATATTAGAAAACAGATTTGTCTTACATTTTGAAAGCTCCATTTCTACAGAACGTTAACTGATTAATTGATTGAGGAAATATATAAAAAATGAACTATAAAATGATTATCGAACTAAAATTATATATCTATTAAATATTATTAGATATAAAAAATCATATTTGAAGAGAAAAATTATATGCTCAGACTGGGGTTTGAACCCAGGACCTTTTGCACTTTAGGCAAATGCTCTAACCAAGTGAGCTACCTGAGCAAGTTCCAATCTAATTGCAAATTTTCCTCTTATATACACTGTTAATTCCCATGCACCAATTGCTATGAAACCCTTTCTTCTATCTTGCAAATGGCTGTTTCTTTATTAAGAAAACATTTATTTGGGAATTTTACATTACATTATAAAGGTTTCTTTTGATGTTTTTACTGTTCACTTCATACATATCAATGATGGATAAATCATATTTTTCTCTTAAAATATGATTTGTCCATCATTGAGATGTATGAAGTGAATAGTAAAAACATGGATATAAAAAATTTATTTCTAAAAAATGTACTTTTTGAGCAATGTGTTTTATTGTGTGTTAAAAGCATAAATAAATAATTGCTTACCTGTAAGACAGTGAACATTTGAAAATATGAGAATTATTAATGCAGCACCCTTCAAACCTGGATTGAGCAACATATTTAGACGATTTTCATAACACTGATTAATTGTATTGTTAAATGTCTCCTTTATATTAACTATTTCCTTTGTCACTATTTGTCTTTTCTATCTATTGATGTTGACAAATCACTTTAAGTGTCTTTGTGCTTAATACAAAGCTTTAATAATTTATCTTACTGATTATGTAGTAATCCACTTTATTTGAATTAGTGATAATTATTCATTAAACATTCTTGTATGTTTAATTTGTTAATACATTTATATGACGTTATCATAACCTTGAAATTTATCTTTAAAAAAAACAACTGAATGACTAGTATTAACTCCACGGCTTGACAGGTCTAGAAGGCCCTTAGCCTACCAGCTGGCTGCTGGCCTCACATCCATGTGTGATAATTACAAAGGCAAATGATCATCCATCAATGTAGGGGAGACGTCAGCATGTCAAGTCCCATGCTTTATACCACTCGGTTATAGCTTGGGAGAAATTAATAATATTATAGTTTGGATTTTTATATAGACTCCTTTTACTACAAATAGACTATAACTAACAATCATTATCATTGTTTGAAGTATTAAGTTAACTTTGGTGATCTAAGTGAAGTATGTTTGTCCCTCCATCTGAGATACATAGGTACAAACCTGATGAAGGTTGATAACATTTTTCAGTTAAGGAAAATTTGAAGATGTGACAATTTATGGACCCTCAGGGGTCCCCATCTAGGGGATATGTGGATGGCAACCACAAGGTGCCCAAGCTGAGCAAAACATTGGTTCCACTTACTTGTGTTTTGCTCCTTACTTTTATCTTTAACCGATATGGTATTTCTTCCACTTACTTACACCAGACTCTTTTAACTTTACTATCTAATCTCTCTTGGTTAACTCTTGTTTTTTTCGACCCCGATGCTATTAGGGCATCCGAGGGCTAGGGAGTCTTTCCTTTTTTCCATTTCTTCTTTCCTTTATTTTCTTTTCTTCTCCAGAAAAGCCTGACCACAGGCTATAAGATGGCAGCCCCATCACTGGTATTGCCTTTCTTTGGCCAGCAACCAATCGAAGGGACTATTATTATGCTTTCAAGTCTTATACGAGAATTTCCCGGAAGTATGCTGGAGGGAAAATTTTCTATAGGATCGTAACAGGCCTTGGCTTAATATTTGGAAGGAAGAAGAAGAAGACGACTATTTATGGAGTTGAAAGACATTGGTCCCAGTGGTCTAATTGCTACTATTCATGCCACCCGAGGTTTTATAGGCTCAAACCCAGCTGGAGTTGATTTATTTCTTCACAGTACCTAATTTTTTATCTCCTTTGGATAATTAATAGTACAGTCATTTGGTAGTTTTACCTGGAAAGTTTTCCGGGAGTTTTGAAAATGGGTAATTTTATAGATTTCGATGTGCTCTTTTCGAATTTCAACTTTGCCACCTCGTATCTCTGCCGCTCGCGCCGCCATATTGGAAAAATGGCGCCTAAAATCTGTTTTTTGACAATATCTCCTTTCTGACTCATTTAATGATAAAAACATGTATATACAAAATTAAACTAGAGACAATTACCTACAATTCATGTCATAACCATTTTTTTTTTCGTAAAATCAATAGTTTCGGCGTACGAGCGCCGCAAAGTGTAGTTCAACACGCGTTTAGGCAAAAAAAAAAACTCATTTCCACATCACCTTGAAGTAGAGTAAGCGACGCGTTTTTTTTTATCGTGGTATCCCCAGAAGCTCTAACCCACATACAATTCAATATACCAAAATTTAGCGCATTCTCCTTCGATTTGCTGTTCTTGATGGACCAGGAGTTGCGAGTTCATTGTCTTTAGAACCGATCGAAACGTCACAGACCGAAACTTCTTCCACATCATCCGCGAATGGATTATCAGTTTCATCGCAATCCTCTTCGTTCTCGATTTCATCATACGTTTGCTCGAAAATAGTCTCCGTTTCTTCCTCTTCGTCGCTATTTTATGATGGAACTTGCGAGTTATCACAGGTACTGCACAATTCGTACATATAATGGAGCACTTTAACCCAGGCATTCTGACATCTCTTTTTGCATTCGCTGGGGGCTCGAATGTGGTGACAGGAATTAGCCCGTTTTTTTTTTGTTTCTTTTCTATCTCCATTGCTCTGCATTTTGTTCATTCCAATACCACTGCTGAACCTGGTTGCCAAATTTTTCCTTTTCCTGGTGTGAGAATCTATGTTTTCAACGCCTAAATAGAGCCGTCAAAAGAATAAGAAGATCTATATCACGGACGGAGGATATTTATTACACCGAGTCATTTGGCATTGCGGCGAATCGAATTCATCCATATGCAATAAATACGTTACCTACGTTCGCACTATACATCCATTGCCATTATCGTATTTGACAGATATCAGGAAGATATAACAAACCATAGTACCAAATATACGGAGCAATCCCGACGATCTTTAAAACTGCTTCAGTAGTCATACTTTCTGACGAGACAATGATCCCAACTATGTAACTAAATAAATTCCTGGCCAATGATGCAAACATGAACCGCCTCATTGGAATGATGAAGACAAAATTTGATGCTGAAAACTTCATGGTCAAACAAACTACGGAAGATGCAGATACGCTAATAATAATCAATACCGCAATAAGCGTTTCATCGGCATTTGATTTCGTAATAGTCGTCGGCGAAGATGTAGATTTTCATATTCTTTCGACGGCTCTATCTACGCGTTCAAACATATATTCTCAAACTAGGAAATGGAAAAAATTGACAACAAATATATTTACACAAAAAATATCATAGATAAAACAGTCGCAGATCTTATTTTATTGTTGCATGCCTTCAGTGGCTGTGGTACAACATGAGCATTATTTAATCAAGGAAAAATGAAATTTAAACGAGGTTAGCCAGATATTCAAAAATCCAAATGCTTATCCAGAGATCATTGCTAAAGCTAGAGAGCGCTTGCTTCTTGAATTATACAGTTACAGTAATGTGAAATGTAAGAAAAGTATGTCTATAAACAACTATAGATATGCATGCTTCGCAACATCAGTATATAAAAGTAAATTTAATATTGCGTCGCTCCCACCAACAGAAGCAGCAGCACGACAATCTATCACCAGGTTCAGCAGTGGTATTGGAATGAACAAAATGCAGAGCAATGGAGATGGAATAGAAACAAAAACGGACTAATACTGTCACCACATTCGAGACCCCAGCGAATGTCAGAATGCCTGTGGATGCAGAAAGGCTGGGTTAAAGTGCTCCGCACGAATTGTATAGTACCTGTGATAACTCGCAAGTTCCATCACAAAATAGCGACGAAGAGGAAGAAACGGAGATTATTTTCGAGCAAACGTATGATGAAATCGAGAACGAAGAGGATTGCGATAGAACTGGTAATCCCATCGCGGATGATGTGGAAGAAGTTTCGGTCTGTGACGTTTCGATCGGTAAAGGTAAAGTTATCCCACTACAGGCCTCAGGAGGCTTTGGGGTAGTAGGAGGTTAAGGCTCCCACTTTTTCTGGACAATTGGCACTTGATGTCAGCCCTGCGTGACGGCCGCCTTTACCCCCAGAACAAGCGTCTGGTAGGCCTACTCCTTTCCGTTAGAGGCTGAACTCGCAACACCTGGTCCATCAAGAACATCTAGGCCCTTCCCCCACCCCTTGGGATACCTCGGTCGTCATGACCATACTCTCAAGTCCTAGGTGCTTGTTCTCCCTATCCTATGTTCATGTCCACGTTCAAGTTCACGGTCCTTAAACCAACACCCCTAGGGAGAGGGAGGTCCATCAAGAACAGCGAATTGAAAGAGAATGCACTAAATTTTGGAATATTGAATCATGTGGATTAGAGATACTGGGGATATCGCAATAAAAAAACGCGCCAATTACTCTACTTCAAGGTGGTGTGGAAATGAGTTTTTTTTTTTTGCCTAAACACGTGTTGATCTACACTTTGCGGCGCTCGTACGCCGAAACTATTGATTTTACGAAAAAAAGGTTATGACATGAATTGTAGGATTTTTTTTTCTAGTTTAATTTTGAATATAAATGTTTTATCATTAAATGAGTTGGAAAGAAGATATTGTTAAAAAACTGATTTTAGGCGCCATTTTTTCAATATGGCGGCGCGAGCGGGAAAGATACGAGGTGGCAAAGTTGAAATTCGGAAAGAGCACATCGAAATCTATAAAATTGCAAATTTTCAAAACTCCTGAAAAACTTTCCAGGTAACTTCTTTTTTAGAACCAAATGACTGTACTATAATGCATTATCTTCTTTTAAATTTAGAATAGGTGTTGACATTCATGTTGTTTCTTAAGTAATTTTGTAAATGATTCTCTTGCTGCATGAATATCATCTTCAGATTTTAGAGAAATATAAAGATTGATATTAAGTTATGTAGGTAGGAAATAACATTATGAGGTTTATTTTAATTTATGTTGAGTTGGTTTTGACTCACCTCATACTTCTTAACTCCCTCGCAGACTCTAGTTTCGTCACTGCATTTGTGACATTCTCACTGCTGTATCATGTTCACAACTGATGTCCAATGGCCTCCTCTCCTGCAAGGAGGCCATTGGATGTCAGTTGTGAACGTGATACAGCATTGAGAATGTCACAAATACAATGACAAAACTCGAGTCTGCGAGGGAGTTAAGAAGTATGAGGTGAGTCAAAAACAACTCAACATAAATTAAAAGATTAATATTGTTAACTATCCATCTTCTGAATTAATTTTAGTATATTTTTCTATTATGGAATGAGAAAGAGCATTATTTCTTAGTAATCATAGTATTCATAGCAATTATGATAGGTGTATTATCAGAGCAAATATGTCTGTATGTATGATGTAGGCTATATAAAAATATACATTCTTATACATTTTCCGAGCTAAGTTCTCAGGAAAAATTTGAGCTATATGTAATAATGGGATATGGATACAAATATACAATTACCAACTATGTACAAATGGGAAGTGAAAGAGGGGCATGGAAGCTCTTTGTAGGAAAAACCAGAGGGAAACTGCCCAGTAGGCAGGCCAAAAATGAGGTGGGAGAATAACATTAACCATGATTTGAGGAAACTAGATTATATAGGGGATGGTTGGAAAAATTAGTTCAAGAAATTGATGTATGGAGAGCTTATGTCTGCCTGGTCATGAACCTACAGGTTCGATAGTGCCAGTGAATTTGTTAGTACACAATACAAGGATGTGGCAAAAGATAAATATATAATATCTATCAAATTTGGTCTTGCCAACTCATTTGGGGCAAACATACAACAAGAACCAACAAAAAAATGTGTCCCTAAAAGAATTTAACTGGCAGAGCTGAGAGGAAGGATATGGAGAAAAGACATAGATTTTGATTGAGAGATGGAGTGGATTATGGTACTAATAAATAATAGTTTAAAAAAACTAAAACAACACTCTTTATTAGAAAACCAAACTAAAAAATGAAAAATCATTTTAATTTCCAATACGCTTGGGATAAAATTAAAGTGGTTAACAAAAAAATCATCTCCAACACATCTAGAATAAAACTAGTTATCTACAAAAAAATAATTTTACCATCAAAAGCGTGGGGTGCTCTATATCAATGAATATATTTGATAATAAACAGATATTGGTAAAAGTAGTCTCTAAGAAGAAAATGTAAAAACCATAAAAAACACTCCATGCTTTTGATGGTAAAATTAGTTTTTTTTTGTAGATAACTCTAGTTTTATTCTAGATGTGTTGGAGATGATTTTTTTGTTGACCACTTTAATTTTATCCCAAGCGTATTGGAAATTAAAATTATTTTTTATTTTTTAGTTTGATTTTCTAATAAAGCATGTAGTTTTTTAAACTATTATTTATTTTTTATTTTTTAGTTTGGTTTTCTAATAAAGCGTGTTGTTTTAGTTTTTTAAACTATTATTTATTTCCGATTCCGATTGATTTCCGATTGAGGGTCTTTCCACTTTTCAGCGGTTGCCCTTTTACACATCCACATGTGTCAATCACAGAGGTAGATGATCAACAGCCAGTGTAGGGGTGATATGTGGTTAGCATGTCGAGTCCCCCAGCCATTATAGCTGGTTCCTCAACCTGGAGCTGCTACTTATTGTAGCTACCCAATTGCCTCACAATGCTGGGTGGGCACCGGTCCCATACTGGCGGAAATACCATGAGAAAATTTCTTCCCCCATGGAGACTCGAACCAGCGCAAGTCCCGTAGCTCTGCGCCAAGGCTTCCTACCTTAACCGCTCGGCTAGTCTGATCATCTTACCTCAATATTAATGTTGATTTGTTCTTGAACATGTTTCAAAACAATTCTGTTTTATCGTCAGCTTGTCCAGAACTGGTTTGATTTATGTTGCATTATAATAAATCAAACCAGTCTGGACAAGCTGACGATAAAACAGAATTGTTTTGAAACATGTTCAACTGGTTTGATTTATGTTACCAGTCTGGACAAGCTGCAACCAGTCTGGACAAGCTGACGATAAAACAGAATTGTTTTGAAACATGTTCAACTGGTTTGATTTATGTTACCAGTCTGGACAAGCTGACAATAAAACAGAATTGTTTTGAAACATGTTCAAGAACAAATCAACATTAATATTGAGGTAAGATGATCAGACTAAATATAATATAATTAAAATAACCTCAAAATATCACTTCCTAAAATTAAATATTTATTTATAACTGTTATTTATTTTTAAAATTTTTAGTTTAATTGATTATCATAAACCAGAATCCCATGAAAATTTAATTGCTTACAATATTTTTAGTGACCAGGCACGAATATAATTATATTTTTTAAGAAATATTATTATCTAACATTGTTATGATATTTTTGAATATTTTAATATAGATAAATAGTTACGGTTAATCGTATCCTTCTCATATTTTTTTGGATAAATTACAATGTGGTAAGTTTATAAAATTGTCATTAATATTTTACAGAATAAGATAAAAATGTAAATATCTTTAAATTTGATACTATTGTAGTATGAGCTAAAAGTAATACTCTTCTAAAAAAAATCCTCCAGGCTGGATTTGAACCAGCGATCTATGGATTACTGAAATTATATACCACTACAGTTCATTGCTCTACCAACTGAGCTACCAGAGGATATAATATTAATTTCTTACCATGATGGACTAAAAAGTCGATACGTCTGCAACCTATTATACCGGTCTTTATTTTTTTGATGCCCTGATGATCCTGGCCAGGATCTTAGAAAAAAATTATGAAATTATTGTATTGTCATTGGTCCTTTACAAGTATACAAAATTTCAAGTCGATCCAAAGTTTTTAGGTGGGTGAAAATCATGTTGAAAGATTCCGTTACATAGATAGACAGATAAAGTTCAAGCTAATATAAAACATGTGTAAAATGATAGGAGCACCCAACTGGCAGAGACATGTAAAAGACCAGGCTGGATGGTGAAGTAAATTAAGGAAAGTCGGCCCCACCCTAGAGTGTTATTGAACTTGTGATGATGATAATATACCAAATATTGATTAGTCATACTACGTGGTTTAAATTTTTTTTTTTTCTATATGATTAATTTTTCTGAAAAAAAAATGAAAAAGAAATACTATAATAGAATCAGCTTTCTCAGAATGTATACTGATTTGTCATTACTTACCCAAATAATTATTTGTCCCTCACCTGTGACCATTCTTTGTTAAAATGCTATGTGTGGATTCATTAATATATATGGCTTGCATAATATGTGGCCTGGTCTTGGGTGACGAGCCAAATATATGACTAATGTTCTTATAACTGTTGAAAAACAAGAGAGCAATCCAAGGCCACAAACCAAAAGTAATTATTCCATCATCCAGCACCTCACATATTGTATTTAATGCATCTTGAGCCACGTGTGCAGTCAAGTCTTGTTGTAATCAACCATGCATTTTTTAATTATTTTATTATTTGCTGAAGAAATATTATAGATTGCTGTTTGATACTGCTCTGAACTTATATTGTTAAAAAAAATATGAAACACTTATCGCAGACCAGTTACCAATTTGTAAAAAACCACTGTGGGATTTAAAATGACCAGTGTTAATATGGAGGTAATGCATACTTACTCAACCTGTCTGCTGATTGAAGTTAATGTAATTAGAGGGGAAACATTTGAACTTAAATCAGAATTTAAATCCAAGATCTCCAATTGATATCCAGCATGTAAAACTAGAGATCTTGGGTTCAAAAAAAGTCTTTAATTATGTTAATCAGTGCTGATATTATACTTTTGTATGTTCACAAGCCTGTGCTATATGATGATCTTATTGAAATATAATATAGGAAGTGAAATTTACAATGAATAATTAGAACTGTTTTATGGATCTTGTATCTCTCTCATTCTTGAGCTTCCACAGTTGTAGGATATATTTTACAACTGATTTTGAGATGTAACCCAGGAACTAGATTCCTTACTTATTTATTTCAAAAGTGTCAATTCAGTAATAGAAAGTATTTGATATCTTTAAAAAATATATTATTTGTTGATTCAAATAATCTTGGGTCAATGTTAATTTGGTTATCAGGAGTTTATTGTATTTGGTATTATAAATACTTTTGTGGAATTCATATCAACAGATATTCCTCCTAGACCACATTGTACAAATTCAAGTTTTAAAAATCATTTGAGCACACAAAATCTATTTACAAATTTAGTTAATTATTTCAAAGGTTGGAAAACTTTGAAGATTATTTCTAATTACTTATAATTTTTAAAATAAATAATTTATGAAAGAATGCCTTTGATAAAAAGTTCCCATTAAACAATCATTCACCTGGCTTCCAGTTACATTTCTTTTATATATATATATATATATATATATACAGGGCAAGTCAAAATGTTGTGCAGGTTTTCAGAAATTTATTATGTGAAATGTAATGAACATATAATATCGTGAGACATATTGTATGAAAGGTAAACTCTCAAAGTTTAGTTGTCCACTTCTAAAGTTCCGCGTTCACCCGCAAGATGTCAACAGCAGAGCAGTAAAGGAAAATGGCGTTGACTGGGGATCAGAAGTCTTTCTGTGTGCTTGATTACCATGTAAACAACTCTGTGACTAGTGTTCAACGACATTTCCGTACCAGATACGATAAAGACCCGCCGGATGGGAGATCCATTCGTAAGTGGTACACACAATTTAGGGATTCAGGCTGTATCTGTAAACGAAAATCGACTGGCCGTCCGTCGACGAGTGAAGAGACAGTCGAACGCGTTCGCACATGCTTCGTGCGGAGTCCACAGAAATCCACCTACCGGGGAGCGACAGAACTTCAACTACCACAAAAAACTGTATGGCGGATTCTCCGGAAACGTTTACAGATGAAACCCTACCACTTGCAACTGGTTCAAGCCTTAAAACCCGCCGATTATGCTTTGCGAGCGTCCTTCTGTGTTGATTTTCTCGCATTAATGGAAGAGAATGAGTTCCATGAGAGGGTAGTTTACAGTGATGAAGCGACTCTTCCACCTTTCAGGAAAAGTGAATAGACACAATGTAAGGATTTGGGGAACTGGTAACCCCCATGCAACTCTGGAACATCAACGCGATTCTCCGAAAGTGAATGTCTTTTGTGCCATTTCCCATGCAAAGGTTTATGGGCCCTTTTTTCTTTCATGAACGTACTGTGAACGGACATGTTTTCCTTGATATGCTACAACAATGGCTCCTTCCGCAGCTTGAAGCGGATAGTCCAGATTTCATTCTGCAGTTGGATGGGTGCCCCTCCACATTACCATGGCAGTGTTCGAGACCATTTGAATACGGCTTTACCACAACGCTGGATAGGCCGTGCATCTCAGGGTGATCAACAACTCATTCATTGGCCACCTCGTTCACCAGATCTAACCCCGTGTGATTTCTTCATGTGGGGTCTTGTAAAGGATCATGTTTACGTACCACCACTTCCAACAACACTGCATGAACTGCGTGCCCGCATCACAGCAGCCATTGCTGATATCGACCGCGGACTGCTACAGAAAGTTTGGCAGGAGATTGAATATCGGCTTGACATCTGTCGTGTAACAAAAGGCGCTCACATAGAACATCTGTGAATATTTAAAAAAAAAACTTTGAGAGTTTTACCTTTCATACAATATGTCTCACAATATTATATGTTCATTACATTTCACATAATAAATTTCTGAAAACCTGCACAACATTTTGACTTGCCCTGTATATACTAGCTGGCCCGGCGAACGTTGTATCGCCTTTAAATATTTTTACGTTAATTTTTCCGTGTTTTAATGGTTATCTGCTATTCGGGGCGGAAATTAATCCAACAAATCAAAGATCATAAAAATTGGTCCAGCCGTTCTTGAGTTATAAATAGTGTAACTAATCCGACTTTGTTTTATATATATATATATATATATATAGAAGTCCTGGCCACGCGTTGCTGTTGCTAAGGTATACATTAAATTATGTTGTAGTAAACTAAGTGAGAAATCTAAATCAGAAATGTTTTGTTTTTCACAATTTTTTAGTTCTGGTATGTTAACTACACCCAGTATAAATATGGGTGGTGGTTTATGTGGAAGTGGTTTTGTTGATTGAGATGAATTTATGTTGTCTGCATTCTCAGTATCATCCATAAGTGTATCATAAGGATTATATACATTTATTGATGGAATATTTTGAGGAGGCTTGCTGATTTCATTATACTTTCGTTTTTTTCTACGAACTTGTTGGCAGTTTGGATTCTCATCATCATCAAGAAGTCTCTGTATAGTAATATCATCTTGTGATATATTATAGTCATCTTGTTTTTCATTTAATTGAGGCATGGAGATTGTTTCTGTAATATTAGGCATATTATTATAACTAACAGACTTACTTACAGTTCTGTTATTCCATTCCTTAGGACCTTCATATGTTTTTAAATTGACATTCTTCTTAAATGTAAGATTTATGTCACATAGGCCTATACCAATTTGCGGAAATTCACTTGATATCTTATCATTCATGGTCTCTAGAACTGATTCGCCATATTGTTCAATGTCCCTTCTCGGTCCAGTTAAATTTAAATTAAGTTGCTGTCTTTCAGCCAGATTACTTAAAACTAATACTTACACACGAAATTAATATTATTATCAATATATTGAAAATAAAATAAACACAAACACACTTAAATTATGAAATAATCAATATTTGTAATTCAATTGAAATTTGCGGTTGCAACAAAAAGCACAGCCACCTGGTTAAATAATAAACCAATTACCTTACACGGCCATCTGTTAGAATCGTATGGAACTCACAGATAATTATAACTCTTTGTTAAATAATAAATAATTTGCAATAAAAAATAATGCGACTATAAATTTAGTTATAAACAACCGTAGGTCTCAAGTTGGATCAAACAGCACACAGTGTGCAAAATTTTATTAAAATCGGTTCAGTAGTTTAGGATTCCACCGCGGACAAACAACGTGATACATAATTTTTATATATTAAGATATATATATATATATATATATATATATATATATATATATATAAGAATATTAACTATGACTTTGAGAGAAGTAGATTATACAGGAGATGATTGGAAAACATTGGCTCAGGATAGGGATATATGGAGAGCTTATGTCTGCGCGGCCATGAACCTACGGGTTCGATAGTGCCAGTGAGTTATAGTTATATATAAGAATACCTAAAACCTCCTGGAGTCAGGGAATATATTTATACATGAAGGAGAAACATCTAGAACCAGGAGATTGGATGTACCGACAAAATTTGCTATTAGGAATCGGACGATGTCAAAGACATTAATCAACCGATGATCTATCTATATATATAAATTATTGCCAACCTTAATCAGATAATTTATTACATCACCAACAATGGCTGTGGGTCGGTTAGCACACATGACATGAATTGCAATGGAATGACCCAATTTTGATATAAAGCAATAGATGGATGGAGATTTTTCTTTGATCTTTTGTATCCAGCTGTTCTTCCCTCTTTGAAAATGAGCAGCAGAATCTTTCTGGCATAAGAATAACTATTTTATCTCTTTATAAGTGCCATTAGCTAAGAATATTTATGCTTGGATCCACATTTACCTGTTACTAGTCCAGCTGATGTATACTTTTCCTCAAAAGACCAACATTCTGGTACTCTCACACTTGACACTTATCCTAGAGACCTGTAACTCCTAACATTATTAATGATGCTGGTCAAATGCCAGCATAAGGAAAAAACTGTAAATTAATCTGACTGCAAGAACAGAGGCACATTACATGCAGTCAGAAATCTGATGTACGACATTATGGAAGCCAAAAGAGAAAAAGGAGGGAAACTATATACAGTGTTCATCGACTACAGTAAGTCATTCAACCTACTGGACAGAAATATTGTTATAGAAAAATTAAAGAGACACGCAAAAGGACAAGACAACCTGATTGCACTAACAATACAGAACATCCTTTTGCAGCCAACTATATCACTATGAATGACAACGTCACAACATCAGAAGAAATATCTCAGTGGAACAGAGTTCTACAGGGCGACCCTCTTAGCCCCCTACTATTCAATATAGTGACTTGGGACATAATAATTGCAATCAAAAAGAACACTCAAGATATAAAGGTATATCTCTACGCTGATGACATGGTTATCGCATCAAAATGCCGAGATAACCTACAAGAGGCTCTGGACAGACTCACGACCTGGGCAAACCAAAATGAACTATACATCAACAAGACCAAGCAACGGCCATGATATTCAGAAATGGAGGAAAACTGGGCAAACATGAAAAATATATATTCTGTGTAGGAAGACATCTAGAGATTCAATCCACCTATAAGTATCTAGTCATAACGTTGCAAACACTCGGAGAGACATTCACGACCCATCTCAAAGAAAGAGGCACACAAGCACTACTTGCCATGAACAATATAAAGAAGTTCCCATGCCTATCCCTGGAAACAGCCATGAAGCTCTTTCATCTTAAGATCACATCAAAAGTATCCTATGGCCTGACACTAATATGGAATCATCTAACAGAGCATAACATGGAAGACATAGAAAAAATAAAGGCATTGTTCTTAAAAAAGACCCTATGTGTCTCGAGGATCACTCCCTCCAGACTAGTGTAAGAAATGGCAAAGGAAACCTTCTTCTTAGAAGACTTAAGGCTTGAACTTCAACTAACCACCACGACAGCCTAGAAATTAGCACTTCAAAAAAGAAAAGAAAAAAAGTGGAAATACAAGAGGACTTCTATATGTCAGATGCCTTTCTGAATTGAGACTGAACCGGAGCCAACTATGATCCAACCAATGAATGTGTATGTGAACTGTGTGGAAAATACCACATCCAATGGTGCAAAGAAAGGACCAAATCAATAACAGCCTACAACAAAGAAACTTAACATGTACAATGTGAACGACCTCACATGTGTGTGTAGACAGAAACTTCAAACAGTGGAACATTTATTATGGGAGTGTGAAAAACTGAATTCTGAAGGGAGACAAATTTCATAGAACTGTGATCAAATCAGGGGGAAGTGGCATATGGAAATAAGTGATCTTATGGATACACATTGTAAACATTTCCAAAACTTCATCAACAAAATTGAACTCAAGAACATTCAAATAATCTAGTGGAGAACAATAATTAGCAAAAAAAAAGAGTATATGCTACCATAAAAAAAAACACTATGTTGTACAATAAGTAACACATAAACATGTAGCTCAGATGGTAGAGCACTTGGACTAGAAAACCAAGGGTCCCGGGTTCAAGTCCCGGTCTAGCGTATAATTTTTCTCTTCAAATATGATTTATCCATCATTGAGATGTATGAAATTAATAATAAAAACATCGAAAAAAGCCGTACTGGCATTTATAATGTAATGTATAATTCCCAAATATGTCTTCTTAATATAGGAGCCACCATTTGCAAAGATAGAAGCAAAGGCTTCAAAGCATTTGGTGGGCAGGAATTACAACGTATATAGAGAAGAATTTGAGTTTAGATCGGTACTTGCTCAGGTAGCTCAGATGGTAGAGCACTTGGACTAGAAAACCAAGGGTCCCGGGTTCAAGTCCCGGTCTGAGCGTATAATTTTTCTCTTCAAATATGATTTATCCATCATTGAGATGTATGAAATTAATAATAAAAACATCGAAAAAAGCTGTACTGGCATTTATAATGTAATGTATAATTCCCAAATATGTCTTCTTAATATAGGAGCCGCCATTTGCAAAGATAGAAGCAAAGGCTTCAAAGCATTTGGTGGGCGGGAATTACAACGTACATAGAGAAGAATTTACGTTTAGATCGGTACTTGCTCAGGTAGCTCAGATGGTAGAGCACTTGGACTAGAAAACCAAGGGTCCCGGTTCAAGTCCCGGTCTGAGCGTATAATTTTTCTCTTCAAATATGAAGTATTACAATTGTTTGTAATGGAGCATGTTGTTAATAAAAATGTTTTTCTAAAAAATGTACAATGTATATGATACTATGCACATTCGTGCACTTTTCTTTATTATTATTATTATTATTAAAATCTCACACTCAGCACTAACTCTAAAGATTTGATACAGTATTGGTGAAATTTACATGGTAATATGAATCTGTCCCACTTGTATTATTATATAAAGTGGATAATTACCGTAAAACGGGGTGAATAGCAACAGTGGGGTGAATAGAAACGAAACTTCTGAAAAAATTCAACATTATGTAATAGGGGGTTAAAGTAAAGCAGACAGGGATATTTTTTTTTATGAGATGGAAATAAGGTAAGATTTAAGGGAAATGTGATTTTGTGTGGTTGGCAATACTGAGATTCAGATTCAGTGGTGTGACAAAGCAACTTCTGTTTCAGCCGATTTTCATCGTTTTCCAAACTTTACATGTAAGTACCATACCTCATCACCTCACATGTTTGAATTGTACTATTTTTTATACCTTTGTATACCTGTAGAAGATATCACATTGTTTAATATAGTGTAAAAAAAACCATTTCTTTGTTTCAATTTTTGTTTTAGGTTATGATCCATATTTTGAATCTGTGGGGTGAATAGAAACACATTATTTTGCTGTTTCTATTCACCCCACAAATCGTAAAGTTTTTATTTTGTGTTTATTTTCCAATGTCACAGCTGAAAGACAATTAAATATATATATATACAACCAATAGTTATCCAATTGAGGAATATTAGCTGGCACAAGCTATATAATGTGACCGTTTTCTTTCAGCATGCCAAGGAGTTACAAACGATTAAAACCGAACAAAGTACAAGATCCAGAGGTTATTAAGGCAGCTGTTGAAGACATAACTAATGGCCTTAGCCTTCGAAACGCAGCGGCAAAATATGACATCCATTATAGTGTCCTCTACAGACATTTGAAAAAAGGTGATCAAATTAAGAAAAAAGGAGGGCAAACCGCTTTAACAGAAGAAGAGGAAAAAACTGTGGCGAGTAGACTTATTATTTGTGCTGACTGGGGCTACCCAATTGATTCGTGGACTCTGCGAATTTTGGTCAAAGAATCGCTTGACCGCCAAGGTAGAACCATAAAAAAATTCAAAGACAACTTTCCTGGCCGTGATTTTGTCTATTCTTTTTTGAATAGACATAAGGCTGACTTGTCACAAAGGTTATGCCAAAACATTAAACGGGTCAGAGCAGGTGTCTCCCCAGAAACGATCAATGAGTACTTTGACAGACTAGAAGCAGAGCTCAGAGACGTTCCTTCATCAAACATTATTAATTATGATGAAACGAACCTTTCTGATGATCCTGGAAAACATAAAGTAATAACTAAGCGTGGATGTAAGTACCCAGAAAGGGTGATGAACTCAACCAAATGCTCCATTTCTGTCATGTTTTCAGCTGCTGGTGATGGTCACCTCTCTACCCCCATATGTAGTCTATAAATCTTTACACTTGTATGAAA
Source organism: Diploptera punctata (assembly GCA_030220185.1). NCBI lineage: Eukaryota > Metazoa > Arthropoda > Insecta > Blattodea > Blaberidae > Diploptera > Diploptera punctata. Next base: position 2,159,564 of record JASPKZ010002319.1, read on the forward strand.
GTTGGAGAGAAGGAGGCCCTGATGGGTCCAGATACAATAGGACCAAAAGTGGTTGGTTCGACAACTTTTGTTTTTCTGATTATGTTGAAACCATAGCCCTTCCTTATCTTAGACGTTTACCTGGCAAAAAGTACATGATTGGAGACAACTTATCTAGCCACTTGTCCTTGGATCTCATTAAAAAATGTGCAGAAAATGATGTCCACTTTATATTTTTACCAGCAAACTCCACGCACCTCACTCACTCAACCATTAGACGTGGCATTCTTTCGGCCTCTCAAAATGGCATGGCGTTCAATCCTTCTAGATTGGAAAAAAGGACCCGGCAAGAATGAAGCTACCATTCAAAAGAGCAAGTTTCCTAGTTTGCTAAAGAAACTGTGTGAATCATGCAAATCGGAAAATGTAATTTCTGGCTTTAGAAAATGTGGTATTGTGCCCCTAAATCGGAAGGAAGTACTAAAGATGCTACCCTCCTCAGATTTGTCTATTGAATCAACCCAATCCTCAAGAGCCACAACACCAGCACTATCTCCTGTTGCTGCTATTGATGCTTCCTTCAAGGAACTATTAACAGCTCTAAGACACACAGAAACAGCTCCAGCTCGAAAAAAGCGAGTGAAAGTAGATGTTGGTCCAGGAAAAAGTGTTTCTGTGGCAGATTTTCCACCGGATCCAGATCAGACTGGACCTAGCACATCTGTTGCTGGTACAAGCACTGACAATGATAATTCCACAGGTACCAGAAAACAAAGTGTAAGTGCCAGGAAAAAGAAAAATAAAAACTCGATTCAGAATCATCACCAGAAGATTCGGACTATTCTGTGCAAGACAGTGACTCAGATCTCACATTATCCGATTCTTCTGCAAATGCCGAACTTTCAAAAGAACTTGACAGATTATATCCAACCTGACGATTTTGTAATCGTGAAGGTATATGGAAAAACTAAAAATGTATTTAGAATGTATGTCTCCAAAGTCACTGACTTTCAAGATGACGGTTATGTTGGACTGTTTTGCAAGAAAACCCTCAGCAGTAATATGTTTTCCTTGACTGATGAAGAATCATTTTTCTCCAAGGATGATGTAATTAAAAAATTGATGCCAGTTGTTCAAACCTCAAAGTCTGCTTCTCGCTGGAAAGACAAAATCTGTTTTCAGGATGACTTAAGTGCCTTCATAATTTATTAGACTAAACTTTGTATTCTCACTTTTGTTCTTTTTGTTTTTGGGTATCGGTTACGATATATTGTAATTAAATTTTTTGGCTCTGATTACCACTCGTTTGTGTTTCTATCCATCCCTTAACAATGCTTACTGTTTCTATTGCCCCAACAAACTCTGAAATAGAAACAAAACGTGAAAACAATGCCTGTTTCTATTGACCCCCCGCTCGATGGGGTGTATAGAAACAGCATGTTTTCAATTTTTTTAAATTTTACCTTGCCATAAAAAGAAAATATGAAGCTGCAGGCTTGTAGAGGACGGGAAGACCCATAAACCGAGGTAGGTCTCAATTCAATATCTCTTATAGTACTTTTGATATTTAAACTTGAAGTTCAAAACTGTTGCTATTCACCCCATTCTACGGTATTAATATTAATTTTGATGTATCAAACTTTAATAGAAATGGAACTGTGGAATGTGAGTGATTTATTGGGATTATTTGAACACAAAATATTTCTACAAGTACTTTTTTTAAAACCATAAGTTAGAAAAAAAACTTAGAATATAATTACATTAGAAGAGAAAAATATATGCCTAGTTTTATACTTATATTTAAATTAATATTGGGAAGTAAACATTATGAGGTTATATCATTAATAGTGAGTGGAGAACATATTTTTATCGACTCACCTCATATGATTTCAAATTTCTTTGATACCGACTGTTTTATACGCTTGCTCTGTCAATTTGTGTTTAGATTAGAGGCCTTGGATAGTTAAGTGGCAGAGCATTAGCATATAAAGCTGAAAGTCCTGGGTTCAAACCTGGTCTAGGCATATATTTTTCTCTTCAAATATAATTTGTCCTTCAATGAGAAATGTTAAATTTATAATTTAAAAATCTTCCAGCTGTTTGAATTATTGAGTGAAATTTTAAATGAATGCTCTCACAATTAAAAATAAAATAACTTGATCTGTTTACAAGTTTGATATTGCCTACCCCTTGAAAAAAGTTTACTGATGGTCATTTTTCCTGGTCGATCCATATGATCATGGTAATTTATTTCCAATTTCATCACAGGGACCAATGTAACACTTTTCTTTTTCACAACCAAAATTATGTAACTACAGTCTTCCAAGAAGCTGAAATGATATGATTTACTTGTGAAAGTTATTACATAATTATACAGAGTGACAAATATTTTTTAAATTAGCATAACAAGTATTTTCAACTGAAAGTTATCAAAACAATATGAACTTAAATGTTATATTAATCATAATTCCTGAATTGATAATTTGGAAACCTATATTTTTGAATTAGCATTGCATATTTTCTACTGCATATATCATTTTGTAATTCTTATCATTTTAACAAAACATAAATTTTGTTTTTAGCTAAGTGATAAAAGCATTAAATTTGTCATGCAAGAGTTGGACTTTATGTCATATAATGTCTTTTAAACATGTCTGCTTTATGAGCTCAAGTTATAGGATTTCTGCTTTGTAATCAGTGGGTTCAGATTTACTCTTACTTCTTCATTATGTGTATCCAGCCTTAGCTGATGACACAAATCCATTGCATACTTATGCTATAAATTGCAAGGGACTGCATTTGAACATGCAGCTTATGTGGACATTCAAGGTGAGTGTCCATGAGGTTAAAAGTAAGAGATAAAAAACAAGAGGTCAGGCAAGGGAGACTAGACAGGAAAGTAAAAAAAAGAGGGATCTGGTACTAGAAAAGGAAGAAATACCAGATTGGTTAAAAAATAAAAGTAAGGAGAAAAACACAAGTAAGTGGAAACAATGTTTTGCTCATTTTGGGCACCTTGTGGTCGCCATCCACATACCCCCTAGATGGGGACCCCTGAGAGTTATGGGTTCAGATTTAATCACTGGAAGAGTTGTTAGTGACTACTCAGTTAGATAAGGATGCTTATCTGACAGCACACTTCTTATATCCATCCGTCCATAGTAATTCTGCCCGAAGGCAGGTCCTTCACTGCAATCATAGCATTTTCATGCTATGCTTGCAATTTTACTAGGGAATTGTAAGTGTGGTAGCTTCCCATTGCTTTCCACACCAGTGAAGGATGATGATGATGATGATGATGATAAGGATGATAATGGCCATATGATTTCGGGGACCATTTGGGCCTTAAAGTTTCTTGACATTTGTCTTACAGGTGAGAAAAAACCCTGATAAAAACCTCACCCAGAAAAACTGCCCTGACTGGAGATCGAACCCGGGCCTGCTGCATGACAAGGCAGCACACTACCTCGAGACCACAGCGGTGGACACTTCTTATATTTGAAGAGAAAAATTGGTGTGAGGGAATTACAACGTATAAAAGAAAAAAAATTTGCATCTAGATCGCAACTCGCCTCAGTAGCTCAGTTGGTAGAGCAATTGGCCTGGAAAGCCAAAGGTCCCGGGTTCGAGTCTCGGTCTAGGAGAAAATTTTCTCTTCAAATATAATTTATCCTTCAGCGAGAAGTGTTAAGTTAATAATAAAAAACATCAGCACACTTCTTGTTTATCAACTACACCTACTCTCCTTTCTTCATCATTTCTCGTGTAATTTACCTATCCTCCTGCATCCTGGGTATTATATTTTTGATACCTTCATAGCTTCAAGTTTTTTTTTTTCAACTTTAGTCTTTAGATGGCAACATCAATTAAAGGGGCAAAAACTTGGTTGTGACCAAAGGTATCATATATGATACCTTGCATAAAATCCCCACAAATGCCCTCTCCAAAATGTCAGTTTTTTTTTTGTTTCTTGAAAATTTATTATTTCTACATTTATTATTTCTACATTTCCATTAAAAATTACAAACAGTGAGCTACATGATCTTTATAGGAAACCAGGAAGGTAGGAGTTGAACCATAGCATGGCACAGTGAGTTGTTTTTTTAATGCAACAATAAGTCCAAGTATACCATGTCAAATACTTTACTAAAGTCAAGTAGTGTAAGAATGGAAAGTTGTCGATTATCAGATGCTTTACATCTGTCTTCATATATATATATATATATATATATATTTAGGAGAGCAGTATTTGTATTTTATCCTGCCCTGAAACCTGACTGAAATTACTCTAAAAGGTCATATTCAGTTAGATAACCAGTCAGTTGTTTATGGACTAATTATTGTTCCAAAACTTTTGAAAGGGTAGGTAAAATATTAATGAGTTGAACATTGTTTAAAGTTAGGGGGTTTTAACTTTTGGGAGTGGGCATACAAGTGCTTGCTTCCACAATCTGGGATATGTAGAGGTTTGTAGTGAGAAGTTAAAAACATGAGTTATGGTAGGTAGTAGGGAGCATGCTGTAGCGTAATGGTTAAGGCACTATGTCCCTGGGGTCAACTCAGACTCTAACAGAAATGAGTTCCAGATGCTTGTTCTGGGGTAAAGGTGGCCGTCATGGAGGGCTGACAAACCGGCTGATTGTCCAGAAAAAGTGGGAGCCTTAACCTCCTACTACCCCAAGGGCCTCCTGAGACCTGTAGTGGGATTACTTTACCTTTATGGTAGGTAGTATAACATATAGTTGATTATTTTGTTAAGTAGAATGATATTTATAAGATCAGTCCCTTCTGCTTTTGTTTTTATTCATTTGATAGTTTTCTTTATATCATTTTCTGTAAGATATGAGAAATGGGAATGTTGGTGGATTTATCAGTAGTAATTCACTTATTAACTGTACTTTATCTTTTGGAGTAGAGGTTGTGCTTGTAAAATGGTCATTTAGGTTGTCCAGGAAAACAGGTAGTTTTCTATCTGAGTGACTTTCCTTCCTGTACTCATTTTATTCAAATTTTTCCAAATTTCTGAAGTATTATTATTTGGTTCTGTAAGGCTGTACAGATGTCTAAAATTTACATTTCTGATAGCTTATAGTCTTATTATGTAACTGTTTATAGTGATTGAGATTTATGTCAGTTTTATCAAGTCTACATTTCCGATATGCTGCATAGCTTTCAATCATCAAAGTTACGAATTTTAAGTCATCCAGAGAATAAGATTTCGTTTTCAGTGGGGCATGTCTTTCATCTAATTATAATATAAGGTTATTTAATGCCTCAACCAAATTTTTACCAAACAAAATTATATACTTCCTTTTAGTAAAAACACAATGAAACATAAGTTCTTTAAATTAACATGAAACTAGAAGAAAGTTACTTAGGCCCCTTTTTACAATACCTGATTGAAATAAATAACTAACTACAAGATGTTTCAGCAAGGGTTAGACAGGAATAAATGAAAATTTTATCTTCCATGCAGTAGCTCTTGCTCTCCAATGATCCAGCATTAAATTGTCCTATATTAGCAACTGCTCGTTCACTCAATATTGAAACCAGCACACATATTACTTCATTTCAAAGTTTGTTTTTTATCATATAGATGTGCAGTTCAGTTTGGAATGCAATACCCATCTGTGGCTTATAGTATTCGTAAGTTTAAGTTTGCATTCCCTTCTAGTCCCTTCCTAATGGTCTCTTACCAAGCATTTTCCAATAAAAAATTTCAAAGCGTAAGCATTCATTGAGTTACATGTTCATAATATGTGATATTCGGTTCCCTATGGTTCTCCAAATATTATATTCACACATTTCTAATAGTCTTTCACCAAGTTTTCCAATAAAAAAAATTTAGAGTTAGGATTTATTGAGTTACATGTTATTCTCATCTCAGTCTCCTAGATTTAATAACTCTGACAGTATGTGGACAATGATATAAAGTTTCACATCCTTTGAACAGCTCAGTCAAGATTATCATTAAATGTTCATTTTTAAATTCTTAGAGATAAGCTGAGAAGACAGATGACATTGAACTGAATAATATCATGAATTTTCTGCTTTAAGTTGATATTTAATTTCTTAATGTGTATGATTTTATCCATTAACAATGATCCTAGATAGTTGAATGAATCATCTTATATTCGTAATTAAATAAATTAAAATTTTATAAAACAATGGCTGTCCCTGTCCTTTTGTATGGGAGTGAATCTTGGATTACCACTACCAAACAAGAAAGTAAAATCCAAGCAGCCGAGATGAAATTTTTAAGAAGAATAAACGGCTGCACTAGAATGGACCAGATAAGAAACGAGGATATCCGTGAAGAACTGCAGATCTACTCCATAAAAGAAAAGATATTTAACAACAAGATACAGTGGAAAGAACATGTAGAAAGAATGGAAGAAAGAAGATTACCAAATAAAATCTTCCATTATTTTCCAAGAGGAAGAAGAGATGTCGGACGTCCTTGGAAGAGATGGTCTTAGATCTATTAGTGAAGATGGAACAGGCAACTCTTGCCTAAACCAGGAAGTGAAGAAGAAGAAGAAGTGTATATAGGTATATTTCACACTTTTAGAACATATAAACATGGTCTTAATTATATATAGTCCACTGCTGCGGTCTCAAGGTAGCATGCTGCCTTTTCACACAGCGGGCCCGGATTTGATTCCCGGTTGGGACAGGCTCCTGGGTGAGGTTTTTTTCGGGTTTTTTTCTCACCTGTAAGATAAATGTCAGGAAGCTTAGGGCTCAATGGTCCCCGAAAATCGTCCGGCCATCATTATTATCATCATCCTTCACTGGTGTGGAAAGCAACGGGACGCTACCACACCTATAATTCCCTAGTAAAGCTGCAAAGCATGGCATGAAAAAGCTATGATTGCAGTAAAAGATCTACCCTCAGGCAGAATTGCTATGGATGGATGGAATTATAAATATATAGTTAACACCAGTAGTTGCTTGTGGAATCAGATAATGGTGTTGCACTTAGAAACAAAATATAACAGGCGACTAAATATTGACTTAGGCTTTCACGGCCGGAGGCGGAGTATATGATGATCATGCAGAAGATGCAGGGCTGTGGCCCTAGCCGTGTCTTTGAGGATTGTAATTACCCAATGTATATAGGCACCACTAAAAGCCAGCATCACAACCTGACTAAAAGAAACACGAAAGATACAGTCGTCTTTAACAAGTGGAAAAGTCGGCAGAGTAGAAAGAACAATCTCTACTTGAAGGCCATACAGTACAATACAACAACACAGATATATTATCTAACTGCACACACTATTTTAACCAATCTGCAACGAGAAGCCATGAAATATCAAACATCAAACTAGTTACAATAGAAAAGAAGAAGAATCATTAAAAGTCAAACCAAAGCATGGATACCAGTCTTAACAAAAGCAAGATGCCAAACCCCTACAAGAAAAATCTACTTAGAACATCTGACAGCAACCTCATTGGTGCAAATGGAAAGACCATAATGCTAACCAACAAGAAGGCAGATACAATTTACGAGTAAGTAATGGACAGCGCCAGAGAAACACGTCGCAGATATAAAAGTATAATAGAGCAGGTAAGGGGTAGTCGACAAAATTGCCAGTTTTATCAAGACAACCCTTGAGGATGTCGGACGCAGTCTCTGGCAAAACGTTGGGGAACTACAAGCCTAAAAGACCAAACAGCCGGGGAAGTCTTCTAGAATTCATAATAAAATATAAACATACACACAACCATTATCACTCAATATTCTAAATATGAAATGTTTGAAGCTAAATTTATACAGTATTAAATAAACATTTTAGTATGGTATTTCCTCATAAGGATGTCCACAAGAGAACTTGGAAGTCTCCTGTTGAAAAAACTTTTAATCAAGTTGACCATGTAATCATAGACACTAGACATTTTTCAAATTTTACTGATATTAGGACCTATTGAGGGCAAATGTGGAATCAGATCATTGCTTAGTCATTGCATATGTAAGAAGCCACATCTCAAATGCAAAAAAGGATCCGGGACAATCCATATCAAATCGGACAGCAAAAAATCTTGCAATTTATTTTTTTAATTTTATGTATCCCTAAATATAGTGAATACATCTAAAAACGTATTAATACAGAAATTTAATTTTTATCATTTATAGGTTCGTAGTTATGATGATCTAAAATTATCGTAAATATGATAAACTAAAACGTTTACTAACTAATATTTCTGAAACAGTAAACAGCAAAAATTTGTTTCAAACATATTTATATAGGTGATATCATGTAGTTTAAGGGTGGTATTTTTATAATTAGGATATTTTTATTTTCGGTGTCAATTTTCTGTTTTATGGCGGTTTACTGCAGTACATATCAAAAAACGAAAACGGAAAAAATACAGGATACTACTCACGTAATAAGGGTTAATTTCCAGCAATTACCCTTTTGGAGAGTTGAATAGTTCAGACAATATAAATGTTTTTTGTTCTATTTTCGTAAAAAAAATCGCGGGTCCATGGCGCAGCAGATTCATTTCACGACCAAGGTCGCGCGCGTACTTTATTGAAAGAGCTTCATCGGTGACTTTTTCAACTGCCATTAAATCGAATAGATTATTATATGTTCTGCTTAATGGAATAGTACCGTAAATTTATAAAAGTGGCGATATTTTTATTGCTGAAGTGAGAAGTAAAGAGCTCTGTTACTTACGTTTACTGTGAATTATTAAACAAATTATTTATAACTAACTCACTCACTGGCTCTGTGGAACCTGTAGGTTCATGGCAGCGCGGACATAAGCTCTCCATACATCCCATCCCGAGCTAACGTTTTCCAATTATCCCCTGTATAATCTACTTCCCTCAAAGCATGTATAATGTTATTCTCCCACCTCATTCTTAGTCTTCCAACTGGGCGTTTTCCCTCCGGTTTTCCTACCAGAAATTTCCAAACACCTCTTTCATCTTCCATACGTGCCACATTTCCTGCCCATCGCAGCCTACGAGACTTAATTGTTTTATTATATCTGGCTTCCTATACAGATCATGTAGCTCACTATTATATAGTTTTCTCCATTCACCTGTCTGTCCATCTCTTTTTGATCCAAAAATTTTCCTAAAAACTTTATTCTCAAATACTCGTAATCTTCTTACAGTTTAAATGTAATATTATATAATTATCTTATAATTAAAAATCATCGGAGAACATATTGTTTAAATAACTCACCTCATAGGATTCATGCTTCCATGATATCGCGATTTCAAACATAATCATGTTCATCGTCAGCCATAACTTCGACTGTTGAAATTCTTCGGCCGTCAACTATTCTATTGTCGCCATCTTCAGTGCTGCTATCTATGGTTGAATTTATGAACTTCGAAATCAATGTAATTTCGTTAGGGATATCAAAATTCATTGATCTATTTTTGTTTTTCTGAATGTATATTTTTTCCCAAACTGTCAATTCCAAAGGTTTCTCTACTTGTTTTAAAAGTTTAGCTTCTCTTGCAATTTTATGATGTTCTAATAAACTATGTGCAGCAATTGCAGATTTTTCAATTTCACAATTTTTAATATTTCTGAAATGTTCTTTTGTCCGAATTTCCAAATTCCTTTTTGTTTTTCCTATATAAACTTTATTGCAATCTTCCACAATTTATTTGATAAATTCCAGATTTCTTACTGTCTGGAACTTTGACTTTTTTATTGGTACTTAGAAGATTACCCAGACTAAATTTATTTATTGGTGCCAAAAAAATGTTGTATTTGTCAAAAATTTTTGAAATTTCCTATGCATTTCGCAGATGGTAAGTACAATTCTTGTATTTTCTTTCTTTTCTTTGGCACTTTTGTAAAGTAGTATATTCCATTAAGTCATTTTATTAACGGTGTTTGAATTTCTTCAACTTATTTATAATTCATTCTTTATCAAAACCATTTAATCTAGTCAGTGTTTAAGATATGTTTAAACACTTTATTGAACTTTAATCTTCGTTTAATGTTACATTTGTCAATCTGTAAAATAAGCATATTGAATATTGCTATGCCTTATAGAGCAATGATGATGGAGTGAAGACCTGAATGATTTTAAATGTATCATCATCTGTAATGATTTCCTTTTCTAAGACTATCAAATTCAATTTTCAGTGATTGATCATTCCTAATTAATACATAATAACAACAAAGGGAATTTTGTATTCTTTTTCTAATTCGACGGTAAACTTTAACTGATTCATCCTGAAGGTTGAATAATTTAAGAAGCACATCTTCAATAGCTTTAGAATTTATTATTGCAAACATATCCATCCACATATCTGTACCAAGTCTTAAACCTCCATGGGTACTGCTTCTATTGAGTTGACACTCCAAGTAACTCAATGAACAAATCAGCTAAAAATGGTGAAAGCGGATTACCCATTGACAAACCCGAAACCTGTTTTGGTAAAAATTTTTTCATATACACAATAAGGTCAAATAAGAATTACTCTGACACATAGCTTAGTAAATAAGTTAATATATTCACACTCATATTTCATTTTAAACTATTTCTCAAAGAACTTTAACATTTCCGCAAAAAATTTAACACTTTTTTTCAACAACTGTATACTAGGAACACAATAGAAAATTACAAAGTCCAATGAAAACACACTCGTCATCATTTCCTAGACTCAATAATTTTTCAATTTGTCAACCAATTCCAAAGAGTTCATGAATACTTTTAGTGTCAAAATTTTGGGAAACATCACTAAATTATTTGTAACTAGCCATTATAAGATAAATAATAGCATTCTATGATTTATTATAAATTACCTTAAATTTTCGAGATCTTAAAACTACTTTTATTCAGTGTATTTTCTTGTACACTGAAAAATTTTGACAGAACTAGTATTGTTATAAGAGATTCAGTTCCAAATAGGAAACCCGAATGCTTTTTAATACTCGTACCCCACTTCCCTACCAAACAATAATAATGCAGCATCAGCGAGTCTACCTTAAAACATCTGTTGTACATCAACAATTTCTACAAGTTCAGACAGTTGATTTACATTAGTATGTATGCACTATCTCGCTCATTTTAAGTGTCACAGTCAATTATTAAAATAATATCTTATTGTTTTTTAACTCACAAGTTTGCAGATCTACAAAGACTGAATGGTGAGTTAGAAGTTAAATATAATTTTAATTATGCATATATTAGTATACAATAGTTATTAACAATATTATGTGTTAATATATAATTTTACAATTTCTTAAATGTTTCTGGAATGAGAGAATAATCGTTGAGGTATACATTTTGTGTTATAAAAGGAGAATAATGGGAAGTTTAGACATTAAATTAAACACTATAACAATAATTTAGCTTATAATAAAGCTAATATTATCGTGCATTTTAATATCATCTTAGATATGTCATGAGTAGGGGATGCAAGATCAGTAAGTGATACCAAGCCAATGAAATATATTTATACCTCTTAAATATTACTTGTAACAGCATGAAAATTGTTATAAATTATTATCGATAGTTTAACATTACTTACAATATTCAACATCAGACATTGGCGTAGGGTACAAGTACAAAATATTACAACTCATTACAAAACTACTCTCTAGAAAATATTTTTAATAGGCCTACCAGTTTGAATTCGTAGGTGTTTAGTAATTTAAATTAAACTATACATTAGCCAAATCAGCACAAAATTAACCGCCTACTGAATATATCAATAAAGATTGTTATATTTAATGGCGTTTATTATGTAGCAATTTATTTCAAGCGCGAGGTTCTCCTACGTACCATAAATTTACGACACCGGACTCACGGATTTCCTTCCTTCTGGAGAAAGCTACATTCAGAATTGTTACGCCTTTAAAATGTCATTGATTCCTATCGAGTTTGAACCCGCGAACCTCGGAATCGGAGGCGTACAGAGTAACCACTTGTCCACGATGATGATGATGATGTAATAATTGTAATAATGATAATAAAAATAATGTAATGATGATAATAACAATAAAACATTTGTAAGTGCGCAAAGGATTATTACCAAGTAGCTCCGTCATTGTTTGTACGAGCGAGCGATCTCCACTCACGCGAAAGGTATTGCGGGCAGTCTACACATAGGAGATTTTAGGAAAAATAATTATTTTTGGTAGTTTCCTTTCAAGACTCCACTTTAATACTAATTACAAAAAATTAACTGGTGTTCAGGTAATAATGTGGTATTTTTTGATTTTATAAATTTTTTGGTGAGGAAGGTCAATTGCGTATTAATTGCATTTACGTCCTTCAGAAAAACGTAAATATTAACATACTAATTTTCAAGCGATAGAGCATGAAATCATCTATAATGTGACTATCTTTTCAAGTTGAGGGAATAGCCATACTTCGAGAAATGTATTTTATAAAAGAGACTATTTAAAACAATACGATAATTTGACAGCTCTATTACTCTTTAATTACATCAAGCGAAGACTTGAAATTCGGTTCAGATATTCAGTATATCATAAAGTTTCACTGTAAAAAAAATTGTAAACTTTTAAAGATGTGAGTTCAATTTTCACAATTTTTTTGCCGATTTCGTATGGAATGTCCCATCCATGGTAAACAGATGAGAAAATTTAACTGTGGGAAAACTAATAGATACAGACGTTAAATCTAGATTGTATAAAGAATTGATGAGAGCCTAAAGGAGATCACTAATAGTGAGAGTGTTAGTGACTGCTGGAAGGCTTTGGGAAGGATAGTAACAGAAACGGCAACTGAAGTGATAAGCAAAGCTGATTACAATCAAATACAATCATTGGTTTGATGCTGACTGTGAAAATGTGACTAATATTAAAAATGTGATTTACAGGAAAATGCTGCAAAAAAGAAATACTTGCAAAGCCAAGTCTGGCAAGACTTGAAGAAAAGAATACAAGATTAAAACAATACGATTGCTAATTTACTGTATAAAACTAAACATTTTAGCTATAATATATCCATAAATGTTGAAGCATCTATAAATAAGAATGAAATAAAATATTAGTAATTTTTAACTAATGGTTATATTTCATTGGATACAATAATTACAAAATCCAAAATATTTATCAACTCTGTAATTGCATGACAAGTTATATAGAAATTTTTACACAGTACATGTAATTTCCAGAAATGGAGGATGACCACATGGTACCTGGAAGTGAGCTGTCTATGAACAGGTGTAGAAGATAGTAAAATCTTGCAATGAAGTGAAGGCTGTTGCTAGTAATTGTGTCGGTGGAAAGCTGTTACTGATGCCCTATGCTCCTAAATGGAACTACAGGATCATGATGATGACATGTAGTTTATCAAGAAGCATTTTACTTGCGACCATGTTCATAGTTAGATGGGTAGGTATTTTATGTAATCATGCTCTTTTACATCCAGATCAGATTTTTAGTATAAGACAGATTTTAGAAAAGAAATGGGAATATAATGGTACTGTACATCAACTATACGTAGACTTCCAAAAAGCATATGATTCAATTAAGAGGGAGAAGTTATATACTATCCTGCTGGAGTTCGGAATTCCTAAAAGTTAGTTAGACTTATACGAATGTGTCTAAATGGCTCAACGAGTAGGGTGCGTGTGTAGGCAAACAGTTTTCAGACACTTTTGAAATCCAGAATGGGTTGAAGCAAGGAGATGCACTATCTCCTCTACTATTTAATTTTGTACTAGAGCATGCCATTAAATCTTTAGAGAATGAGGAAGGCTTACAACTGAATGGTATTAATAAGCTGTTAGTTTATGCTGATGATGTAGTACTACTGGCCGATAGCGAGGAGATACTAAAGGCCAACACGCACACACTATTGAGCAACACTAAGAAATTAGGACTGGAAGTAAATATCAGTAAAACTAAATATATGGTCACACGTAGAAATACATTATATAATGGAAATGGACAGCTAATGACAAATGAGGGAAATTTTGAGGAATTGGCTGAATTCAAATACCTAGGAACAATAATCACAAATAGGAATGAGATGCACAAAGAAATTAAACATAGGCTCAATTCTGGAAATGCATGCTATTATGCATTGAAGAGACTTTTGATGTCCCAACTCCTTTCAAAAAACGTTAAGCTGAAAATATATAAAACTATTGTTCTACCAGTTATATTATATGGGTGCGAAACATGGACTCTTACTTTAAGGGAGGAAAGGAGATTACGAGTATTTGAGAATAAAGTTCTTAGGAAAATTTTTGGACCAAAGAGAGATGAACAGACAGGTGAATGGAGAAGACTACATAACAATGAACTACATGGTCTTTATAGGAAGCCAGATATAATAAGAACAGTTAAGTCTCGTAGACTGCGATGGGCGGGACATGTTGCGCGTATGGGGAATGAAAGACGTGCATGGAAACTTCTTGTAGGAAGCCAGAAGGAAACGCCCAGTTGGTAGACCAAGAATGAGGTGGGAGAACAACATTAACTATGATTTGAGGGAAGTAGATTATACAGGGAATGATTGGAAAGCATTAGCTCAGGATAGGGATGTATGGAGAGCTTATGTCCGTGCGGCCATGAACCTACGGGTTCGATAGTGCCAGTGATTAAGTTAAATTAAATGCTCTTTTACATCATCGCAATTTCAGACTGGGTATAAAAGGACTATTTTTGATAACTGAAAAGTTGAGATAAACAAATAACTACATGGTCTTTATAGGAAGCCAGATATAATAAGAACAGTTAAGTCTCTTAGACTGTGATGGGCAGGACATGTTGCGCGTATGGGGAATGAAAGACGTGCATGGAAACTTCTTGTAGGAAAGCCAGAAGGAAAACGCCCAGTTGGTAGACCAAGAATGAGGTGGGAGAACAACATTAACTATGATTTGAGGGAAGTAGATTATACAGGGAATGATTGGAAAGCATTGGCTCAGGATAGGGATGTATGGAGAGCTTATGTCCGCGCGGCCATGAACCTACGGGTTCGATAGTGCCAGTGAGTAAGTAAGTATATTTGAAGAGAAAAATTATACGCTCAGACTTTTGGACCTTTGGCTTTCTGGAACAATGCTCTACCGACTGAGCTATCTGGGCAAGTTCCAATCTAAACACAAATTTTTCTCTTCTATACGTTGTCAATTGGGGGCACGCCGTGGCATAGTGGTTAAGGCACTGAGCTACAAGCTGGAGGGTCGAGGGTTCAAGTCCCGTTGGGGTCAGGATTTTTAAACTGACCCAAACCCTCTGGCGGCACTATGGTCCTGGGGTCGACTCAGCCTCTAACGGAAATGAGTACCAGACGCTTGTTCTGGGGGTAAAGGCGGCCGTCACGCAGGGTTGACAACTCGGCTGACAAAAAGTGCCGATTGTCTAGAAAAAGTGGGAGCCTTAACCTCCTACTACCCCAAGGGCCTCCGGGCCTGTTGTGGGATCACTTTACTTTAAAGTCCCGCCCCGTAGCCGAGTGGTTAAGGCAGGAAGCCTTGGCGCAGAGCTACGGGACTAGCGCTGGTTCGAGTCTCCATGGGGGAAGAAATTTTCTCATGGTATTTCGGCCAGTATGGGACCGGTGCCCACCCAGCATCGTGAGACATTTGGGTAGCTACAATAAGTAGCGGCTCCAGGTTGAGAAAACCAGCTATAACGGCTGGGGGACTCGACATGCTGACCACATGTCACCCCTACACTGGCTGATCATCTACCTCTGTGATTGACACATGTGGATGAGATGCCGGCTGGTAGGCTAAGGGTCTTCTAGGCCTGTCGCGCCAGGAGTTTACATTGTCAATTCCTGCACACCAAATGCTATGAAACCTTTGTTTCTATTTTTGCAAATGGTGGCTTCTTTATTAAGAAGACATTTATTTGGGAATTTTTATATTACATTATAAAGTCAGGACGGTTTCTTTTGATGTTTTTTATTATTCATTTCATACATCTCAATGATGGATAAATCATATTTGAAGAGAAAAATTATATGCTCAGACTGGGACTTGAACCCAGGACCTTTGATTTTCTAGACCAATGCTCTACCAACTGAGCTATCTGGGCGAGTTCCAATCTAAATGCAAATTTTTCTCTCATATATGTCTATTCCTGTACACCAAATGCTACAATGTATATAAGAGAAAAATTTGCTTTTAGATTGGAACTCATCCAGATAGCTCAGTCGGTCATTGATCTAGAAAGCCAAAGGTCCTGGGTTCGAGTCCCAGTCTGAGCGTATAATTTTTCTCTTCAAATATGATTTATCCATCATTGAGATGTATGAAGTGAATAAAAAAAAATAAACATCGAAAGAAGCCGTACTGGGTTTATAATGTAATATAAAAGTTCCCAAATAAGTCTTAATAAAGAAGCTGCCATTTGCAAAAGATAGAAGCAAAGATTTCATAGCATTTGGTGCGCAGGAATTGACAACGTATATAAGAGAAAAATTTGCATTCAAATTGGAACTCGCCTAGATAGCTTAGTCGGTAGAGCATTGGCCAAGAAAGCCATAAGGTCTTGGGTTTGAGTCCCAGTCTGAGCATATAATTTTTTTTTTCAAATATGATTTATCAATCATTAAGATGTATGAAATGAATAATAAAAAATTATAATTTTTCTCTTCAAATATGATTTATCAATCATTAAGATGTATGAAATGAATAATTAAAAAAATCAAAGTACATCAATTATTTACTAACTTTATTAATATAAAAAGCACAATTTAATTGTTTGTTTACTTTTTAGTTTGAGCATCATGAATATAACAAATTGTAATTTTGGGCTTGAGGTGAAGAGAAAGTGTTATCTGTGACTTTTCTCTTCTTAACAAAAACCAACAATACGCAGGATTTGTATACCTTTTTATTGGTCCTGGTGAACCGATAAGTTACCATGTTCACGCTCAGGTGCTGAGATTTGTGAATTCAAACCCAGCTAGAACCAATGGATTTTTAAGGATGTAAAAATTCTGAGCATGGCTTCCTTTGGAAAGGAAGTAAAGCTATGGATCCTATGTCATAGATTTAAAACATACTTACTTAATACAGGCTTTCCACTTTACAGCAGTTTGCCCTTGATTCCTGCTTTCCAGAGATTCCTATCTTCCCATTGACCATCTTCCATACCCCTCTTCATCATGGCATCATATATTCCCTCATACCATGCTCTTCTACTTCTCCCCCTCTTCCTTCTGCCTGGTACCATCCAATCCAACACCTGTTTAGGCCACTGGCCTTCCGACATCCATTGTACATGTCCATACCACTGTAGAGCTCTCTTTGTTATCCTATCGATAACAGTTTCTTGTGCATCCATTTCTTGTCTGATATATGTATTTTGAATATGTTGTAGCCTGGATATTCTCATACTTCTCCGTAATCCATCCATTTCTGTCGCCAAGATTCTTTTCTGCATCCTGTCATTTAAGGTCCAGCTTTCTGATCTATATGTAAGTATACTTTCTATTATTGTCTGTATAATCTGTTTTTCTGGTCAAATTTCTATTCCATAAAAGACCATTCAGGGATCTAATCGCCTTCCTTGCACAATTTACTCTGTTAATAATATAGATTTAAAACATCTAAAATAAAATCAATCCTGAAATTTGAGCAAAATTTGTTGGACCTTTCATTGGTCTGAATTGCAACAATAGTAATGTGAACTATTAGTGTGTGTTAAATAAAATACTAATTGTACATTAAGTCTATGTAGGGAAAGAGAAATAGTATGTAAACTACAGTCAGATTCAACCCAGGAAGTTACTGTATGTTTGGAATAGGGAACTAAGTTGCCATTTTAACAGTATTTTCTTGAGAGAAATCCTTAAATAAAACTGAAGCATGCAACACAGCAGGTACAGAGTTGTAAGTTGTAGCTGTCCAAGCCATCTTCTTTTAAAGAAAAAAACAGTTACCATTTGTCACTGAGCTCATGTAGACCTGTACTATCCTGTGTGAAAGTGTCGACTCTTATATTAACTATAAAACTAGTCTGCATGCCGTAAAAGAAAAACTATATTTTGTTAAATGTATAATACATAGATTTGGAAAAAGTACTGCTAACCTTGCCCCTCCTCCCCTCCCTAAACAAACAAATACTGTTATTATTATGAGTTTGGCAACATCTACCTCCTATATGTAGGGGGACACTGGCATAGCTCGTAAGGTCTGTAGTAACTTCCGGGGTTGAATTAGAGTGTAGTGTATCATTTGTGATTGCCCTCTTGGAAACTTAAAATATATATGATCCATGGTTATTCTAACATCAGTTAAGTTTTTGTTGTGTGTTCTTGAACAGCAATGAGCATGGTCCAACACTATGACAACATAAATTATTAATTCAAGGGTTATTTTTTCTTTTTAAAATATAATTGTCCAGTATTGTGAAAGTATTAGAATTAAAAAAATATATAACATTGAAAAATTCAAGAGTATATATATATATATATATATATATATATATATATGTTATATCGTAAATAAAGTAGTTGGCTTGACATCTATAATAAATAAATAGTTAGTTTTTATGACTCACCACATAATTGTGAGGTGAGATGTAAAAACTAACTACATATTTATTAAAATAAACCTCATAATTTCTTACTTTAAATATTAAGAAAGGGCATGCCATAGCGTAATGATTAAGGCAGTATGTACAAGGTTGAAGCTGAGGGTTTGAGTCCTGGTGGGGTCAGGATTTTTAAACTGATCCAAACCTTCTGGCAGCACTATGACCATGGGGTTGACTCAATCTCTAACTGAAATGAGCACCATGTGCTTCTTCTGGGGGTAAAGGCAGCCATCACGCAGGGCTGACATCAAGTGCTGACTGTCTAGAAAAAGTGGGAGCCTTAACCTCCTACTATCCTAAGGGCCTCCTAAGGCCTATAGTGGGATCACTTTACCTTTTTAAATATTTACATTCTACTTATGTCAGCATTCATGACTAGGATTTGGGGTGAAATTTCTTTAAGATTGATGGGAGTTTTTGCCTGGAACAAATTCAAGGGTGCATTTTCCTATATAGAAGTTAAAAGTCGCCAATCTCATGGCATGGAAATGTATGGCATGTTAAAGAACTCTTGAATATGAAAATCATTTTATCCATGGCAATAACCCTAACTACAGGTGCATAAACCTTAGCATTATAATCAGCCTCAAAATTTACTTTTACTTTTACTTTTGAGGGCCTCTCCACTTTTCAGCGGTTACCCTGTATTCCCATTCGCCATTCTTGCCGATCACGCCATTCATCCTCCTCCAGACCTCGGTCGTTCATCAATCTATGGATCTCTCCTCTCCAAGTTGTTCTTGCCCTGACCCGTTTCCTTCTACCAGAAGGTGACCATTCCAAAAGAGTTTTGGGCCACCTATCATCCTCCATTCTTCTGACATGGCCATACCACTGAAGAGCTCGTCTTTCGATCCTTTCCACCACTGTCTCCTCCATATCCATCATCTGCCTCACTTCTTCATTTCTTCTTCTTTCCAACCTGGACAACCCTGGCACTGCGTCTTATTCCATCCATCTCCACTGCCAAGATCTTAGTTTTTTGTCCCTCTACCAAAGTCCATCCCTCAGCACCATAAATCATTATGCTTTCCACAACAGACTTCAAAATCCTCTTCTTCGTGTGGTTTGACATGGTCCTACTCCACAGTACTCCATTCAACATTTTTATGGCTCTTCGTGCTTGTACTAACCTGCTATCTACTTCAGCTTTACAACTCCCTGATTCATCAATAAGTGATTCCAAATATTTACATTTTTTAACAGCTCTAATAATTCCTTGGGATATGGATATATCTCGTCCACTTCCTCCTACTACAAGATATTCAGTTTTTTCCATGTTTACTCTTAATCCTCCTATTTCAAAAGCATTTAGAAGTTTTCTCATCATGTATTTCACATCCTCATGACTCTGAGCCTCAAAACACTGATAGAATTAGTTGATACTTAATGTCGAGCACTTGTTTAAAGATGTTATTCACTTCTTTGCACTCCAATATTTAGAAAAAAATTTGAAAATTTAATTTAAGGATTGACACAGAAGAAGATGTTCTTGATCCATTTCCTCAATGAGATCACGGATACAAAATGGAAATTTGAAGTGCCAATTAAACCGCTAAACAAACAAACAAATTCTCTATATGGTTTTATTATTCGTTTTTAAACATCTTAATGATGGACAAATTATATTTAAAAAGAAAAAATATGCCTAGACTGGGGTTTGAACCCAGGACCTTTGACTCTCTATGTCAATGCTCTTCCAAGTGAGCTACCTAGGTCTCCAGTCTAAACGCGTATTTTTCTCTTCTACATAGTTAATTCCCTAACCCCAAATGCTACGAGCCGTTGCTACGAATAATAAAACCATTGAAAGAAGCACTACTGGTTTTATAAGTAATGTTTAAATTCCCAATAAAAAGTCTTCTTAATAAAGAAGCCGCCATTTGCAAAAATCGTAGCAACGACTCATAGGATTTGGGGTTAGCCTAGGTAGCTCACTTGGAAGAGCATTGACATAGAGAGTCAAAGGTCCTGGGTTCAAACCCCAGACTAGGTGTATATTTTTCTTTTCAAATATAAATTCTCTATAATTGGATGGCCTAAGATTTCATGCCTTAGCACAGAGCTATGGGATATGCATTGGTTCAAATCCCCATGGGAGAAGGAATTTTTCAATGGAATTTTGGCCAGTATGAGACCAATAAAATTTCTAATGTTGTAACAGCTCATGCTTTCATCTTAATTTTCTTCACAGTTGGATCCTCGCAGTGTTGTGAGGAATTTGGGTAGCTACAATAAATAGCAGCTTCAGGTTGAGAAAACCAGATATAATGGCTGGGGGACATAATATCTTCTCGAGAAGAAGCTGCCAGATGGTGTGTGGAACGAAGGTTCATTAACCTGAGTGCGCAGGGATTGTATAAAAGAAAAAATTCTGTTTAAATTGAGATGCATAAATAGCTCAGTGGATTAGAGTTCTCGTACATAGAACCAAAGACCTTGGGTTCAAATCCCAGTTTAGGCATACGTTTTTCTTAAGTTATGTAGTGGGAATAAATTTTTCTCTTCAAATTCAATTTGTCCTTCATTGTAGAAGTGATAAATTTAAATAAAAACATAGAAAACTGTCTGTTTATAAAATTATCATTTTTTTAATACATCTGTTAATCAAACTGATGCCTGATACTATATGGTACAAACTATCATTTTAGGAGTACAGCATTTATGCTTTACCATGGTGACTTTAAGATTTAATAATTGAAATATTATAATCTAAAGTTATGTCATGATTTTCTAATATCAAGGAATTTACTGATCCAGGAATTTAGTCAGGATTACAAACTTATATATCATCCATTTAATATAAAAACAAAAATGTTAATTATTAATAATTGACCTAGTTTGAAAATTTAATTAACGTCAGCCCATCCACATAATTCATCTGATTGTAAAAAAGAAGTTATCTTACAGCTAATCAGATCAAACAGTGGCTTAGAAGTATTATAAACAGCTATAAATTAAATCCCTAGTGTATCACATTGGAAGCTTAAGAATGATTTATTGATATTAGGTTATACTATTTAATTGATTTGTCATTAAAAAAAGGTAGGCCTATGTCACTAGTGTTAACATCCATAGAAATCTTTCAAAGACACACTAATTAAAAAATCTATCTAACTAACTCACTGGCTCTTTCAAACACATAGGTTCATGGCTGCATGGACATAATCTCTCTATACATCCCTAATCTGAGTTAATGTTTTCTAATCATGTCCTGTAAAATCTACTTTCCTCAAATCATGGTTATTCTCACCTCATTTTTGGTCTACCAATTGGGCATTTTCCCCTCTGGATTTAAGCTTCCATGCCCCTTTTTTTGGTCTACCAATTGGGCATTTTCCCCTCTGGATTTAAGCTTCCATGCCCCTTTTTCATTCTCCATTTGTGCCACAAGTTCTGCCCATTGCAGTCTATGAGATTTAATTATTTTTATTATGTCTGATTTCTTATAAAGATCATGTAGCTCACTGTTATGTAGTCTTCTCCATTTGCCTGTGTGTTCATTTTTCTTTGATCCAAAAATTTTCCTAAGAACTTTATTCTCAAATACTTATAACCATTTCTCCTCCCTTAAAGTAAGAGTCCATGTTTCACATCCATGTAATAGAAATTTAAAATATCAAAATATTACCCACTTAAATTATAGGCCTACAATAAATATGTAAAAATTCCATGAAATTTTGAAAGTATGGAATTTTTTAGAATTCGGATACATACATTTCAAGGATTGTGGAGGAGTGCATGGCATAATTTGAGTAAGTACTTGTCTAATTGTAAAATTACATTTTTTTTATTGAATGTTGGAACTGAAAATTCTTCTTCTTCTTCCTTCCAAGTATTAGGCCAAGGCCTGTTATGATCCTATAGAAAATTTTCCCTCCAGCGTAAATAGTTTGATCCTTCCGGGAAATTCTCGTATAAGACTTGAAAGCATAATAATAGTCCCTTCGATTGGTTGCTGGCCAAAGGAAGGTAAGACCAGTGATGGGGCTGCCATCTTATAGCCTCTGGTCAGGCTTTTCTGGAGAAGGAAAGAAGAAATGGAAGAAAGGAAAGACTCCCTAGCCCTCAGATGCCCTAATAGCGTCGGGGTAAAAAAAACAAGAGTTAACCAAGAGAGGTTAGATAGTAAAGTTAAAAGAGTGCAAAACACAAGTAAGTGGAAGATATGTTTTGCTCAGCTTGGGCACCTTGTGGTCGCCATCCACATATCCCCTAGATGAGGACCCCTGAGGGTTAAAATGTTATTATATGTATATGTTGTGGTATATGCTTTGCTTCATTCTTGTTCCATATGTTAATAGAACACATGTATACCCATTTTTATTTAAAGGTAATCTGAACACAGTATTTTGTAAAAAAGATGTCTTTGCTATTTTGGCAAAATTAATCCTTTTACAAGAGTGTATATCACATGTCATGTTGAACTATGATCAAATGTATGCTGATCCTTAAAATTTTATATCACTGAATGACGTTTTGAAAACAAAGAATGTAGTAACATTTAATTTTAGGAAGTTATATTTTGAGGTTATTTTAATTATATTATTTTTAGTCTGGACATCTTACCTCAATATTAATTAATTACATTAATATTGAGGTAAGATGTCCAGACTAAAAATAATATAATTAATATAAAGAATGTAGTAACTTATAAAATCCTATCTGAGACTTCTCTTATAATCCTGTAGAGATTATATCATGTTCAGAGCGCTTTGCTAACTTTAACTTAGCTGGCTTCTGATAGATCTAATTTTCTCAGACAGATCAAAATACAAGAGTCAGTTAAATGGTATGTATCTGCAAAGATGGATAACGTTGTTAGGTCCTTATATTAATGGTATATCAGCTTTGTTTATCAAATAAATTAAAAAAGTATTCTCTCTTCTTCTTCTCTTCTTCTGCTTCATGAAATTAGGCCTTTTGACCTGTTTTCACATCAAGTGAGATTTAATGAATCCTCCCATCTAGTAAATGGGTGTCCAACATTTCTATGTCCTATTGGTTTGTACTTTAGTAACAGCTGAGGGATTCTATCTGTAGGCATTCTCTTGACATGTTCATACCAGTTGTTTCTCATGTTGTCAATTCTATTTGTTAAATTGAAAATATTTAAGTCATTCCTAATATCCTCACTTCTTTTCTTGTACAAAATTGTCACAAACCTGCCTACTGAAACGTAGGAACTTCATTTCTGCAGTTTCTATTTTCCTTCTGTCTGAACGGTTAAGAGTCCAATTTTCACTTGCATATGTTAAGACAGGCACTGCCATAATTTTGTATTCTCTCTAAATATACTTATTTACTTATTTTACTCACTGTCACTATTAAACTCTAGATTTATGACCGTGCAGACATAAGCTCTCCATACATCCCCATCCTGAGCTAATGCTTTCCAATCATTCCCTGTATAATCTACTTACCTCAAATCATAGTTAATGTTGTTCTCCCACCTCATTCTTGGTCTACCAACTGGGTGTTTTCCCTCTGGTTTTCCTACAAGAAGCTTCCATTGCACCTCTTTCATTCCCCATTTGTGCCACATGTCCTGCCCATCACAGTTTACGAGATTTAACTGTTCTTATTATATCTGGCTTCCTATAAAGACCATGTAGTTTATGGTTATGAAGTTTTTTCCATTCACCTGTCCATCTCTCTTTGGTCCAAAATTTTCCTAAGAACTTTATATTCTCAAATACTCGTTTCCTCCCTTAACTTAAGAGTCCATGTTCTGCATCCATATAATATAACTGGTAGAATAATAGTTTTATATATTTTCAGTTTAACATTTTTTGAAAGAAGTTGGGAGTCAAGAGTCCCTGTAATGCATAATAGCACGCATTTCCAGAATTGAGCCTATGTTTAATTTTTTCTCTCTATATATATTTTAGTACGGTGCAATTAGTCCAAAAAAAGGCCTAACCCCAACATCCAAAGTAAAAATTTCCCTCCAACTCGAAATTGTTCAATACAATCCACACATTGTTTGGTAAAAAGTTACACCATTTTGACTGTCGGGTTTGGGGGGGAGGGGGGGGGAAGAAGTTGGTAAATTAGTAGTTTGTATCAGTTTTTCTTAAATATTTTGAAAACTATGCAGTTTAGCGCAAAACGTGCCATATACAAATATAATATACGTTCAATTGCAAACAAGAATGGTTCTGTGCATAATCTTGCAAAGGTGGACAGCTCCGGAGTTACGGAGGGTGTAAAAGTAGAAATTTTTTGTATTTTTTAATTTTTTGGAAAAATGAAATTATAACTACTATGTAAACACAAATAACTAAACAATTTTATTAAAAAGTAATATTGTACAATCATATTATAGTCCAAAAGAGGCTAAGAGGCTCTACAGAGGGTTAGAAGCATAAAAATACTGGGAACTAGAACCATGTGTAAGGAACCCTGCACCTGCTGCCCAACCCTCATCTACTCTCTTTTCCTCTGTCCCTCAGTCGGCTCAGTCATATTGGGAGACCCGTTGAATGCGTTTGTGAGTGTTATTTCTAGTGAAGTTCTGCTGTCATTTTTTTATTGTTCGTCTTTAGAATACTGTGCGAACTAGTGATAATCACTTGAAAGTGTGTGAATTATGGCAGAGTGTGTGTTGAAACCTTGTAAGGTGTTGTAGCAGATGAAAACGTGAACTGTGATAAAGCATTTGAAGTTAGAACACTAGCCTTGAAAGAGATTGGGAATAAAACATTCAATAAGATACACTTGAAAGAAAGTTAGCTGTTAAGTTGATAGCCTCTATAACCAAGTCTATAACAATTAACAACAACACTGTATGTGTGAACCCAAACACTCTCTTACATCGGATGGTGTGCACAGTAAGGAGTGATGAGAGACTTGAAGAAATATTTCAATTTGAATTATGTGCTTATCCTCCATCCCTCTTTGATGAATCTAGCTTGATGAGGAAGGGAAGGCAAGCAAATCATCAGTGGTTACTGTTTTGGTTCCAGATTCAAATGAATCATCAATCACCACAGATTCAGATAAAGTTTCCTACATCATTGATGGAGGTCACCTCCTTCATCGTGTTGTCTAGCGATGCCCAGCTACCTTCAAACAGATTTGTGAGCAATACACAAATTACATAATTACTCATTATGGGCCAGCAACTGTTGTTTTTGATGGATACGAGCAAGGAAACACAAAAGATGAACACTTATATAGATTACGTTCTAGCACTAACATTAAAGTAAAAGTAGAAGACACAATCCATGTAAATATCAATCAAAGTGAATTTCTAGCTAACGCTAAGAACAAACTGGGCCTTATTGCTCTCCTTACAGTGCACTTGCAAAGAGGTGGTTGCACAGTTCATCAAGCAATGGGAGATGCTGATTTATTAATAGTTTTAACAGCAATTGATGAAGCTAAGAAAGATGCTGAAGCTTGTGTCATTAGTGATGACATGGACTTACTGGTCTTGTTGACTGTCCATGCACCCTCAGAGAACAAATTGAAAATGGAGGTACCAAAGAAAGGTAATCAGCAGGAAAAACTATACATTATTTCTGATATTCAGCGAGGCATTGGAGATATGAAAGATGTGCTCTTAGCAATATACACCTTCACAGGATGTGACACTGTATCAGCTATCTACAAAAAGGGGAAAATTACGCCGTATAGAAAAGTGCAAGCTAACAACGCTCTTTGTACAAAACTTCTAGTCTTCAACAACCCCAAAACTGATCCCAGTGCAGTGGCTGACGCTGGAAAGCATTTCTTTCTTGCGATGTTTGGAGCCAAGAACACTGAAGATCTAGATTGTTTTCGCTACCAGTGTTACTTGAAGGCTATTTGCAAAGCAGCCTATACATTCATTGTTCAAGTTGGCTGCACTTTCCTCCACTTCAGCAGCTTCCAGGCAGCATTCAATTAGAACCTACCACCAGGTGCAGCAGTGGCTGAATGAGAAGAAGAATCCACTTGAGTGGGGGTGGAAGAAGATTGGTGAACACCTGAGACCAATTATGACAGCACGTCCTGCAGCTTCCCAGGAATTACTTTCCCTCATAGTGTGCGCTTGCAAAGACGAATGTGTCTGTAACTGTGAGTGCAGAAAGAGTGGTCTAAACTGCTTAAGCAAATGCAGTAATTGCTCAGGCCTAGGATGTGATAACAGGGACACGAACATCATAGACGAAGATACAGATGAGGAGGGTACTATGTTTGAAGAGTAGGGTGCTATGTTTGAAGAGGACTGAACTTCAAAATTTTTAATAAAATATGGTTGCAATATACAGCATATACAAATTTTCTAAAGAAAAACCTCCAAAAAAACTGCAGGTTTAAAAATATTATGATTAAAAATAATATATTTATATATCTTAAATTATAATAAAGATAATATTTTTCTTCTTCTTCCTTTCATGTGATAGACCTAGTGGTCTGTTACAGTCTCAGTCCAACGTTTGAAGGGTCTGCCCAAAGATCTCTTGCCTGGTGGCTGGTAATTTAAGATCTGATGTGGTATTCTTGTTCTGCTCATTCTTCGTACGTGAGATTTCCAGTTGTTTCTGTATTTTTGTACATATTCCATGACTGATTCTGTGTGTAATTCTTTGAGAATCTCAGAAATCCTTTTATGGTCTGTTCTTGAATAGCCCGCAGTACATCTCATAAATTTCATTTCTGCCGCAGTTAGTCTTTGTTCATCTACACTGCAAATTGTCCATTTTTATATTTTAAAATCATTTATGTTTGAAAGATATTCATTCTTAATTCAAAATGCCCAGTTAGTAGACCAAGAATGAGGTGGGAGAATAACATTAACTATGATTTGAGGGAAGTAGATTATACAGGAAATGATTGGAAAGCATTAGCTCAGGATAGGGATGTATGGAGAGCTTATGTCTGCATGGCCATGAACCTCGGGTTCGATAGTGCCAGTGAGTAAGTAAGTAAGTAAATTCGGCATTTGTATAGAGAAAAGTTCAGAGTGATTTTCTCTGTATCACAGGTTTCTATGGCCAGTAGGGCCTGTGGCAGCCTCATGTTCCCTTAAAATTAGCAGCACCCCTTGAGAAGATAGTGAGGTTGTCGTTCCTTCAAGGTCTTGTCACTAACATACCACCAGCCACTAAAATCGCAATTTGCCTTTACAAAACACAATCCTGTATCAAAAAAATTAGTTTCATTAGTGATAAGGTCATATTTTTTCCAAGAAATCTAAAAAAAATATGAAAAATGTCCTACTTTTACAACCTCACTTAACTCTGGAAAAAAAACCTTTCCCTTTATGCATATTATGCACAGGACCATTTTTGTTCGCAATTTAATGTACATTATTTTTGTACACACTTTTTGTGCTAAACCGCATAGTTTTCAAAATATTTAAAAAAACATAAAAACTACTAATTTACCAACTTCTCCCCCCCAAACCCGATGCTCAAAATGGTGTAACTTTTTACCAAACGATATGTGGACTGTATTGAACAATTTGGAGTTGGAGGGAAACTTTTACTTTGGATGTTGAGGTTTGGGTCTAATTGCACTGTCCTATATGACATAATTAAGAAAATAATTATGAAATGTTTCAAGATTGAATATCAATGACTTGTTCCCAGAATGTTAGAACAATTAAAGATGTATAAAGCATCAGGTTCAGATGGGATACAGTAGAACTGATAAAATCAGGGGGAGAAAAATTTATGGAAAAGTTACACTAGTCGCTTAGTACCCCCAGGGGCTGAGCAATAAAGAATCATTATTATTTTCTTGGTAACATACCTTTACTCATCCTCAGAATTTTGATGGTCCTTCTCAAAGTAGTCTCCTTTAGGTCCAATGTACTTGTCCCAACATTTCTGCCAGTCTGAAAATCATGGTGGAAACAATTTTTTGACAGTTCTTTAAAAACTGCCTCTGCAGCCTTCACTACTGCTAGCTGAAGATGGAAAATGCCTCATGAAAAAGTGGTTTTTTTTGGTTTTTTAGGTTAAGGAATAGAAAAAAGTCGCATGGGGCTAAACCCAGACTAAACAGAGCATTCTTTTTTTAATAAGTTTTCTCTGAGGGTCTTACGAGTAGATCAGTTTTTAGCTGCTGTCCACGACATTGCAAATTGCAAACATTTCACATTTAATGTTTTTATCAGTTTTTAAGTCTTTTGGGAGGTCATTAATGTAGACTTTAAAGAGTGTGGTACTTGAGACAGCTTTTCAACTTTTATGAGTTAAGATATGGCAGACTCATCTTATTTATTATTGTAACAGCTCCTTGTGATAATAGTTTTATTTGGATGTAGTTTGACTGATGATTATTGTGCTTGGTTGCTATCCATTGTTGTGTTATGAATGACACCACTAATAAAATGTTAATAATAATAGTAATAATAATAATAATAATTAATGACTAAAAAGGAGACACTTTTAAAATTTTATAAAACAATGTTGGTTCCAACACTACTATATGGATTGGAACACTGGGTCTTAACAAAAAACCAGGAACGAAGAATAAAGTCAGAAATGAGGTTTCTGAGGAGTGTAGCTGGCTATACAATAACAGTTCAAAAACGAAATGAAAATATATGAAGTGAACTAAATATATTTGAAAAGAAAAATATACGCCTAGACTGGGGTTTGAACCCAGGACCTTTGACTTTCTATGTCAATGCTCTTCCATCTGAGCCACCTAGGCCTCCAATCTAAACGCGTATTTTTCTCTTACACATAGTTAATTCCCTAACCCCAAATGCTACGAGCCGTTGCTACGATTTTTGCAAATGGCGGCTTCTTTGTTAAGAAGACTTTTTATTGGGAATTTAAACATTACTTATACTGTCCATCATTAAGGTGTTAAAAAAAAAACGAATAATATTAACATTGAACTAAATATATTCAAACTATTAGATAGAATTGCAAAATACAGAGATGAATGGATGGACCACATCAATAGAGTGGATGACAATAGAATTCCGAAACAGATTCTTCCAAGAAATGTAGGAAGACCCAGTAAAAGATAAGACAGACCAATTCTAGCATGAGATCGGAACAGGCCTTAAGGTCTAATCCTTGATGCTGATGATAATGATGATGGTAATTAATAATACATAATAAAATAAATAAAATTCCCAACATTAATATATGAATAATAATAATAATAATAATAATAATAATAATAATAATAAATTGTTCTTAACCAATCAAGTGGTTGGTTTATAGCTACCTGACTCCGACCGCGCGGGGCATTTAATTTTGCTGGCTCCTTCTGCAGTGGTACATTTAAATGTCGCAGTGCTTTAAAATTCAGTAATTTTAGTTCTATCTTCAAATGACAATAATTCTAATAATGCTACTTTTAATATTACAAATAAAGGCAGTTATGTAGGACAATATATAAGGAGTATATATATACGTGCACATTTAAGTGTAAATATCTTATTTTTTTAAATCGAAAAAATGGAGGAACTCGAAAAAATATGGAGTATACATATATAAATTACTCATAGTAAATCCAACATTGATTTTTACAAGAGAGTCCATCACTGATTTTCTAAAGAATGTTACCCTCATTCAAAGTTTGTCTCCCCTTTTAGCCGGAAATAATAAATAACTTTGCCCCAATAAATCAGTCACAATTTAGCACGGGAATCTGCAGAAATTCTTAGACAAGTTGATCTGTTTATTTTCTGACCTTCACACACATCTACCAGTTCACCCTAATAGCCATATAATCAGAAAGCTGTAAATAAATAAATTAATTAATGTAACTAGTATCCTAACATAAACTTATTTTTAGCAATTACTTACATTCATATTAGTCGCCCAATTCTTATGTGTATTTTCATTGTGTCCTCAGTATTCCACGACAGTGTGATAATGCGGGAAACAGGGTGCTGCACATAGGGCCACTTTGCAGTCTTCACAGGTTGGTTGTTTTTTTAGCATACAACACATCGTCATCATAGTTCTTGCTTCGATGCTGATGGGGGAATGAATGATGGGTAGTGTGGAGCGTTTATTCTGATTGAGGGTGCTAATTTTGAAGGTTGCCCATAAGGTGAAATTTCAGTTTTATGATATTTCAGTGTCATGTTTTCGATCAGTTTTAACTGAAATTCCATCCTTTTCATTTTCCCACCTGTTTTTACATATAACAGATAGGAATTCAGGCAACAGATGTCGATAAAATGCCTAAAGTGTTTTTAATAATCCTTTTTCATCCTTTTCCTTGTGCTGCGATAGCTCACAAGGTACGCATCACTCAAATCAACTCCTCCCATCTTTGAGTTGTAATCCACCATAACTTTAGGTTTTGTGATATCCTGACCTCGAACCTTTTTTGTGACCATTCTCTCATCATGTGTAGTGCTCATAAGACAGATATCCTTTTTTGTGTTTCCACTTCATAATCATTACCTTATCTTTATAAGCCGACACATGTTCACCCTTTTTCAACTTTTTCTGTTTTATTTCTGTGGGTACCCCCTTCCTATTCTTACGCAAGGTTCCAATAGCATCGGTATTATAGTCACACAGTTTTTCAAACATCTTGACTAGTGAACCAATTGTCCATTGTCACCGTGTATCCTTGGTTCATAAGAGGGCTGATAAGTTCTAAAACAACTTTAGAACCATAAGCCTCATCTTTCAAGAACTTGTCGAAAACAGTTTTCTTTCCTACATATATGAGAAAATTCCACACGTATCCAGATTTTGCCTCACACAATTTGAATGATTTTATGCTGAATCTGGCACGTTTAGTAGGAATAAATACCTTCCATCCCAATCTTCCCTTCCACATCATCAATGATTCATCAACAGATATATCACAATCTGGAGTGTACACTGTTCTAAACCTGTCGTTGAGATGGTCTAATATAGGTTTAAATTTGAAAAGTCTCCTGTAACCACAAGTAGCTTCATCATATTCATCATTATTTACAAAATGTAAAAATTTTAGAACATGAAACCTCCTCTCCGTAAAAAGTTTGAAAAATATTGGAGTTTCTAGAATTTTCCTCCGTGAAAAGTAACTTTTATTATTGGGTTTCTGATGTAATCCTTGCAATAATAAAAATGCCAATAATTTCATTATTTCATCCCCATTTGTTTCATTCCAATGATGGACTCTAGAATTTTCTTTCAACTAAGGAGCATTTTTTTCTATAAACTGTTCGGCGTAACAATTAGTTTCATCACTGATGTGTTCGCAAATATCTCGCGTAATAAAAAGTTAAAAAAATTCTAAAGGGTTTGAGGGATCTTGAATTTCAACATTTATACCAGGTTGTCCAGAGAATGAAAAACGAGGGCGTTCTGCACCTTGTATGGACCACGTACCAGGTTGCATATCACTATGAATAAAATTATTATCGGCTTCATTGTGTTCAATTTCTTTGTTATCTGAAGAAAATTCCAGTTCACTGTCATCACTGTATTCACTTTCAGAATTGTCACTAATATCGTTATTCAGTATTTCATTCAAATCACCGTCACTTAACCATTTCCTTTTACTATTACCTGCCATACTTTATAAATATTTACACTTAAATACAGGCCTATAATTAAAATCTGAACATATGATTAAAACTAGAATAGATAATTAAAACTATACCAAAGAATTTACACTATTAAAAATCAAACTAATTATTGTGATAATATGATAAATTGGCACACTAAATATAAATGAACACTGTGAGAATGCGTGACGCACGGGGACGTCATACCTACTGTGGTGAGTTTAGGGGATGACATGCCCTCACGTCATTGCCACTTGCGTGGGGCTAGAAAATGACGCACCTGCATGTCATAACCACTTACGTGGTTAATGTTCATCCAGAAGTGATTTTTATCTTTTATTTCAATTTTTATTTTCAGATTCTTGAACATCTTTGGTTACATAACATCTAAAATCTTTGGATTATACCAATAAGCTACGTATGGTATGTACATTTTATTTGTATACATATATTGGTGTTTTATGGTAGTATGTATTTTGTGCAAAATGCAACTGATACTTACTTACTCACTGGCACTATCGAACTCGAAGGTTCATGGCCACGCGGACATAAGCTCTCCATACATCCCTATCCTGAGCCAATGCTTTCCAATCATTCCCTGTATAATCTACTTCCCTTAAATCATAGTTAATGTTGTTCTCCCACCTCATTCTTGGTCTACCAACTGGGCGTTTTCCCTCTGGCTTTCCTACAAGAAGCTTCCATGCACGTCTTTCATTCCCCATACGCGCAACATGTCCTGCCCATCGCAGTCTACGAGACTTAACTGTTCTTATTATATCTGGCTTCCTATAAAGACCATGTAGTTCATTGTTATGTAGTCTTCTCCATTCACCTGTCTCTTCATCTCTCTTTGGTCCAAAAATTTTCCTAAGAACTTTATTCTCAAATACTTGTAATCTCCTTTCCTCCCTTAAAGTAAGAGTCCATGTTTCGCACCCATATAATATAACTGGTAGAATAATAGTTTTATATATCTTCACGTTAACGTTTTTTGAAAGGAGTTGGGACATCAAAAGTCTCTGCAATGCATAATAGCATGCATTTCCAGAATTGAGCCTATGTTTAATTTCTTTGTGCATCTCATTCCTATTTGTGATTATTGTTCTTAGGTATTTGAATTCAGCCACTCCTCAAAATTTCCCTCATTTGTCATTAGCTGTCCATTTCCATTATATACTGAATTTCTACGTGTGACCATATATTTAGTTTTACTGATATTTACTTCCAATCCTAATTTCTTAGTGTTACTCAATAGTGTGTGCGTGTTGGCCTTTAGTATCTCCTCGCTATCGGCCAGTAGTACAACATCATCAGCATAAACTAACAGCTTATTAATACCATTGAGTTGTAAGCCTTCCTCATTCTCTAAAGATTTAATGGCATGCTCTAGTACAAAATGAAATAGTAGAGGAGATAGTGCATCTCCTTGCTTCAACCCATTCTGGATTTCAAAAGTGTTTGAAAACTGTTTGCCTACACGCACCCTACTCTTTGAGCCATTTAGACACATTCGTATAAGTCTAACTAACTTTTTAGGAATTACGAACTCCAGCAGGATACTATATAACTTCTTCCTCTTAATTGAATCATATGCTTTTTTGAAGTCTAAAATGCAACTGATATTAAATTTAATTATGAAATGATTATCAACGGTGTAATGTACTATTGCAAATAAATTCCAACCTAGCTTTGGCTTAAAGACTGGGGAAAATCATAACCCCCCCCACCCCAGTCATGTCGGTCAGTGTAGTATGAATGTGATTTATAGCGTTTTTTTAATAGGTTTTAAATGTATGGTATATACAACATCTTGTCCCCAGTGTTAGTTTTGATTCTCTTCTTTCATCTCTATCCTTCCAGTCACCATCCTGCTGTCCCTATCCTTCATCAAATTCATAATTCCCTCTATTCATGTCTTCTTAGGTCTCCCTCTTCTTTTCCTCTGATTTGGAATTCACTCCAAACAGGCAATCTATCTTCATTCATCCTCTTCACATGTCCAAACCATTGTAATTATTTATTTCCCATAAATTGTATAATTGTTTCATTAAAGTTAATTTTTTCTCGGATAATACTGTTTCTGATCCTGTCTAATTTAGAGCAGCGTACAGATCTTCTTAAAGAATCCATTTCTGTAGATTGCAATTTTGACTTTAATTTGGCAGTTATAGTCCAGTGTCTGATCCATAGGTCATTAAACTTCTTACTAATTAAATAATTGAGTTTGTATTTTCTAACATTCTTACCTCATATGTTTGTTTTGTTGGACGATCATTTCAAAGCTTATTGCTCCATCTTCAGCTTGTCACAAACTGTTTTTTTTCTTTTCTTCAAGTTATCAGCCCTGTATCTGTGTTCCAAAGAACTTGGTAATGAGGCTCCTTTCTCTGGGAATTTCAAAGTTCATAATTTTCTCCTTGTTCTTCTGTATATAGACTTTTTCGCACATAGTGAGTTCATTGGTATTTTCTAACTGTTTTAATAATATTGTATTTATACCCGAGCCGCCAATTCTCTGCCTCTGAAGTTTAGGTTGTACGAGGGATAAAGGGAGAACTCGGCCTCTACTGCCAATAAGAAAATGGTTGTAGTGGGAGTGAACGTTTGCCACAACCAATCACTGCTCTTGATGCAACTATAGCGAGCTAGTAAAGTTTGAAATTGCTGAGATGTTGTCAGCTGTATGTCTGCTAACTACATACATAAAGCAACCACTCCATATCGGCAACACTGTTGGGAAAACATCAAGGCTGGAGAATCAGTGGCTGCAGTGAAGATCTATTTTGTGTTTTTCTGTCCAAACATGAGCTACTATTGCAGATTTTTCTACTTCTCCCTTTTTTACATTTCTTATGTGTTGTTTAGTTCTAATGTTTAAATTTCTCTTTGTTTTCCCTATGTATACTTTATCACAATCTGCATATTTTATTTGATATATTCCTGATTTTTTATTATCTTCAATTTTTTTCATTTTTGTTGGTTTTCATATATTTTTTAAACTATAATCTTTCTTTGGTGCTAAATTGATGTTTAATTTTCCAAAACTTAAAAAAGAAAAAACTTCTTACTATTGATTTATAAATATGGATTTTAGTTTCTTTGAATATCTGTTTATCCCATAAAATCCCCATATTTTTTCTACCTGTGTAATTAAACTTACTTACAAAATCTTTTATATCTTCAAGTGAATACTTCTATAAATATTGTGTATCTCTAAAATATAATTGCATTTGTTTTGCAGATCTGGTAACTTTGGATTATCCATTACTTGTGCCAAGTTTGTTTGGAGATTTGCTCAATGAAGATACACCTATTTCAGACACTGATACAAAATCATCTCCCTCAACAACTATGCCTGTGCCATGTCTTCAGGAGAAAAAAAAAATGGTATGGATGTTAAATGGGTGGTAAGAAAGTAAAAGAATTTTAAGACACCAGTATGAATACCTGACTGACTCTGTGGTCTAATGGTTAGCATACCTATCATCCCAAGAGCCCAGGTTCAATTCTCAGCTATGCCACAGAATTTTTTTTTTGTGCATAGGGTTTGGAACGGGTTTACTCAGTCTCTTGAGGACAACTAACTAGCTATTTTATGAGATGTTGTAAAATCCAGTAAAGAAAACTGAAATTAAGATTGAGGGATTGCATTATGCTAAAATATTTGACTTCCTATACTGTCATCTGCTTGCAATAGCAGCGACCAATTTAGCTGATTTTGGCTCTCTGGAGCTGCCATCCCTTGGATTTATTTATTTTAGTATTATTATCAGTTCTTAGTTATTTTATACTAGTGGTTGTGAGCTGCATGTACCTATTTTGTTAAACTTTTGTGCAATATTTAATTCAGAAAGCATAATTTTGGGCAAAACCCCAGTCTCTGGGGTTCTGTTAATAAAATATAAATTATCATGTACTGAAATTAAATTCATTGTAAACTCCATTGAGGTGTTAGTCACAATTTAAAATTCATCATCATCATCATCTTAAGGCACGACAACTTCAAAAGTGAAATTTTTGGCCTTCTGAACAATCCTTCTCCATGCCAATCTATCTCTTGTCATATTCAAATTAGTCACTTTCATTTTCCTTAGATCGTTCATTGTGTCATCTTCCCATCTGATCTTCGGTCTTCCCACAGCTCTGCCTCCTATAGGTTAGTTGTAGAGTTTTTTGACCAGTCTCTGATCATCCATTCTTATCAAATGTCCAAGCCAACCAATTCTGACAGATCTTATATGGTTTACTATGTTCTGATTTTTTATCAATTTGTTTAGTTCATTATTTGTTTTGATTCTCCAACAGTTATCAGTTCCTCTGTTTGGTCCCAAATATTCTCCTTAAAATTTTTCTTTCAAAAATTAGTAATTTCTGTTTTATTGTTTCTTTTAGGACCCAAGTTTCACAAGCATATGTAACTACTGGTCTAATGAGTGTTTTGTATAACCTTATTTTTGCAGTTTTTGATATTAATTTGCTTTTAAATAAGGTTCTATTTGCAAAATAAGCTTTATTCCCATTTACCAATCTTTCTTTAATTTCCTCTTCTAATGTATTATGTCCATTTACTTTGGTACCTAAGTATTTAAATGATTCTATTGTGTTAATTTGTATATCATCAATTTGTAGATTTTCGACATTCCTGGTTTCTCTTCTGGCATGATGTTCTTGTAACCCTGGAAGGCAGGGTTATGTTGCCCCGATGATATGATGGGTGATGATGATGATAGTGGTGCGCCAGGAGAGTTCCTAATCCTAAACTTAGTCTAAGATGAATATGAATGATGATGATTGTGATGGCCATATGATTTTCGGGGACCGTTTGGGCCTTAAAGTTTTCCTGACATTTGTCTTACAGGTGAGGAAAAACCCCGATAAAACTTCACCCAGATTTTCTATTGTGATTACTACATTTCAAATATTTTGTTTTCTCTTGATTTATTATTAGACCAATTTTTTTAGATTCCTCTTTCAATTTTGTGAAGGTTTCACATAATGCTTGTTTGGTTCTTGCTGTAATCAGTATATCATCTGCATAAGCTATACATTGTTTAAGTTTTGTTGTAATAATCACAATTTAAAATTATAATATAAAATTATTATACCTCTTAGGTCCATCTCCTGAACCATTATAGGCCTACAAGTAACTTCATATTTTAATGGTTGAGGAGACGGACCTAAGAGGTACATATCATTTTATATTATAATTTTAAATTATATACTGAAAGTTGTATAAATTAGGCTAGATGAAATGTGTTAAGATATTTTATTGCTTTGAAAAGTAGAAACCTGCTCATCTTTCTCTTTAGAATACTTTAAATAAATAATAAAGAGAGAAATGTGCATGAGTGTGCAGTTAAGTTTTTAGGATGTGAGTTCAGTCACTGTTTTTTCTCATTTTGTGCACCAGAATACATGGTAACAACCACAACTGTTCATGCAATATACAACAAAGACATCTTTCAGACATCTAGTGCAAATGTCTTTTGCTGCACAACTTGTGATGGAACCTGTGTGCCGCTGTCTGTTAATGACATGTCTCAATTGCTGGTTTGCTTCTGTCCAGAGTCAATCGATCATGGCACTGGAGGTGTAAAAATCCTCGTCTACTTCTTTCCTCTACGGTTGTAGGTCCTTCATCAGTTCTTCATATGTAGTTGTATTTGGCAGGAGCATCAAGAATGTTTCTCTTACCAGGAAGTAGATTAATGTTGAGGGAGATATTTTAAACTAACTCCCAGTATCCTTTTCAGATAGAGGGCTTTCACATTTTCCCAAGTCGAAATGTCCTTTTTTTAGGTTTTCTCATGTCAGCTGTATACCATAGATTATTATGGGTAGTACCTTAGCATGTAAGAGCCTCATCGCTGTTGAAGAGAAATTACTTGAGGCTGCTTTATATCATTAACACCAGAAGGATGGACGGATCATTTTGACCCAAATCATTAATTTTTTTTTTGCTGTTGGCCGTAATAATGTTTAATTATAAAAGCTAATTTATGACTTTTCATAACTCCCAGTCATCTAATTGGATATAAATTTTTTTATTAATGTACTAATAACAGAATACAAGATTTTTGTCTTTCTACCTTTAAAGATGGCTGGGTCATTTTAACCCAAGATGTTATAACATTATTATTTTCTTTTTTATTTCAGTTATAATTATTTATTACTTCCCTAAATTATTTTTCAATAGTATATAAATGTTATAACAATAGTTAACAATGCATAACACATTGAAACATGAACTGAATATATTAAATTAATATTGAGAAGCTAAAGCTATTACTATGATAGAAATAAGTAAATTAATGAACACAATTAAATTATTGTAAATCAATGGTAAAGAGAAAAAATTCTGCCTGAACCGGGAATCGAACCCCGAACCTTTAGCTTTCCATGCTAATGCTCAGACCACTGAGCTAATCCAGGCTTCATTCCCATCCAAGCAGAAATCCTTCATTTACCTTACTCTACTGGCCCCACATTCAATTGCAATGAATCATTCACAAATACACAATCAATGGCTTCTACCTGAAGAAGACATGAAGGGACTCCACGCAGCTATAGCATTATTTATTAAATTAATATTGAGAAGCTAAAGCTATTACTATGATAGAAATAAGTAAATTAATGAACACAATTAAATTATTGTAAATCAATGGTAAAGAGAAAAATTTCTGCCTGAACCGGGAATCGAACCCCGAACCTTTAGCTTTCCGTGCTAATGCTCAGACCACTGAGCTAATCCAGGCTTCATTCCCATCCAAGCAGAAATCCTTCCTTTACCTTACTCTACTGGCCCCAAATTCAATTGTAATGAATCATCATTCACAAATACACAATGAATGGCTTCTACCTGAAAAAGACATGAAGGGTCTTGCGAGTCAATAAAATATTTCATCAAAAGAATAAAATGGGCATAATAAATCCATTTTACATCTTAACTACGCTGGAATCTATACTTCAGAAAACATTTGAAAAACATGAAGAACCTGAATTGGAGGATGACCTGTTTGCATATTTTCTGGCAGAAATTATACAACAAAAATATTGGAATGGGTTAGAGGACATTAGTGAAAATACTTTAGATTTCGAAGACTATGCTACTTGCAGTCAGAAGCTCACACAGGCTTTGAAATTGCCAACAAATCCATTGAGGAACGTGACAATTTAAGTAGCTTTGAGCCATCTCCTGTTAAATAAAAAACCTAAACATCCTAATGTACTTTCTGTCTATTCTGAAGAATTTTTGGAAAATATTTATCAATATAGAATGTCAGGGAAATCTGGCCCGAAGTCCTGTTCACAAATAATAAAAAAAATTACTATCATTAATTAATAACCGAATGTAGGAATAGTTTTGAATTATATAGAAAATAAAACATCTTATCTAGCTTAACAATTAAAAAACTGGGACCCCTACAAAATCGCCCAAATTAAAAACTACATCCTTAATAAGTTTTGAGATTCGAGACGTTAATCAGACCATTCAAGAAAACTGCATACCAACAAAGAATGTGTGGAACTGTGACCAAAGTCAATTTAATTATGAAATGACAGGAAAACAGAACACTGGCAGTCAAAGGCAAAAAGCTCACTGTTGCTACAGTTCAAAACCCATGGAACTGCATATTCTTACATGATAGATGTTCTTATTTCAATGTATGGGCAACTTGGGAAGAGGTTATACCTCTGTTTTCAAGAACCTACTGAAAACAAATTTGGACCCAAAGTTCAGAAGAAGATAGAACAGAATACACCTCCAAATGTGTATGTCAATTGTTGTGCCAGTGGAAAAATGACAAAAGAACAATTGAAAACATTCATAAAACATGTGTTTAGTGAAAATGTTGAAATGGATTCACTTTTAATATGCGATTCATAGTCCGGGCATATGGACGAACACTTGCTACAGAACTGTTTACCTGATAAAAATATAAGGCTGAAAATTATTCCTGCAGGAATAACCAAATATATACGACCACTTGATGTTTTTTTTTCCCCGTCAATATAAGATCTATGTGCGATGACTTGAAGAATATGTGCGTCTAAAATCAGATGGTGACATGAAAATGTCTGATGGATTATTTATTATAAAACTGCATTTCCTTGTATATAATCAACTGTCAGCAGAAATTTACAAATATGTGCATATTTATGCTTGGAAAAAATCTTGCTATAACGTGGACCAAAGTGTAAAGAGATTCACAAATGTGATTGAAAATTCATTTGACATTGGTTTTATTGAATGTGCCACATATAACTGCTCCAGGATTGTCATCATCAGATGCTCATGGTGTTTGCAAAAACTTTGTTACAACCATTTCATCGAAGACTCTCATTATCACCAATGATGTTATGGTAAATGATCATTTATTTTTGTTACTCCAGTACACGAAATTATAACCAATTCAGAATTTCAAGTAAAAAAAGTATACAGTGCTCTGCTATCTGTATAAAGTAATCAAAAATAGTTATTAATGTTAAGAAGCAGGGAAACTAATATTTACCTTATTTGCACCGCTAGCAGCACTTGTGCTTGAAACCAGCTGCAATGAGCAACCATGCCATTACGAACCAGTCAATGAGATGCAATTGAAATTTAATGACAAATAACATGAGTTTTATTAAATTTGCAGCAAAATGAGTAATGCCATCATATTTAATGTAAATTAATTAACATATCCTCCAATTTTTGTTACAATCCAACTGGTCCAACATAAGTACTTCCCTTGTTAGAAACATGTTCTTAGCGCATGGCATCTAATGATAAGCAAGAATATTCTGAGGCACATAAAATGATGTATGGAAGAGGAAGCTCACTTAAAAACAGGAAATCCAACATGGTCTACCACACTGGAAGAATTAGATGCCTTCTTTGCTATATTATATACATGTGGAGGATATGATACATGATCAATGCCAAGAAAGGGTCTCTGGAGTAAGACTTGGGGTCCACTCTTTTTTGCAGAAACTATGGCTAGGGATAGATTTTCAGAAATCATGAAGTACCTCTGATTTGACATCAGAGCGACATACAGGCAGCGCTTGATTACAGATAAATTTGCCCTTGCTTCTAAAGTATGGAATCATTTTATACAAAATTGCATTGTCTGTTTCCAACCAGGCTCAAATCTTTCTGTTGATGAACAGCTGCTCTCAACCAAAGGTAGATGCCCATTTTTATAGTACATTGCCAGTACATATGTTTCTTTAAATATTTTAAATGTAATGAAATTAGTGATTTATTTAGTATTCCATTCCACAGTAATTCTGCCTGAGGGCAGGTCTTTCACATTTGCATGTTATGCTTTGCAGCTTTACTAGGGAATTATAGGTGTGGTAGCTTCCTGTTGCTTTCCACACCGATGAAGGATGATGATGATGATGGCTGGATGATTTTCGGGGACCATTGGGCTCTAAGCTTCCTGACATTTGTCTTACAGGTGAGGAAAAACCCTGAAAATCCTCATCCAAAAGCCCCTGTCCTGACCGGGAATCAAACCCGCCCGCTACATGACAAGGCAGCACACTACCTCGAAACCACAGTGGTGAATTTATTTAGTATATAATTCTTTATAGATAGCTAACTGACATCTTAGTCTTGTTAAACAAAGGTGCAACACATAATAAAAAAAAAGATAAAACAACGGGTCAAAATGACCTGCCCATCCTAATTAGTAGACTGCTTTACTCAGTCCTTCTAGTGTTAATGGCTTTAAAACACTTTAGTAGATATCAACAAATGAAAGTATAATATTATGAAAACTCTATGTTGAAATGGAACAAGTAACAGTAAATAGGAAATACAAACACAAGAAATGAACAAGTTAATCATTACACTACAGAGATGGTCAAATAAATTACAAAATATATCAATAAGTGTTGAAACCAGAAAAAAAATAATAAAAATTACATTGCACATTGAACTTATGGTATATGTTTCAATAGTAGCTATTGTTTTCTAAATAAAAAAAAGTGACTCAGATCATAGTATTTTAG
Source organism: Diploptera punctata (assembly GCA_030220185.1). Taxonomy (NCBI): domain Eukaryota; kingdom Metazoa; phylum Arthropoda; class Insecta; order Blattodea; family Blaberidae; genus Diploptera; species Diploptera punctata. The sequence continues at coordinate 2,201,543 of JASPKZ010002319.1, forward strand.
ACATATTGGTACATCTTAACTTTATAAATATGTTTTATTCGTGGAGATATAATTTCTAAACCTAAATTCTATTTGCTTATTTTGAATTAACATTTTCAACTGACTCACATTCCTCTTCTAGAATTTGAATAATCTGTTCTTTGCCTCTAGTTCCAATGGATGCAGGTTCAAATCCAGGCATGGTCAATGGATTTTTAGGACGGAAAAATTCAAGGAACATGTCCTCTGGGAGGGACTTTAAACCATGGGTCCCTAGTCTGAAGATTTTCAGCTCATAAAAGAACCGCAAGCCTGAATCAAAAAAGCCTCTGTGAAAAAATTTACCAACTGTTTCCCATCCAAATACAGTAGTTATCCACTAGATGTCTCATCGAGGCGCTAGGCCTACCCCCTATTACTTGCTGACATCTATGGGTAAATGAGCATAACTAAATTAACGATTTTATTATTAATTTAACACTTCTCATTGAAGGATAAATTATATTTGAAGAGAAAAATTTTCGCCTAGACCGGGACTCGAACCCGGGACCCTTGGCTTTCCGGGCCAAGTGCTCTACCAACTGAGCTACCGAGGCGAGTTACGATCTAGATGCAAATTTTTCTCTTATGTACGTTGTAATTCCCTCGTGCCAAATGCTTGAAACCATAGCTTCTATCTTTGCAAATGGCGGCTTCTTAGTTAAGAAGACATTTATTGGGAATTTAACACTACTTTATAGCCAGTAGGGCTTCTATTGACGATTTTATTATTAATTTAACACTTCTCATTGAAGGATAAATTATATTTGAAGCTCAGTTGGTAGAGCACTTGGCCCGGAAAGCCAAGGGTCCCGGGTTCGAGTCCCGGTCTAGGCGAAAATTTTTCTCTTCAAATATAACTAAATTAACTTGGTCAATAAGTTCCCATTAGGGAGTGCCCTAATCCTGGCAGAAGGGGAAGAAAGGGCTTAGAAGGAAAAGGAGATATATCTATAAACCTAGATTCTATATGCCTATTTTGAATTAACAATTTCAGGTGACTCACATTCCTCGTCTAGAGAGTGAATGAACAAACTTAGAGATTTAAATCCTGCCCGTTAAAATTGTATAAATTAATATATCATTGCTTAAGATGCAATACCTCATAACACCATTTAGACAGTTTTATAGGAGGAACAAAAAAACAGCACTGATCTTTTAATTCAACTGAGAATGAAGGGGAGGATGAGTTTACATAATTTTTAAATAATATAGAACACTTTTTAAATAATATTCCCATTTTTAATATTTTAGTGACATACAAGTTACTGACTTTTATAAGAATGGCAATTGTATGTGGCTTACAAGGTTTTGCCAACAAAATAACTGTATTTGATAAATATGTGTAATGATATAAGGAATAAAATTATATAAATTATTTAATAATATTTTTAAATATTTTAAGTGTTCTATAAAATAAATGAATACAAGAGAATTTATGGTGAAATTAAATGTTTCTTACCTCTCCTCACATAAATCTTCTAAGTAGATCGCGATTTCGAGATCATAATGGTCTCATCTTCAGTACAATCTTGGTGAAGTGTACTTCGAAATTCCCGCAAATTTTGACCTGATCCAGAGGTTCATCAGTCCACCAACAGAGGGAAGAAGAAGAGTTTCTTCCGATCGACATAACATCAGTCACCAAGATTGTACTGAAGATGAGACTGTTATGGTCTCGAAATCGCGATCTACTTAGAAGATTTATATGAGGAGAGGTAAGAAACATTTAATTTCACCATAAATTAAACCTCATAGTGATTAATTCCTATAAAAGTTAAATACAAGAGAATTTTTTTAATTTTATTTTTAATAGTACCTATTCAGCTGGGAGAACAACATTAACTATGATTTGAGGGAAGTAGATTATACAGGGAATGATCGGAAAGCATTAGCTCAGGATAGGGATGTATGGAGAGTTATGTCCACGTGGCCATGAACCTACGGGTTTGATAGTGCCAGTGAGTAAGTAAGTACCTATTCAGCTGCTGATGATGGAACAGTTTATTCCGAAAGGCCAACAATCTTTTAATGTAGTTTTATTGTTGAGAAAGACTATCTCAGGTTTATGTTTTATTATTTTAACTTGTTATACAGTAATCCCTACAGTGGTCCAGAATGAATTTTAAAAGTAATGATGGCAGAGCTAGCTCTTGAAGAGATATTTAGAAATGAGAAATTGCAGCTAATAGTTTGCTAGAGAATCATAAAATTGAAAAAGAAGCTAAACTTTTGAAACATTTGGCAAAATCCTTCTATTTGACAGTTTGAGAAAATATATACATTCAGAATAACAAATTTAGATCCATGAATTTTGAAATTCCCAGCGAACAAAATTTGATATCATGTTCATCAAATCAACACTAGATGGCAGTTTAGAAAATTAGGTGAAGACGAAAATTCAACAGTTGTAAAAATGGCTGAAGATAGGAATAATGTTTCCTGAAACCGGTCCTGTGCTTTGAAGAACATAGAGTGTACAAGGTGAGATAATCACAACTCATTTTATTTATTAACTTGAAAGCCTCATAATGTAATATCCCATAATACATTTTATGAAATAAACCAAAGAAATTTATCTAGTTATAGAGGTATTGCAGACAAGCAGTTTGAAATAGACAATACTGCATCATTTTTAAACTGGTGTGTCACAGTACATGGGTCATTAAGAATTAAAACAAAATTATTAATCCTTATATTGAACTTTTATAGGAAGAAATCACTATGAGGTTTAATTTAAGATTAAATTAAATGTTTCATACCTCTCCTCATATCCAGTCTTCTAAGTAAACTGCGGTTTCGAATCCTTGGCGGATTCATCTTCAGTACACTCTTGTTGACTGATGTTATATCGATCAGAAGAACTACTTCTTCTTCCCTGTTGGTGGACCAATAAACCTCTGGATCCAGTCAGAATCTGCAGGAATTTATGAATTTCGAAATTACCACGGATTCTGACTGGATCGGAGGTTTATTGGTCCACCAACAGAGGGAAGAAGAAGTAGTTCTTCTGATCGGCATAACATCAGTCAATAATAGTGTACTGAAGATGAATCTGCCAAGGATTCAAAACTGCGGTCTATTTAGAAGTCTGGATATGAGGAGAGGTATGAAACATTTAATTTAATCTTTTGTTAATCCTTAATTAACAATGCATAACTGTAATTAAATCCTCACTATTCTCATATATTAAAAAGTTCATTAATTGTTTTAGCCTCATACTATTTCTTTGCTGTTTGTTATTCAAGTATTTACCATTCTGCATTTTGAGAATAACATTCTAAGACATCATCAGCATTCATGTTTGTTATGGCTGACACCGTTTTCTAATTCATTTTTTTCCAATCCTCATGGTTCTGCCAAAATAATATTAAAGAATTCATTTTAATAATATTTATTGTTTTACAAGTGTCCCACACCGTAGCCAAACAGTTTAAGGCATGATGTCTTGGTCCAGAGCTACAAAACTTGCGCTGGTTTGAGTCCCATTTGGGGAAGAAATTTTCTCATGGAATTTTGGCCAGTATAGGACTGGGGCCTGTCCATCATTGTAAGAAATTTGGGTAGCTACAATAAGTAGCGGCTCCAGGTTGAGAAAACCAGCTATAACGGTTGAGGGACCCGACAGGATGATCACATATAAATCTTATACTAGCTAGATGATCATCCATCTCTGTGATTTAACACATATGGATGTGAGGCCAGCAGCCGCTAGTAAGCCATTGGTCTACTATGTCTTTCGAGCCATTGATTTTTTTTTAATTGTTGTATAAGTAGTTATAATCAGTTTGTTATTAAGACGATTGCAGTATGAAAGAGAATTAACCTTTTTTTATATAGGAATTATCACTGTGAGGTTCAATTCAATATTAAATTAAAATTACTTAACAGAATAATGTGAGGAGAGGTAAGAATCTTTTAATTTAATAATGAAAGAGAATAACTGTTTTTATAGCAGTAGCAACATTCAGACTGCTTGAATAAACACCTACACAGAATTGGCATAACAGATTCACCTAAATGCCCTTTTTGCAATTTAAATGAAGATATGGAAAGAAACCATCTCCTCCGTTGTCCAGCCTTTGTAGAAGAGACCAGCCTTTCTGCTAAATATTGGAGTGCAAGAGAGCGAATGATTTCATTATCAAGTGCTCGACATTAGATACCAACCAACCAACCATATTTAAGACTTTCCACTTTGATAGAAAACATTATTGATAAGGATAGCAGTGTTTTAATTGAATCGTTAGTTTTTATGTTTATTGTGAGAGCTGTGATTGGAATTAAAATTATTTTTTGTTTAGAAAGCAAAATAAAACAATGAAATTCAAATGGATACTTCTGCTTCCACCAATTCTTTACAGATTTCTGAATCTATGAGTAAATATAAAAGTATTGTACGACATTGTGAAGAAACATATAATTTGGTATTTAATTTTAGGAAGTTATATTTTGAGGTTATTTTAATTATATTATTTTTGGTCTGGACATCTTACCTCAATATTAATGTTGATTTGTTCTTGGACATGTTTCAAAACAATTCTGTTTTATCGTCAGCTTTCCCAGACTGGTTTTATTTATGTTGCATTATTGTTGCACCACCTGGATGTCGATGTCAGCTCCATCCTGTGGTTGGCCAAAGAACCTCCAAACAAGGTCACCCTCCATCGGAATATCAAAATTCATAACTCTGTTTCTGTTCTTCTGAATATAAATTTTTTCCCAAATAGTCAGTTCTTTTGTATTTTCTAACTGTTTTAATAATTTAGTGTCTGAATTTATATTATGTTTTTCAGACCAAACATGACCAGCAACTGCAGATTTTTCAATTTCTCCATTTTTAATATTTCTTCTGTGTTCTTTGGTTCTAATTTTTAGGTTTCTTTTTGTTTTCCCCTATATATCTTTTCACAACCCATGCATTCAATTTGATATATTCCTGACTTTTTATTTTTATCAGTTTTTTCATTTTTGTTGGTTTTTATTAGTTTATTTAAACTGTAGTTATTTTTTGGTGCTAATTTAATATTAAACTTCTCAAATATATTTTGAAATTTATTATGTACCCAGGGGTGATATGTGAATTTCCTATATTTTTTCATAGGTGGTTCTTCTTTTTCAAGGTTACTTCTGTTTATCATTTTTTGTTTTTTATACTTTTCTATCCTTTTATGTACCATTTTTTCATCAAACCCATTTTCTCTTGCTACTTTGATTATGTGTTTTTTCTCATGTTTGAAATCTTCTTCGTTTAAGGGTAAGTTTACCAATCTATGAGTTAAACTATTAAATGCTGCTAATTTATGTCCAAATTGGATTGAACCCTGTTGATTTTATAAAATTTTCCATATGAGTTTCTTTCCTATGAATCTTGAATTCAATTTTTCTTTTTTCTTCGTTTCTGACCAATTTAAGATCCAAAAAAGGTATTTGTTTATTGTCTTATATTTCTTTGGTGAATTTAATGTTTGTACTCTGTAAATTTAATAGTTTTAGGGAATCTTCTACATGATAATTACATGAATCGTGATTTTTTCTTACCTCATACATCTATGTTTCTTTAAACACAGCACTGCAGTATCGGCGACACTTTGTCGTCATCGTCAGCTGTTTTCACGACTGTCAATTTTTTCTCCTTTTTGCCGGTAATTATCTAGACTGCCATCTGGTGTTCTTTTGAAGGAATTCCTCTTCAAACTGCCATCTGGTGTTATTTTAAATGAATAATATATAATATATAAATCTTCTACATGTTTTTCTTTAACAATACAAATTATATCATCAACATATCTACTCCAAAATTTAAACACTGTGGGATGTGCTTTAGTGATTTTACATTCAAAATCGCTCATAAATAAATTTGCCAGGAAAGGTGATAATGGGTTTCCCATTGAGAGCCCTGATTTTTGTCTATAGAAACTCCCATTGAATGTAAAAAAACATTTGGTCAATGCATAACTCAGTTAATTTCAAATAATCTTCTTTGATCTCCCTGTCTATGTTGTTTTTTCTTAACCAATTGTTCAATATCTCCAAAGTTTTTTGTTTCGGTACATTTGTGAATAGTGAAACTACATCAAACGAAACCAACCTATCTGTGGGTTCAATTTCCACTTTTTCTAATTTCTTAACTAATTCCAATGAATTTTCAATCTGCAGACTTTCAAAATTATTCATTCTTTTAAATTGATTATTCAGCCATTTCGAAATTTTGTAGGTTGGTGATCCAATATTGTTAATTATTGGCCTCATTTGGTTTCCAGGTTTGTGAATTTTTGGAAGTCCATGTATATTAGGGTTTCTTGGGTTGCTTACTTTTAATTGAAATTTTTCTTTCTTGGATAGAATTTTAACATTTTTAAAACAGTTTTCCACTTTTTTTATGGTTTTTGGTAGGGGGTCATTTTTAATTTTTTCATAATCTTTTTCTTTCAAAAGTTCTTCCATTCTATTTTGATAATCTTCTTTGTCCAGAATTATAATTTGGTTACCCTTATCTGATTTTGTATATATAACATTTTTGTTATTTATTTATTTATTTAAAAACACTCAAAGAAATAAATAACAAAAATGTTGTATATACAAAATCAGATAAGGGTAACCAAAATTATAATTCTGGACAAAGAAGATTATCAAAATAGAATGGAAGAACTTTTGAAAGAAAAAGAGTATGAAAAAATTAAGAATGACCCCCTACCAAAAACCATAAAAAAAGTGGAAAACTGTTTTAAAAATGTTAAAATTCTATCCAAGAAAGAAAAATTTCAATTAAAAGTAAGCAACCCAAGAAACCCTAATATACATGGACTTCCAAAAATTCACAAACCTGGAAACCAAATGAGGCCAATAATTAACAATATTGGATCACCAACCTACAAAATTTCGAAATGGCTGAATAATCAATTTAAAAGAATGAATAATTTTGAAAGTCTGCAGATTGAAAATTCATTGGAATTAGTTAAGAAATTAGAAAAAGTGGAAATTGAACCCACAGATAGGTTGGTTTCGTTTGATGTAGTTTCACTATTCACAAATGTACCGAAACAAAAAACTTTGGAGATATTGAACAATTGGTTAAGAAAAAACAACATAGACAGGGAGATCAAAGAAGATTATTTGAAATTAACTGAGTTATGCATTGACCAAATGTTTTTTACATTCAATGGGAGTTTCTATAGACAAAAATCAGGGCTCTCAATGGGAAACCCATTATCACCTTTCCTGGCAAATTTATTTATGAGCGATTTTGAATGTAAAATCACTAAAACACATCTCACAATGTTTAAATTTTGGAGTAGATATGTCGATGATATAATTTGTATTGTTAAAGAAAAACATGTAGAAGATTCCCTAAAACTATTAAATTTACAGAGTACAAACATTAAATTCACCAAAGAAATAGAAGACAATAAACAAATACCTTTTTTGGATCTTAAATTGGTCAGAAACGAAGAAAAAAGGAAAATTGAATTCGGGATTCATAGAAAAGAAACTCATACGGAAATTTTATAAAATCAACAGGGTTCAATCCAATTGGACATAAATTAGCAGCATTTAATAGTTTAACTCATAGATTGGTAAACTTACCCTTAAACGAAGAAGATTTCAAACATGAGAAAAAACACATATAATCAAAGTAGCAAGAGAAAATGGGTTTGATGAAAAAATGGTACATAAAAGGATAGAAAAGTATAAAAAAAAATGATAAACAGAAGTAATCTTGAAAAAGAAGAACCACCTATGAAAAAATATAGGAAATTCACATATCACCCCTGGGTACATAATAAATTTCAAAATATATTTGAGAAGTTTAATATTAAATTAGCACCAAAAAATAACTACAGTTTAAATAAACTAATAAAAACCAACAAAAATGAAAAAACTGATAAAAATAAAAAGTCAGGAATATATAAAATTGATTGCATGGGTTGTGAAAAGATATATATAGGGAAAACAAAAAGAAACCTAAAAATTAGAACCAAAGAACACATAAGAAATATTAAAAATGGAGAAATTGAAAAATATGCAGTTGCTGGTCATGTTTGGTCTGAAAAACATAATATAAATTCAGACACTAAATTATTAAAACAGTTAGAAAATACAAAAGAACTGACTATTTGGGAAAAAATTTATATTCAGTAGAACAGAAACAGAGTTATGAATTTTGATATTCCGATGGAGGGTGACCTTGTTTGGAGGTTCTTTGGCCAACGACAGGATGGAGCTGACATCGACATCCAGGTGGTGCAACATAATGCAACATAAATATAACCAGTCTGGGAAAGCTGACGATAAAACAGAATTGTTTTGAAACATGTTCAAGAACAAATCAACATTAATATTGAGGTAAGATGTCCAGACCAAAAATAATATAATATAATTTGGTTTCAAGTCAACGGAAGAGAGCAATGTCCACTGTGCCATCTGTGGAGAACAGTTGTCAAAAATAAAACGATGGCACCCACTAAGTAAAAATTTAATTTTCACAAAAAAAATACTCATTTAAAAGATAAAGTATTAGAGTATTTTAAAAGAATCTTGTTTCAAGCACTCCCTCAAGTCAAAGTTTCACAAAATATGTCAGAATATCTGAAAAAAGCTCAAGAAGTAAGTTATGTTGTGCCTGAAATGATTGCTAAAAAATGAAACCCCATATAGCAGCTGTCTCTGTAATTTTACCTGCATGTTCTGAAATTATAAAAATAATGTTTAGTGAGGATTTTGAAAAACAAGTAAATAAAATTCCCATTTCAGAAAATACTATTAGTACATGCATCAAGAATTGTCTAAAATATTGAATCTCAAACTATGAAATTACTCCATCAAAATGAATATTTTTCTATGAAGCTGGACAAGTCAACTGACATCACAAATGAAGCACAGTTGATAGTATTTGTCAGATTCATTCATGATGGAAACCTCATAGAACAGTTTTTATTCTGTGGAGCACTCTCTTAAACAAATAAAGGATAAGATATATTTGATTTAGTAAGTGTTTGTTTTGATGCAGCAGGTTTGTCATGAAAATCTTATTTGAGTTATATTTAAAGAGAAAAATTATACACGCAGACTGGGGCTTGAACGAAGGACCTATGGCTTTCTAGGTCAATACTCTACCGACTGAGCTACCTGAGCAAGTTCCAATCTAATTGTAAATTCTTCTCTTATATACATTGTTAATTCCGTGCACCAAATGCTACGAAACCTTTGCTTCTATCTTGCAAATGGTGGCTTCTTTATTAAGAAGACATTTATTTGGAGCATATAATTTTTCTCTTCAAATATGATTTATCCATCACTAGCTAATACCCAGCATGCGCTGCTACTCTTAAATAAATGTTAATGTGTTTTTACCACCAGCCTTGAGCTGCTATGCTTGCCCGGGAATCAGTTTATCCCGATCTTCTTGGCATCAATGAAAGACGAAAATGGTTATTGTGAATTATCCATAAAAGATAAACATATACTGTTGCAGACTTTTTTGTAGAGTTTTTTTGAGATATTCAATTCCATGTACAATAATTTGGTGTATCTGTTATGGTTTAGGCAGCATAAGCCATTTAAGCGTCAAAATAGGGACTTTATTTCACGTTTTTCACTACAAAGATGATTTTTAGGGGTGAAGGGATTGAGTATTACAACTCTCTTATAGCCTATGTTCATCCCCGGAATTCTGAACATTTTTCAAAAAGCCCCATCACAATCGGATAAACGGTATGGCAGAGCACGTTTGCCCGGGAATCTACTTATCCTGATCAATGAAAGACACAAATGGTTATTGTGAGTTATCCGTAAAAGATGAACATATGCTGTCGAGGGCTTTTTTTAGAGTTTTTTAAATTCTGTGTACATTAACTTGGTGTATTTGTTATGGTTTAGGCAGCATAAGCCATTTAAGCATCAAAATAAGGATTTTATTTCACGTTTTTCACTACAAAGATGATTTTTAGGGGTGAAGGGATTGAGTATTACAACTCTCTTATAGCCTATGTTCATCTCCGGAATTCTCCTGAACATTTTTCAAAAAGCCCCATCACAATCGGATGAACGGTATGACAGAGCACGTTTGCCCGGGAATCTACTTATCCTGATCAATGAAAGACACAAATGGTTATTGTGAGTTATCCGTAAAAGATGAACATATGCTGTCGAGGGCTTTTTTGTAGAGTTTTTTAAATTCTGTGTACATTAACTTGGTGTATTTGTTATGGTTTAGGCAGCATAAGCCATTTAAGCATCAAAATAGGGACTTTATTTCACGTTTTTCACTACAAAGAGTGATTTTTAGGGGTGAAGGGGTTGAGTATTACAACTCCCTTATAGCCTATGTTTATCCCTGGAATCTCCTGAACATTTTGCAAAAAATCCCATCAAAATTGGATCAACGGTTGAAGAAGTAATTCTTTTCCCACGTTGTGCTGACATTTTGAAGCAGTAATTCTCTTCATGCCCTATGTTGTAGTAACATTTTGAAGAAGGATTTATGTCCCAAAAAGAATTACTGGTTCAGGTTGGGTTTTCTTTTCGGTAGAGCCGGATTCTCCTTAGGGTCGGTAGTTGGTACACAGGATATGAAAACACTTTAAAAATCGCTAAAAACTGTTTCTTGTAGAAATAAATTTCACATTTATTTACTTTGTTGGTTTGCAGCAGATTAAGTATATGTAGGTGGTATTATTCTTCACCGTCAATTAAAATTAAATTATTTTAATTTCTGGAATCAATTATTCTTGTATTAAATATTACATTTTATCTTGAGAACTCTTATTGCTTCTATGTTTGTTGAAAGTTGTATGCAGAATGACTAGTGTAATTATTTTATAATTTTAAAGAACATTATTACATCACATGATGTTAATTTTAAGTGAAGCGTGGACTATAAGGATGAGAGATGAAAGCAGACTAACAGCTTGTGAGATGAAATTTATGCGCCGAACAGCTGGCTACACCAAATGGGATCAAAAGAAAAATGTAGAAATCCTTCAAGAACTTAATGTGTCACCAATACTGGACTACATCTTCAGATATCAGCTAAACTGGAAGGAACATGCCTCAAGAATGGCTAGATCCAGGATCCCCAAGGCAATAATGAACTACTGTCCAAATGGGAAATGGTCACTTGGTCGACCTATGAAAAGATGGCATGAAAACCGCTTTCTCAGGCCGTAACAAGTTCTTCTAGGACTAATACCTGGCAGGATGATGATGATGATGATGATAATTTTAAATTCTATTGGTTAATAGTCCATTAAATATAAGGTTTAAATTTGATTTGTTAAATCAAAAAGTTAATTGTTTTAACATCCAATCAGAGTTTAGTTTACTTTCATTTAAAAATATGAAGTTAGGCAAGTGTTCTTATTACAGTTATAACATAAAGCTTTATAATGTTGAAAACAATGACTTAAAACAATTTTAAAAGCATTATTTAGAAAGACTGTTATGTAATACAATTTCTTTAATTGTTACTGAGACATTTTTATTCAACAATGAACAACAATGAATTATTTAGTTGTTTTTCTTTATTTAAGTTATATGTAGATATTAAAAGAATTGTAAAATACAAAATTATTAACTTAAACTTTCATATTTATTATGATATTAAAATCCTGCTATAAATGCCCCTGATGATTTTTATTTTGTTTCCGATAGGAAGAACAAAAGAAAAATTATCATTCCCCAAGAAATATTAATTAAATTAATTAATCAATTTTTAAAGTAATTTATCTGCTTGGAATAGATATACATTTACATATACATACAATGAAATTAACACTTTAAATATTTTCATTTTTCCTGAAAGAGAAATACATTACATTGACAACAATGTCATACATCTTTCATTAAAGAACACTAAATAAGATATACAATTTTTTTTCTTCATACAATAATCAAATTATTATAATAGTACCTGTCTTCATATAATTTTAATCTTTAAATGGCTTGATTAATTCTTTCGAATAGATACCAAAAATGTTATCCTTTTGCTCTATATAACATAATTCGTATGCTGTGTCATTAAATATTTTGTTGATAACATAGGGTCCTTGATATAACAACTCCATTCTATGATATCTCTTATTTAATGCATTTGATAAAGGAACAGTTCTAACTAAAACTTTATCGCCTATTTTTGGATTCCATTTCCGTTTGTCTTTTGACATGTTCATTTCTCTTTTCTGCTTTGTCTCTTATCCTTTTTATTACTCTTTCAATCATGTTTTCTTCATTCTGTCCATTCATAATCAATGGATCAGGAATATTAGCTACCAATTTTTCTGGATTATTCCCTGTCATCAAGAAAATAGGAGCTACACCAGTAGTTACATTAATTGAATTATTTAACACATCTTCAATTACTTTAATATGTCTAAACCAGTCAGTGTGACAATGGTGAGTAAGAATTCTAAGAGCAGTAGTTATTTCTCTCCTATCATTTCTATTTTGAAAATTTCCAGAATTATTTACAGTTCTGTCATTATAAGGTCTATTCCTATAATTATTTCCATTTGACATTCCTCTATTTGCTTGGGTGTTCCTACTCCTATTATAATTATCATTAAATTGTTTTTTCACATCTTTATTATGATCATCATAATTTTTCTTTTCATTGTTCTCTGCCCCTACCCCAAGAAAATTTTTGTTGGAATTTTCTTGTACATTCCAATTAGCTCCCTTGTTTCTGATGTCAACCTCTGTTTTGTTTTCTAATAAGGATAACAACTCTAACATGTCTGAAATGTTTTGAGGTCTAGCAATAATCAAGTGATATTTAATTTCGTCTGGGTAATGATGGGATATTAATGACAATAAAGATTTTTCATCAATAGGTGGTTGGAGAAGTGCAGCCATCCTTGCTTTTTCTAGAAAATACCCAAGGTAACTGATCTGTTTTAGGGTTATATTTACCACTGGTAATCTCTAACCTGACTTTATTTTGTCTTTCATGACCCCCAATAGTAATTCATAAAAGCACTTTTAAATGTATTATAATCCATCGAGTCATGACATGCTATTTTAAACCAAGATTCAGCCAAATCTTTTAATGACCTTTTCACAAACATCATTTTATACTGTTCACTAATACATTTTAATTGAAAATATTCCTCCAACTCAGTTATGAAGTCAAGAGGACTTTGGCTAGAGTGATCTGAAAAACATGGTAAATTAATTTCTGACAATAAATTTGCCGGAATTTTAGAATTTTCCAGAAAATTTTGAGATTGACTCTCCATGCTACATTCTTCTGATTTGTCAAACTTATTTTCATTTACACTAGTTGACTCTTTACCCTTATTCAAAATTAATTTATATTTATTTTCTAAATCTGTAACTTTTTCAATCCAATTTACCATCTTTTCATTCACCACTTCTTCTAGTTTTACTACTACTTCACTTTTTGAATTATTTATTTCTTTTTCCACCTTACTTTCTAAATGTTCAATTGTACTTCCTAAATTTTCAACTTACTTCCTAAATTTATAAAGCTATTTTTACATGCATCATCAATTTGTATAACTGTTTTCATTACATCATTTACTTTATCATCTACTTGTTTAATTTCACTATCATGTTTATCTTTCAAATCTAGTATCTTTTGTTCTACCCTGACTTGATTTAGATTACATTCAATTTTTAATTGTTCAAATCTTTCTTCTACCCTAACACCAAATATTTCAAATTCATCATTTAATTCTTCCATTTTCTGATTAATTTTAGAATTTTCACTTTTTAATTCCCTAAGTTCTGTATTATTACTATCTATTTTCTGACTAAGTTTAGAATTATCACTTTTTAACTCTACAAACATGGTCTTCATCGTTATCATAATATCATTCAAAGCTTGACTATTATTATCATTATTAATATCACTACTGTTAGAAATATCAACACTTTGTCCAGTATCAGTATCAATTTCACTTGTCGGCATATTACTGTCACTATTTACATTATTTTCCTCGTTGTTTTCCATTTCTATATTTCTACATAAACTTTTCCTATTTCTTAAAATCATATAAATGCACTTTAACTATTTCACTATTAAAATGTATATTTACTTACATTCGTCACTGTGTACTAACTCCGATCTCGTGTATAGGCACCTGGTTTGATTTTCCCACGTTGTTTCTGGTTCTGTGAAGTATAGATTCTATGAAGTTCCAGAATGTGTGATGAATCTAGTTGAATGATGATGATTCAGGTTGTATGATGATTCAGGTCCCGCATTGGAAGCGTCATTTTGAAGAAGTAATTCTTTTCCCACGTTGTGGTGACATTTTGAAGCAGTAATTCTCTGCATGCCCTATGTTGTAGTAACATTTTGAAGAAGGATTTATGTCCCAAAAAGAATTACTCGTTCAGGTTGGGTTTTCTTTCCGGTAGAGCTGGATTCTCCTTAGGGTCGGTAGTTGGTACACAGGATATGAAAACACTTAAAAAATCACTAAAAAATGTTTCTTGTAGAAATAAATTTCACATTTATTTACTTTGTAGGTTTGCAGCAGATTAAGTATATGTAGGTGGTATTATTCTTCACCGTCAATTAAAATTAAATTATTTTAATTTCTGGAATCAATTATTCTTGTATTAAATATTACATTTTATCTTGAGAACTCTTATTGCTTCTATGTTTGTTGAAAGTTGTATGCAGAATGACTAGTGTAATTATTTTATAATTTTAAAGAACATTATTACATCACATGATGTTAATTTTAAATTCTATTGGTTAATAGTCCATTAAATATAAGGTTTAAATTTGATTTGTTAAATCAAAAAGTTAATTGTTTTAACATCCAATCAGAGTTTAGTTTACTTTCATTTAAAAATATGAAGTTAGAAAAGTGTTCTTATTACAGTTATAACAGAAAGCTTTATAATGTTGACAACAATGACTTAAAACAATTTTAAAAGCATTATTTAGAAAGACTGTTATGTAATACAATTTCTTTAATTGTTACTGAGACATTTTTATTCAACAATGAACAACAATGAATTATTTAGATGTTTTTCTTTATTTAAGTTATATTTAAATATTAAAAGAATTTTAAAATACAAAATTATTAACTTAAAACTTTCATATTTATTATGATATTAAAATCCTGCTATACGGTATGGCCGCGCATAGAATACGAACAAACAAATCAACAAACAAGCATTCATTTTTATATATTAGATTGAGATGTATGAAATTAATAATAAAAACATAGAAAAATATGTGCTAATGCTCTTGCCACTGAGCTATCCTAGGCAACCAATCTAAATGCAAATTTTTCTCTTATACATTTCAATTCCCAAGATAGCAGAAAGTTCTACAAAACATTGTTTGACACACAAGTGGCAGCTTCTTATTTAGGAAGACTTTAATGGGAATTTTTAACATTTCTTTATAAAGCCAATAGAACTTATTTGCATTTAGTTTGGAAGCCTAGGATAGCTCAGTGGCAAGAGCATTAGCATATAAAGCTAAATATTTTCCCTTCAAATATAATTTGTCTTTCAGTGAAAAAAAGAATTCAGAAATAATGTTTGCACATTGTTTTTCCCATAGAGAAGCACTTGCTTGAAAGACCCTTATTCCTGAAATTACATCAGGTTAGATCAAATGATTAAGAATGTTTAATTATATAAAAAAAGAAACCTCTAAAAACAAGATTATTTTCAGTTCTACGATCTGCAATTGATTCTAATTATACTCTGGTGCTTATCATGACAGAAGTGAGAGGACATCTAGGCCCAGCCGTCCACCCCTTGGGATACCTCGGTCGTCATGACCATACTCCCAAGTCCTAGTTCTAGTCCTCCCTATCCTATTTCACGTCCACATTCAAGTTCACGGTCCTTAAACCAACACCCCAGGGAGAGAGTGTTGGAGTTTGCAGTTCTGGGAATTGCTGAGCTACATAGTACATCAGGTCGCTCACTCCTGACGACATGAGCTTAGCCGGGAGGACTGCTGTTGCAGATCCACCGACCATTCCCCTGTTCTGCCTCCAGGGACGTGTCCTGCAGCTGTTGTGAGACCGGCTAGGGCTACAAGCCCAACAGTGTGAGGACTTTTAGTACATCCAGGTGCTCATCTCCTGGCGACCCCACAGTTTGTCGACGGGCCCGTAGGCCGAGCCAGGAACCAGTACAGTAGCTCCCCTCTGGACTGGTCCGAGCCGAGCCCTGGTGTGCCCCCAGGGACGCCTTCTGCAGCTGTTGTGGGCCAGCACGGAGCTCGCAAGCTCCAACAGATGAGCAAATAGTTCGACAAGGCGCTCAACTCTTGCCTACCCCACTAATGGTTCACGAGTCCCTTGGACTTGACCGGGAGGACTCTCTACAGATCCACCGACCTTTCCCCCAGTGCACCAGCTGGGGACGTGTTTGGTTGCTGGAGTGGGTCCAGCCTGAGCTATAGTACGTCAGGTCGCTCAACTCCTGACGACCTCACAGATTGTCCTTGGGTCACTCGGTTCCAGAGTCGGCGCTAAGTCCCACAGACCAAAGGACCGCGCTTCCTCCTTTCCTGAGCTTATTGACCTGGTGGTAATTCCCAGCATTACGCCCAGTATTGTCCCAACCAGCCCGTTTGCAAGACTAAGCCTAGTCGTGCCGCTGCTGTGAGTCAGCCCACTGAGCAATGTAGGCATCCAGGGAGCTCATCGCCCATGGTGCCCCCACAAAGGTCCTCGGGATTAACCAAGAGAAGGGAGCTTCTGATCTCCACAATCCTCACCACCGCCTCGCCACGACGGCCGCTGCTCCCGCTGTGGGCCGGGACATTTGAGCTTTAGTACAACAGGGCGCTCGTCTCCTGTTGACCCCACTTATGGTCCGCGAGTCCATCGGACTTGGAAGGGAGGACTGACTAGCAGATCCACCGACCTTTTCCCCACTACGCCACCGAGGGGACGCGATTTGCTGCTTAAGTGGGTGCAGCACGAGCTATGTAGTGCATCAGGTCGCTCGAGTCCTGACGACCTCACAAATGGCCCGCGGGTCCGGTCTGGACCTAGCCGGGAGGAGTGCAAGCAAACCACCGACCGTTCCCCTATCCGCCACCCGGGGACGCGCCCTGTTGCTGTTGTGAGCACAGCTGGGGCCCGATAAACAGACCCCCAGGGAGAAGTGAGAGGGCTGTATATTGTCAAAATTTATCCTACTTTTTTTGTCTGAAGAAAGCGATTATAATGATTCCCCTAGTGACAATAGGGGTTCACAGCCATAGTACACCAAGTCCACTTTTTTACTATTATGAGTAATAAAGCATTACATATTTTATTAAATAATTAATTCATTTAAAGTAAAAGCATAGTAATATATATGACAAGATAAAGTTAAAATGATAATTTTTATAGAGTAGTAAGAAAAAAAATTGGACTTGGTCCACTATGACTCTGAAACTTCCTTGTAAAAAATATATCTGACAGTATAAATAAAGAACTATTTATTATGATCACAAAGATGATTTTGATTTATATTTATATTATATATATATATATATATATTGTACGGTGGGCTAATGGTTGTGCTTCTTGCCTCTGGTCCCGAGGGTCGTGGGTTTAAACCTGGCCAGGGTCGATGGATTTTTTTAGGATGAAAAATCCAAGGAGCAAGTCCTCCGGGAGGGACTTTAAGCCATGGGTCCCGAGTCTGAAGATTTTCAGGCTCGTAAAAAATCCTTAAGCCTGAATAAAAAGGCCTATAAAGCAAAATTTATCAAATTTTCCCGTCCTAGTACTACCTTGGTTTCCTAGATGTCAGTATGCAGGCGGAACGCTGACCACGGACCACTCAAAATGACATCTGTACGATAACTAGTGTAACTAAATTAGTATGGTTCAAATTCTTCCCTGTAGGGGAAGAGCGCTTAAATCTCTGTTAAGGGAAAAACGGGCTTACAAGATACAAGAAGAAGAATAAAACACAATGGGAACATGAGTTCCCATTTTTAGTAAATCAGTCACAGTGTGAAATATTATCACTCTCATCATTTCCATCTACTCTAGAGGAAGTAGCTTGGAGTCCAGTATTTACATCCACTGGAAGATTCTTGAAATATGCATGATAAATCGTTGGAATGTATGGGAGAAGATCCAACTGTAAGATTTCGGTACATATTTTAATTTTTCCCGGTCTGTTCAATTGCTATAGGGATACGATGTCCTCAGTTGTGGTCACTGTGATTAACAAATTTCTGCAAAGCCAAAGTTGACGTAAAAAATATGTAGGAGTTTTCGCGGGTACAAATTTTAATATAAATATTTTCACTATTGCTTCTTGAATTGTTCACTATGTCAAGGAGACACTTTAACTTGATGTAATACAGTGTTAATGGTATCTTGAAATATGATGAAGCAATCTGCTCATAGCAAGTACAGGAATCAACTTGTAGAATGTAGCGTAAATGTGGAGCGTAGTAATGAGTCGACAGCTCGTCAAACATCTGTGTAGAGCTTGAAAGTTGTAAGTAACAATATAGCCTGTTCTAATTAAGCAGGATGGTCTACTCGAGGCTGGAGTAGAACTCAACTTGACCATGCAGCTTTTAACTTAAACATGGTAGAGACATAACAAACTGTCCCATATAGGAGCTTGAATGAAACTAGTGAAAACTCAACTTTACTACTTGAAGGTTGAGAAGCAACTATACTGTAGAGAGTCTATGTAGAACTTGTAGAACGTTGTAGAACTTCTCTTCAAGTACAAATAGCCTACCCACTAGGGATAACAGGACGGTCTGTTCGTGGCTGGAGCAGAACTTAAACTCTACCATGCAGCTTTTAACTTAAACATGGTATAGAGAGCTCGACCTTACTCCTAGAAGGTCGAGAGTAACTATGTAGAGAGAGCTCGACCTTACTCCTTGAAGGTCGAGTAATAACTTAACTAGGAGACACTACATACTAAACAAGAAACCAGCTATCAAAAACATTTAATTGATATAAAAGCTAGCCTAATCAAACACACAGATAAACAGAAAGAACTCACGGTCTGGGAAAAAAACCAGATCCAAAAAAAAAGAAGAAAGATAAACTCATGAATTTGAAACTCCTGCAAATTTTGATTTGATCCAGAGGTTCATCGGTCCAACGATAGAAGGAAGAAGAAAACCGCCAAGAAACAGCATAACACCAGTCGACGAGAGGCTACTGACGATGGAGATATAGCTCCAAAACTGCAGTCTAGAAGAAAAAGGATATGAGGTGAGGTAATAAAAAACATTAATTCAATTCATACCTCATAGTGTTTCTTCCCACTTTAATTTTGATTAAAAGGATAATATATCATTAACTAACTAACTCACTGGCACTATCGAACCCTAGGTTCATGGCCACACAGACGTAAGCTCGCCTTACATCTTTATCCTGAGCTAATGTTTTCCAATAATCTCCTATATAATCCCTCAAATAATGGTTAATGTTATTCGCCTACCTTTTTTCATTCTCCATTCATACCACATGTCCTGCCCATCACATTCTACCATATGAGGCTTAACTGTAGTTTTATATCTGGTTTCCCATAAAGATCATATAGCTCACTGTTATGTAGTCTTCTCCATTTGCCTATCTATTTATCTCTTTATTGGAGATAATTCAGAAAATTACTATGGGGTAGTGCACAGAGCTTCTGACTACAATTCATAGGGTCCTGGGTTCGTTTCCTGGTCAGACCATAGGAATATTTCTTAAAGGGAATTATTTGTGGTCGTCCATGGTCTGGATTTTGGTTAAGTTTCGGTTTAAAGACTCTCCTGATGCTTCATTATCATTAATTACCTATCATATTATCCTTCTAGGCACCCCATCTTAAGAGGTGAGTTACAATTCCACCATGACAGAAGAAAATACCAGAAATGTCATAAAGACAATCTGGTGGCATTGGTAAAAAAACAGTTTTGTAATACAAGTACATGATGCTATACAGCATTGTTACTAAATTTCACAAGCAACAATACACCCATTTATAGTACATTATAAATTTGGCTGTTGGTAATTTGTTACATTTTGCTTTTACGTAATATCAGATTATTTAAGTTATGACAGTTCTTTTTTTTTTCTATAAAAAACTCATGTCATGTTTGAAAGAGAAATTGATGAAAGTTACAAAAATATATTATTTCAGAGGTGGGGCAGCAGGTCAATATAAAAACAAGAAAACATTTATAAATTTAGCAAATTATAGAAAAATATTTTGATGTTTTGGCAGAATGGTATTTCTTTGCCATAAAGCCATGAGAGAAGCCTCTGTGATAATGTTGGGCAAATATCAAGCGATTAACTACATATGATAGTCTACAGGATAAGCAAATCTCTATTCCTGGAGAACTTCACGAATGGGCATCCAGTAAATTTCAAGAAATTGTGTTTTCATATGCTACCTCAAAAGAATATATAGTAGAAGACCATTTATTTAAAACTGAGATTCTTTTAGATTGAAGACTGTTAAGAGTACAAGAAGCATTCATTGTATCACACCTGTAGATGAAAACATAATTTCTATCAAAACCTTTATCACTTCATCTAAGGACATGTGAAACATTATTGTTCACCACACACCACACTGCCATTGTGCAATTACTGTTATATATTTTTAAATCTTCATATATAAAAATTTTGTGTCACGTTGTTTGTCCGCGATGGAATCCTAAACTACTGAACTGATTTTAATAAAATTTTGCACACTGTATGCAGTTTGATCCAACTTGAGACTTAGGGTAGTTTATAACTAAATTTATAGTCACATTATTTTTTTATTGCAAATTATTTGTTTATTATTTAACAAAGAGTTATAATTATCTGTGAGTTCCATACGATTCTAACAGATGGCGGTGTAAGGTAATTTGGTAAGGTGAACGTGAAATAAAAAATAAACAATTGGACTAGAAAACCAAGGGTCCCGGGTTCAAGTCCCGGTCTGAGCGTATAATTTTTCTCTTCAAATTGGTTTATTATTTAACAAAGAGAGATCCAGATGGCTGTGCTTTTTGTTGCAACCGCAAATTTCAATTGAATTACAAATATTGATTATTTCATAATTTAAGTGTGTTCAGTGTTTATTTTATTTTCAATATTATTAATTTCGTGTGTAAGTATTAGTTTTAAGTAATCTGGCTGAAAGACAGCAACTTAATTAAAATTTTTAATGTATACCTTAGCCACAGCAACGCGTGGCCAGGACTTCTAGTTTTATATATATTTTTCAACAACAATAATTTAAAACACCATACTGATATTTTCCACCGCTGTGGTCTCGAGGTAGCATGTTGCTTTGTCACGCAGCAGGCCCGGGTTTGATTCCCGGTCAGGACAGGCTCCTGGGAGAGGTTTTTTCGGGGTTTTTCCTTACCCGTAAGACAAATGTCAGGAAGCTTAGGATTCAACAGTCCCCGAAAATCATCTGGCCCATATCATCATCATCCTTCACCGGTGTGGAAAGCAATGGGGAAGCTACCATACCTATAATTCCCTAGTAAAGCTGCAAAACATATAATGAAAATCAAGTTTTTGTGAGAATAGGAACATCTTACCTCAAATTAATGTTGAGTTCTGTTTGAACATGTTTTGATATAATCCTCCATATCATCGTCATTCCTAAAATAAACCATAGCATGAAAATGCTATGATTGCAGTGAAAGATCTGCCCTCGGACAGAATTACTATAGTTATGGATGGACATTGATATTAAGTGTAATAATAAACTTCCTTATAATCTTACTTCTGATACCTTAAAAAATATATTTTTGATTAGTCAGATTCTAATTGTGTATAATAGATAAGTTAAACTTTAACCTCTATTGAAGGAGAAAAGGGAAAATATGAAATAATACATAAGTAATTGACTGGCACTATTGAATCCATAGGTTCGTGGCCATATGGACATAAGCTCTACATACATCCCTATCCTGATCTAATGTTTTTCATTCATCCCATTACCTCAAATCATGGTTAATGTTATTCTCCCACCTCATTATTGGCCTATCTACTGGATACTATCCCTCTGGCTTTCCTACAGAGTTTACATGCCCTTCTTTCATTCCACATTTGTCACATGTCCTGTGAAACTTACTGTCTATGAAACTTAACTGTTCTTATTATATTTGGTTTCCCATAAAGATCATGTAGCTGACTGTTATGAAGCCTTCTCCATTTGCCTGTCTGTTTATCTTTATTTGGTCCAAAAATTTTCCTAAGAACATTATTCTCAAACACTTGTAATCTTTTCTCTTCATTATCCTATTCTGCATGAACATTTAATAGTTTTTTTTTCAACTATTTCCAACTATTTAATATCTAATGATTTATTTTAGGAAGTAATATTTTGAAATTCTTTTTAATCAAGTTTTTGTGAGAATGGGAACATCCTACCTCAAATTAATGTTGATTTCTGTTTGAACATCTTTCAATATAATCTTCTATATCATCGTCAGCTTGCCCATACTGTTGAGTTTTATGTTGTGAACCCTGGATGACGATATCAGCTCCCTCCTCCAGCTGGCTGAAGAACCCCCAAACTAGGTCACGTTCAGCAGGAATTTCAAAATTCGTGACTCTATTTTTTTTCTTCTGAATGTAGATTTTTTCCCAAATGGTGAGTTCTTTCCTATTTTCTAATTGAAGGGTCCAGGGGAAAAACGATGAATGTCACATTCAATTCAAACTGAGATAAATGAATTTTAAGTTTTGAAACGCTATATCATTTATAATATTGTTTACAGCATTTTGAAATAAATATATTATGGGAGGCATTATATTGGGTTATAAATGGTCTAACAACTCATCCAACAATGTAAACTTCAAGTAAACTTATTTTATATTGTTGTCTCTTAGTACACAACTTACAGGGAAAGAAAGATGAATGTCCATTTTTTGAGCAAAAAAGGACAAAAATAGTTGGTTGATGATTACTATGCAATATTAACTTTTTTTAATTTTTGTAAGTTCTTGCATTTTTTATATGTCTAGTGGTTCATTGTATTAGGGAAAGCATAATATTTGATACCTCTTAATATAATATACAAGCTAATCTAACAATGAAAAGTACTAGGACTCTTCTTTCACGAAACTTTCTAAGTGCACAATTTATAGAGGAGGAAATGAACTTTTCTGTTTTACAGAAAATGCAAAAAAAAAAAATTCACAATTTGTAAAGCACTATTATTAAAGGTAAAGTAAAAATGAGTCAATTCTTAAGTTACAGAAACCTATGAACACAACAACCTTAGTTGGCTGATATTTTGCATCGAAGGTTGTCATAAAACTTATGTGCAGATTTTTCACAGAACTTTTTTAAATCTTGTAGGTCCTTAAATTTTTCGTGAGAAATGGGTGTGGTCCATCATAGCTTCTTGGTGGATGCAGAAATTCTCCTTCCTGTAAATGTGTTAGAAAATTTCTCTTGTGCTTTGGAAGTGTTATAACACTAGATGTCCATGCGCCATTGTACGTCGTTCGATGTAAGGCTAGTTGGGGCTGAGTGTGATCAATCTTAAGTTCACGTCTTGGTCTTGTAGGAATTGAACATTTTGGTTTAAAGAAAGTATCAAAATGTTTTCCCTAGCTTCTGAACAAACTTTGGTCACATTCTTCCACAATAAAAGGGCTTGGTTTCTGTCTTGCAGATATGGTCTCTCCAATGTGCAGGAACTTCCGCTCTATTTCTTTGATTAATAAGAGCCATGTTTCGATCGCATTCCATGTAGGAATGGCCTCTGATCAGATATACTACAGTGATGGTTTTGAAACGCTTTCGAACATGGACAAGATATTAAAAAAATCTTATAGCTGTATAGTTCTTATTCTGTCCACAACAAGAATCACAAAAGAATGTCAAATGTTCAACTTCATCCCCAAGAACATGAAAAATAAAATGATATAACATAGATACAACATCATCTGCACCTACAGACTCGTCGTAAGTGTAAAATACTGATTTACTACTCGAAAGAACATGGACATTAAACAAGTAAAATGATAACTGTCATTTATAATATACATCATTTGTACTAACAATAGGCAATTTTAAATTCTTTTGAAAGTCAAAACAAACAGCTTCATGTGAAGTGATTTTCTGAGTTAACAGGCGAACTTGGCGTTTTCTTGAGAAGAAAGATTCTGCTCTTCGTAAGTGGAATTCTTGTTCTGTGCTGAGGCCTTTTAACTCTAAATTCACTTTAAGTATCTCTTCAGGTATTGATGAATTTTATAGTGTAGTTTCAAGAGGTATTTTTTAACTTTGAACTCATCACACACACTGCATGTATCGGTGCGCGGGTAACCAAAGGAGATGTTGTATTTTGTGTTGAAGATGTGACGGTAAGTTTCATAAGATACAGGATTTGCAGGGTTCATTTCCAAGTACATGGCATGAAGCTTCTTTATATTCAATTCTTCTGGTAAATAAGTACGTTGGCTGTCATGAAGACTATAATGAGATGTTCTGCCTTTAAGTGATTGAATATGAGAATGAATGGCAATCTCAGTTTCCTGATTTAATTTATTTGGCCTAATATTGTGTGTACCACGTCCATCTTTACCAACAGAACCTGTTAGAACTAATTTGGTCTGAATTGTCTGAATACGTCTTGCTGTTACACCATGAAATGCCATGAAGGCCTTGTAACAAACAGGCACCTCAATCAAATCACTATCTCTAACAACGCGCACTTTATAACTGTAGGAGTGTGAGTCTAAATTTGCATCATCCTGGTTCTTCCTTTGTCTTCTTCGCTAAACAAAGTTAATGTTTATGAGTCCTCCTAGGTAGCTGTTTTGGGCATCATAATTATCCATGGCATTAAATTTCAAAATTAAGTTATTTTTATCTCTTGATTGATCACTTCAAAACATTTCAAACGAGAACAGTGGCAATCTGGTCCGGTCTCATGAGAACTGCACAATAATTTTTTCTTAACGTCACTCATCCTTCCAAGCCTGGGCCTCTTCTTCGGCAGCCTTGTATTATCTTCCACTTCTGCTTCACTCATGATTAATACAATATTAACTCCTTCAAAGCTGCACATAAACTAGAAATAACAGAACTGTGACAATGGTGAAAAGAAAATATTTATACAACAATGGTGTTCATAAAGTATTATTTCCATTGTTGCTCTATATTTTATTTTCAGCCAACATTGTGTCAATAATTTTTTATACACATCTATTGAGATTTAATGGACTCTCATTGTTTTTCCCCTGAAAAAGTGGACCTTCATCGTTTTTTCCCTGTTCACATTATTTTCAAAGCCTTATAAAACGTAACCCATAGCTTCTTTAAACAGTTTTTGTGATTTTGTGACATTCATCGTTTTTCCCCTGGACCCTTCAATTGTTTTAATAATTTAGTGTTCAAATTTATATTGTGTTTTTTGGACCAAGATTATATATATATATGTCCACTGCTGTGGTCTCGAGGTAGCGTGCTGCCTTGTCACGCAGCAGGCCCGGGTTCGATCCCTGGTCGGGACAATTTTTCTGGGTGAGGTTTTTATCGGGGTTTTTCCTCACCTGTAAGACAAATGTCAGGGAAACTTTAAGACCCAAACGGTCCCCGAAATCATGTGGCCATCATCATCATCCTTATCATTATCATTATCACCGGTGTGAAAAAGCAATGGGAAGCTACCACATCTACAATTCCCTAGTAAAGCTGTAAGCATAGCATGAAAATGCTATGATTGCAGTGAAGGACCTGCCTTCGGGCAGAATTACTATGGATGGATGGATGGATATATATATATATATATATATATATATATATATATAGAAGATTATATCAAAACATGTTCAAACAGAAATCAACATTAATTTGAGGTAAGATGTTCCAATTCTCACTAAAACTTGATTATTTAATATCTATCTATAATGACTTAGCCCATTATTGAGCCTTTCCTTTGTAAGGAGTTACTAGACCAAGTTAATTTTATGGTTACCTTATTTGCTCATAGATGTCATGGATGACATGCAGTCAACACACCGACCCAATGAGACAGGCAACTAAGGTATTGCTAGGACGATATCGGTCAATTTTGTTTAAAGACCTCTTTATTCAGGCTTAAGGATCTTTTATGAGCCTGAAAATCTTCAGACTCGGGCCCATTGCTTAAAGTTCCTCCCAGAGGACTTGCTCCTTGGATTTTTCCGTCCTAAAAAAATCCATTCTACCCTGGCCGGGTTTGAACCCGCGACTCTGGGAACTAGAGGGAGGGAGCATACCACTAGTCCACAGCAGCCAACAACTGTTTAATATACTCCTGGAATATGCAATCATATCTCCATTTTCATTCCTAATAATTATATTTGTTCTGTTTTCCCTCACCT
The DNA here is from genome assembly GCA_030220185.1 of Diploptera punctata. NCBI lineage: Eukaryota > Metazoa > Arthropoda > Insecta > Blattodea > Blaberidae > Diploptera > Diploptera punctata. The sequence goes on from JASPKZ010002319.1 coordinate 2,227,864, forward strand.
GTGAAACAAATGTCAGGAAGCTTAGGGCCCAACAGTCCCCGAAAATCATCCGGCCATCATCATCATCCTTATCATTATCATCACTCTTCATCGGCGTGGTAATGAACGGGAAGCTACCACACCTATAGTTCCCTAGTAAAGCTACAAAGTATAGCATGAAAATGCTATGTCCTCGGGCAGAATTACTATGGATGGATGAATGAATGTTTGTTTTCGCCTGAACCCTTTCTTTTTTAGCCTAATTCCCTGATATAGTAGCTTTATTTTTATAAAATAACTCAAGCCTGATATAAGGGATTCTTTCACTTCCAGATTTGAATTGGGACGCTAGTGAACTGAGATTTTTATGAGCATCGTAAAATAAAATACTGTAATTAATAGAATTAAAAAAAATGTTTTTCGACGTTTTCGCCATCTTTAACTTATTTGAAAACACCGCGATAAGTTTAGCGATGATATCAACAGAGGGCAGAGCTATCATAGCAGTTTTCCTTCCAATACAACTGGCTTCTGCTTCTGCTATATATGACTTTCGCAATGGAGAATATTTATAATTACTGAGAGGAGAGTCGTAGTGAGTAAACGTCTACAGTACCGGTGAATCGCAAATACATACCCTCTTCAGGTTTTTGAGACTTACTTGGGTGTGAAAAAGCAATTGTGAGCCATGTCCGGAAGAGATCCAGCATCTGATCAACTTGTCAATTTCAAGAAAAATCTGGTATGTAAAATTCGAAGTTTGATTAATTATTTTTTAAAAGTTGAGCGTACTTTGCGTTGTAAATTAACCTTGTATTTTTTGCAAGTCATGAAACGACGTAAAAATTAAGATAAAAAACAAATCGCATATTGCTGTTTTTGTACCTACTTTTGCCAAACTCCCTATAATAAAACTAATAAAATAAAGGATTACATTTTATTTAGCGAAACATAACTCCGATATTATATAATTTTGAGATTATATTTCAAAGTGATTAACGAAACATGATTTAAAAAAAAAGCTTAAAAGTGAATGGAAATGTGCTTTTAAAAAGGGGGCGTGTTTGATTAATTAATCTTCAATTTCGGTAATTTATCCCCTAATTTTTCCCATCCCCCTACTTTTTACATATTTATGATAGTGTTTAACATTGTTTTATTTGTGTCTACAATTCTACTAGAATTATATAAAACTGGTTTTGCTGAATTAAATTGGCCATGGCACACACAGTTACAATACAAAGAGGCTATTTAGTTTCCTAACTTTCTGCTTGTAATTAAATTTATTAAAAATAAATAAATTAAATCTATTCTTTCAATATTTTCCCGAATATGTTGGTGAGCCAATGGCAACTATCTTTAAAATTGTCACCAAAATTTAATATTTTTTTGTGTGTAAAAACTTTTATTTAATGTTATTAAAAAAGTTAATTTAGGGGGATGTCTCGTATAGTAAACTAGTGAAATGTGTATTTTGTAGTGCTTATAAAATTTTACTGATTTGTTTCTGGATGGTCCACATTTTTTTTTTTTTTCCAACTTTAGTGGTCCTAAATGTCATTTTAAAACCAAAATTACATAAAAATTCGGATGTCCACTTTTTGTGCCGTAACCATTAAAACAACTTCAATGAGCCATTAAATGTAGGAGATTTGTAAAAATCTTTTGTTACTGTGCACTGTTTTTTTATTTATCATAGTTCTAAAGTGTGTAACAGAAACCATCATGTAGGATAATCATTACAATAGGTGAATTGGAAATAAATTATAATGTAACAGTATATTCACAGACTTGTCCTTAGTTCCTAGCAAAATTCTTGGTTGTAGAACTCAACCTTGATTAATAATTATCTTCTAGCTAATATTAAATCCAAAAATAATTGTTTAAAGTTTTGAATACTAGAAAGTGCTTGGGACCTTATTTTATTACTGGTTTATCACACTAGTTCAGTTTAATAACTGGTTTTGTTTCAGTCTGATCTTTACATGTATTGTATTTTTTCCATATTTATATATTCTATATTTACAGATACAAGTATAGATTTTGTGATTTAAATTTTGATAAGTTTCATTTGTTAATTTATAGATAGCTGCCAATACTCTAAATACATAGGCCTATTTATGCCATGTCTTTTTCAAGTAAAATACTTGGTGTGCGGGATTACATAAGAGAAAATTTCTATCTGAAATGAGATGCCTAGATAGCATAGTCGGTTAATATGCTAGTATGTAGAACCAGAGTTCTTGGTTTCAAATCCCAGTTTGGGCAATTTATCTTCAAAAATTACTTGGGGTATGTCTACTTCAAAATTTTTTATTTATATAGAAATTATGGTAGGCTTTAATCATTTTTCATTAATTTTTCACTGTATGAAATATGAAAGCTAACTCCATAGTGTTTTCTATCAATCTTAGTAGTTTAAGAAATAACGAGGAAGAAAGTTCCTACTAAATTGTCAAGTATCTTCTAGTAGAAATGTATTGGTGATATAAAATGCATTGTGCCCCACTGAACAGACTTTATGCTGTTCATGTATGCATCTAAGGGATTGAAAACTGTACACAAAGAAAAGCACACTCCCACTGAGTATCTAGATGCCTGGGCCTGCAGTATGTCATGCTCACAAATAAAGGATTATAAAAAATAAAAACCAGAAGCTTTGCCTACACTGTCTTGAAGAAAATTCAATATTTCTAAATATTGATATATAATTATTCGCTGACTTTTATTTCTTTCCATACCGTAATTAAGTTTCATTTTTAAACATATTTATATAATTGAAGCATATGTATGCTATAAAATATATTTTCTTTTGTCTTCTGAAGCTGTCTATTACATAGAGTAGTATTTTATTTAATAATGCATTTCAGTTTTACAAATAATTAGCATTGTAATTTAAAGCTGGGCATGAAAGGGCTGACATATTTTGCACAGAGGTCCCTTATTTCAGGGTTGAAGTGTTTTTACATCCCATAAATCTACAACAAGGTTTCCATACCTCTACTTCCCTTCTGAAGTAAGCCATAATAAAGATTCTTACACTCTGAAAATATCCCCAATGAGTTTGAATTGGTGGACATCAAATCAGAGCCCCTGTATAATGAGTTTTAGCCATATGGCATAATTCCATTTTTCAGTATGTCTGGTTTTGAACAATGATGTACAATGAACTTTAGAAATGAAAATTGATACAAATTAAAAAATACCATACTCATACAACTGATAATTCCTATACGCATAAGTTTGTTTTCTATAAATTCATGCTCTTAATTGGATAAATGAAACTTTCATGTTTGAGGCATAGTTCCCTCTCTCATTGCATGCATAATTATGTCATAACTTTAGACTTTGTTGTGATTTGTGTTATATTTTAATCATATGATTTTACATAGTTGCTCATAGTTTCTGATAGTGGTTGATTTTTCTTACTTATGGCTTTATAGTTAATAATTACAGTGGTTATTTTGAAATATCACATCAAAATATAGTGGTTATATTGTTTTTTTTATTTTATAAATAAAAATCCACTGATCTGGGTTATGAACCTATAACCATTTGATTTTAATGACGATATATTACAAAAAATCTATTCAGACTACCAACTTTGTCACATTTCTGTTAATATAAATCCTCTGTAGGCAAAAATTGAAGAATATCTGTTAAGAAAGTTTTGAAGTTTGTTATTAAAAGTATTAATATTATTTCATAATTCTTATTTGAGATTATAAGACAAATGTTTTAGAAAATATATTGATAAAATTATGACATGATTTTTCTTATAAATTTCACAATATATTAGAGCACCAAGATCAGCTTCGCAACACTGAACCAATCAAAAGCATTAGGGGTTTATTTATTTGGGAGGGATGTGAGAAGCAAGAGGAAAATAATAAGTTTTTTGTTATTTAAAACTAATTGTTGTAATAGTTTCACACATCATTGGGACTGAACTAATGGGATGCATGCTGGTTTGAGTTCTCATGGGGAAAGAAATCTCATGGAATTTCAGCCAGTATAGGACCAGTGCTCACCCAGAATTAAGGATTTTTGGTAGTAACAGTAAGTAGAGGCTCCAGGTTGAGAAAATCAGCCATAATGGCTAGGGGACCGACGTGCTGACCACATATCATCCCCATACTAACTGAATGAACACCCACTTCTGTAATTGACATGTGAATGTGAGGCCAGCATCCATGGTAGACTAAGATCATTCTAGTTCTATTGTGCTATGTACATTTTTTGTTGTTGTAATGGTTGAATACAGTGATATCAATATTTGACTTTTGGCATTTTTTTAAAAAGTATCTGACAGCCATAGTTTCATCCTCCAATTTATTTATTTTTACATTTAAAATTTATTTTTATTGGAAAAATAGTTTCTTGAATTTTTGTTATAAATTTTAGGGAGGGAATGTCAATTGGTATCTACATATATTTCACACATCAAAAAATTGTTCTGATAAGAATTATGTAATGAAAATTGGAAATATATTTTATATATTAAAGTATGTGGGTTGATCTTGAAGTTATTTTCATGAGATCCTTATATTGAAATGTGCCATATAGCTTGAATGGGTGACAAAATTATTATTGGAAAATTCTTAGGATCTTAGGGAATTGGATATTGAGTGTATGAATTGGATTAAGATGATTGAGGATAGGGACCATTGGAGGCCTCAGTGAATACAGCATTAAACTTATGGGTTCCATAAGCCATGTAGTTAGACATCTTTGTATTAATTATCTTAGACTGGACACTCCAATAAATTATGAGCTAAAGTTTCCATTTCTAGCCTATATTTCTTGCATCTTCTTTTATAGTGTTCATCCCTAGGGCAGGTTCTTTACTGCAATCATAGCATTTTCATGCTATACTTACAGCTTTTCTAGAGAATTATAGGTGTGGTAGCTTCCTGGTGTTTTCCACACTGGGGATGATTATGGTGGCCAGATGATGTTCGGGGATCTTTTGAGCCTCAAAGCTACCTGGCATTTGTCTTTTAGATGAGGAAAAACTCCGGAAAAAATCTCACCCAGGAAGCTTGTCCTGACCAGGAATTGAACCCAGGACTGCTGCATGACAAGGCAGCGTGCAACCTCGAGACCACAGTGGTGGACCATTTCTTACATATTTGATAATTTTAACTCCTTTTATAGGGTTAAGAAAAGTTCATGCTCATTGGAAAGCTCTAAGCTAAAGTTGTTAGTATTATTCATTCAAAATATCTCTGCAGGCAGAAGAATTAGGAAGCTCTGTTTGTTGCTACACATGACGTCATATAAGGCAGTGTACACTGTCAGCGCCCAACGTCCCATTCCCCTCTGCTCTCATAGATAGCAGTGTCACATGTTCTATTCCTGCATACACACGACTGCAGTGCCCTCCGTCAACAACTGCACTTACTCCTTAAACGGGTAATACCCTGCACACTGATGCTCTTAAGTGATTGAAGATTTGTTATGAACAAGGTTTTTAGCAAATGAAATATCCGGTCTCGGAAAAAACCATTGTTGTATTTGGTACAAGTGTGTTTAACACTTTTGAAAGGGCATAGTAAAATTTATAACGAGTTCTTGTAGGAATACCGTCCTTAGCAGAGCAATGTTCTTCCAGCATTGTGAGGATTTTTTTATAGCTGCAGTGAAGTAGCTCCAGGTTGAGAAAACCACTTATAATGGCTGGGAGACCAAACCTGAAGGTCACATGTCACTTCTATACTGGCTGGATGATTGTCCATCTTTGTAATTAACACATATGGATGTCATGGGCCTTCTAGGCCTGTTCACCATGAATTTTTTAATAACGAAATTAGGTACTGTACAAGAACAATAAAAACTGCAGATGAAAGAAAAATAGTAGGCATTGAAATCAAATTCTTATTGAGAACAGGTAGTTATAGGCTTAGATAAACAATGAACATAAAAAATAAGAAAATAACTTAAAATTGTTTCTTCAATTGGCTGATTATTAAAAAAAAAATGTAGAACAAACTAGATCAATCTGTCCAATAGAATGGAAACCCACAAAAGTACCAAAATCAAGAAGTATTTTCTTTTTCTTAAGCCCTTTCCTTCCCTCTGCTGGGATTAGGACAATCCCTAATGGGAACTTATTGACTAAGTTAATTTAGTTAGTCATTTACCCATAGATGTCAGCGAGTGATAGGGGGTTGGCCTAGTGCCTCGATGAGACATCTAGTGGGTAACGATGGTATTCAAATGGGAAATGGTCAGTAACTTTTTCACAGAGGCCTTTTTATTCAGGCTTGTGGTTCTTTTGAGACTGAACATTTTCAGACTTGGGACCTATGGCTTAAAGTCCCTCCCAGAGGACTTGTTTCTTGGATTTTTCCATGCTAAAAAAATCATCGACCACAGCCAGGTTTGATGCTGTGTCTCTTGGAATTAGAGCAAGGAACATAGTCACTAGCCCACTGCAGCTGACTAAGAAGTATTTTCTTAATGGAATAATTTAGGTTTTCTTAGGAAGAGATGGCATGGGATTCCATTTATCCAAATGGTATAACTTCCTGGAGATTATGATGATGCTGAAGTTAGGCATATTTAGCTAATTACCTGTTCTATGGAACATTGTGGATTCTTTATCAGTACCTGTAGGCCTTGTACATTTATTTAGAATGTAAATGGTTATTGAATAATGAATAAGTTAAAGTAGCTGTTATATATTGATTTTTATATCCATCCATAGTAATTCTGCCCAAGGGCAGGTCTTTCACTGCAATCATAGCATTTTCATGCTATGCTTTGCAGCTTTACTAGGGAATTGTAGGTGTGGTAGCTTCCTGTTGCTTTCCACACTGGTAAAGGATGATGATGATGATGATGTTAATTATGATGGCCATATGATTTTGGGGACCGTTTGAGCCTTAAAGTTTTCCTGACATTTGTCTTACAGGTGAGGAAAAACCCCAATAAAAACCTGACCCAGAAAAACTGTCCCGGTCGGGGATCGAACCCGGGCCCGCTGCGTGACAAGGCAGCATGCTACCTTGAGACCACAGCGGTGGACTGATTTTTATATATGGTAAGTCCTTGAGGTGGTAGGAGGTTAAGGCACCCACCTTTCTAGACAATTTATACGAAAAATCAGCCAGGTGTCAGTCCTGCGTGACGACCACATTTACTCCATAAAGATTAATTACAACTTCATTGTATTACACAGTGAAAGTATAGACATGGTTATTGTTCATCAATTACATAACTTTAACCAGTCATTATGATTAAGGAATCTTTTTATGAAGGAGAATTTTTTGCAATAACATCATCGATATAAACTGTGTTAAGTGGGATCAGAGTATAGATTTGTTATCATAGTTCAAGTTGTTTTTATGAGTATTATTATTCTATTCATGGTTTAAAGTCCAACATTTTTATCTTTTATTAATGTTATAATTATTTCCATGTTGTTGTGTATACTAACAAGAAGAGCTATTATAAATGGAAAAAAAGTACATTCTCTTTTTTTATGTAACTTTAGTAAAAAAAACATTAGTTTGAGTTGGAAGGTTAATCTTGAAGTTATAACATTGTAACTAAACAAATCAAGTTGATTAAAATTTGAAAATACAGTATTCATCTAATAATTTCTTCTTCTTCTTCTTCTTCAGCTTTCCCCCACTTATAGGTTTGCTGTCTTCAGTTTCCATTTATCTCTATCATTCCAATCTCCTCTTCCAAATTCCTATCATCCATTATAGTTCTGACGTAGGTTTTCCATTTCCATCTTGGTCTGCCACGTTTATTTCTTCCAGGGGGTGACCATTGGTATATATATTTTGGCCATCTTTCATTTTCCATTCTTTGTACATGGTCATACCATTAAAACGTTTGATTTTCAATCCTCTTAACAACAGATGTGGTGACATTCATTTAATTTTTTTTCAAGAATAAAATATCCAATATCTTACTTTTTTAGGAATTAACACTATGAGGTATCATTTATTTAGGTAAAATTTTATCACCTTACCTCATAATCTTCTTTTTAGACTAGTTTTGGAATTTTCTTCTTCAGTTTCATCCTCGGTATACTGAGGTGAGGTGATAAAATTTTACTTAAATGTCCAATATTTTACTTTACCCCAGTATACCTATGTTCTGATCCCATTCAGGTACGTAGTGCAAATTGAAGTTTTAATAATTTTTTATTTAGAAATTTTTGAACATTGTAAGTAATATCACATTAGGTACTTTGGACGTATATCTAGACTTGGTTTGTCTTTCTGCATAGTCGGTGTGTTTTATCCCTATGTTCACTGATTCTTGATAATTAAAATCTATTGTGTCATATACTTCATCTGAGAACGAGAAATAAGAACCTAATCAGTTTGCTGGTTTTGGAAATTTAACCTAGATCTCCTAAATAAAATGATTTCATTGTTGTTGTTTGTGCCAATATAACATCTTCATTAATGGTGTTTAAAATTCTACAAGCATTTCTTTGTCACTACCAAGGATAACCAGTTTGAATGTTTTGAATACAAATCAACTTGTTTGTATCGTAACTTATCTCTTGAGGTAAAGTGATAAAGTATATATTTATCCACCAATGGTTTGGAAGTTCTCGATTTTAGTATACAAACACAGTTTTGTATTGTGAATTATTACAGTAATTCTTATTAATGAGTGTTTTTGGCCAGTATTATATTGTGTGAACCTATGAGATACATTATTTGAATTTAAGAATAGGATGTGACAAAAAAGGAATTACATCAGGAAATAAGAAAGGGGGAGGAAATGCAATGACTAATGATTTTACATCAATAGAAAAATGGCAAAAACATGATGATGAATTTTGGTTAAAGTGGGTGAATTTAAGTATGTTTATTTATCCCACCCATACTTCCTGCATTGGGACATGGGTGCTCCCTAATGACAGTTTCTTAACCAGGCTAATTTAGTTATGTTTATTTACCTACAGATGTCAATGAGTGACATGTGGTTAGCACATCATCTAAATGAGGCATCTACTAGGCAATTATGGTGTTACTTGGATGGATAAAGTTTGGTTAAATCTTGTGCAGAGGCCTTTTTATTCAGACTTGTGGTTTTTTGATGAGATTGAAAATTTCTGGAATCGGGACCCATGGCTTAAAGTCCCTTCTGGAGGACTTGTCCCTTGAATTTTTCCATCCTAAAAATCCATTGACCGTGGCTGGGTTTGAACCCACAACCTTCGGGACTAGAAGGAAGGAACATAACCACTAGACTACCGTGGCAAAGTAAAGTGATCTCATTACAGGCCTGAAGAGGTCCTTGAAGTAGTAGGAGGTTAAGACTACCACCCTTTTAGACAATAGGCCATGGGGTGTCAGCCAGATTGTCAGTCCTGTGTGACAGCTGCATTTACCTTTGGAACAAACATCTGGTACTCATTTCTGGTAGAGGACCATAGTGCCACCAGAATGTTTGGGACAGTTTATAAATCCTGACCCACTAGGACTTGAACTCTCGACCTTCCAGCTTGTAACGAATTGCCTTAACTAACTATGCAATGGAGTGCCCCCAAATTTAAGTACAGTGATATGAAGAGTCAAATGCAAAAACAATGAATGTTACTAATTTTTAATTTTTCACCTAACTGTACCAGCCTGTATTACTGGTGTCGTAGAATTTTTAAATAGAGTTTCAAGGCATAAACGATGATAGTCTAGGATATATCAGCATAATAAAATACACTGCACAGGAGAAGAACAATACTTTAAAATTTATTTCCTGCATTGCTTTTGCATTTGATTCATGTGGAAGTTTTATTTTTATTTTTATTTTTAATCATCAGTTTATTTAAAATTACTGGTACATTATTGATGCATTGTAAGTCCAGTGGATCATGAAAGGGAAACATATTGTTAAAGTTAAAGAAAAAATAATGTACACTGTCCTTACAAAACATATTAACAATAAATAAGTAAAAAAAAATAGTGTGTTTCTGACTACTTACAACATATAACAAGTTTTTTGTTTTGCTGAGGATATCTTTAAAGGACTTAGTTAATTTAGAATATATAATTTCTAAATTTTATACTGGCAATTTATTCCAATAATGAAAGATTGTTATTTAACATTTCATGAGAAAAATAATCCAACGTTCAAGAAATATATTATTTTAATGCACCAGTTTGTCCTTTTTTTTTCTGACATTTCTGGTGTTCTCTCCTGGTATTGGTGTAATTGTGTAACCCACTTCTGAGGTTGGGGTGCCTGGAAGGCAGAGTTACATTGCCCCAATGATATGATGTGTGATGATGATGATGATGATAGCGGTGCGCCAGGAGAGTTTCTAATCCTAAGCTTAATCTAAGATGAATATGAATGATGATGATTGCGATGGCCATATGATGTTCGGGGACCATTTGGGCCTTAAAGTTTCCTGACATTTGTCTTACAGGTGAGGAAAAACCTGATAAAAACCTCCCCGACCTCGGATCGAACCCAGGCCACTGTGTGACAAGGCAGCATGTTACCTCAAGACCACAGCGGTGGACACATTCAAGAAATATAAATATTCATATTTCATATGATTGTGGTCTTATTTCTCATTTCTCAGATTTTTTTTCTAAATAGCAGGTGGGGATTTAGCATTACATCAGCAACACACATGGTTTTTGTCTATTTTTGCAGTGTGTAATTTGTTGATTTCATTTTGTATCCATATTTAAAAGAAGAATGTACATGCTTTTTTTTTATTATTGCCTGACCTCAAAATGACCATCATTACACGATTCATTGTCAGCTGTCTTGTGTTTTTTTTATTCTCTATCTTACTTATTCATTTCCTCTTCTACATTGCTGGTGTAGAGATTCTCCAATGGAATACCATTCGCTTGTATCCATAGCTAACATCACTAATCCCCAGTTCACATCACTCATGGAGAGAAATTCTGATGTTGTACACTCATGTTATCCACTCAAATTGTTTTTTTTTTGTGGATTGTTTCTTCATAAATTCTTAGGTATCTGCCCTCTCCCATCCTAAATTAAATGACCACACCAGTGTAGATAATTTTGCTTTATAAGATCTTTGGTACCTGAAGTATGTCTTCAGTGGTTATATTTATAATTCTATGTCTGCAAGTCTTCCTTATATTTTCCTGAGATACCCAGTTCTCTACAGTGCTTCACTTTCTTTAGAAGCTGATCAGCTTTTGACTTATAAAAGTTAAAATAGGCACACATGTTTTTTTATATACAATCAGTTTATTTCATTTGGATAGGCTACTTGATTCTTTCTAAAAAATAGTGTTTAATACCGGTACTCCAAATGTTCAGCATGTTTTAATCAATTCTACTATTTAATTTGCTTTCAATTTTTCCACTTGAACTTACCACTGATACTAAATATTTAAAACAATATCCATCCATCCATCCATCCATCCATCTATCCATCCATAGTAATTCTGCCCGAAGGCAGTGTCTTACACTGCAATCATAGCATTTTCATGCTATGCTTTACAGCTTTACTTGGGAGTTATAGGTGTGGTAGCTTCCCGTTGCTTTCCACACCGGTGAAAGATGATGATGATGTCCAGATGATTTTCGGGGGACCATTGGGCTCTAAGCTTCCTGACATTTGTCTTACAGGCGAGGAAAAACCCCGAAAAAAACCTCACCTAGGAGCCTGTCCTGACCGAGAATCGAACCCAGGCCCGCTGTGAGATAAAGCAGCATGCTACCTCGAGACCACAGCAGTGGACTAAAACAATATTTTTTTTTATTTGTGCACAACATAATTAGTATTGTACAGTTTTTGTCAGTTTTATTAATTTACTAGCTGCTTACTCATAATTGATATATGCTGAGTTTGATTTTGATGAAACAAAAATTGGGGCTGCTAGAACATAAACGAGCAATGGTGATGCGAGTGATGTCCTGCTGCCTCTTATAATAGATAATCCAGCGTTGCCTGGGAATCTACTTATCCTGATCTTCTTGGCATCACTGAGCTGAAAGACAAAAATGGTTATTGTGATTATCCGTAAAAGATAGACATATGCTGTCGTAGAATTTTTTGTAGAATGTTTTGAGATATTCAATTCTTGTACATTAATTTAGTGTATTTGTTATGGTTTAGGCAGCATAAGCCATTTAAGCGTCCAGAAAGTGATTTTAGTGCCACCAATGCACTTTTTTTAGCTCTGGCCCTATAGCACATATGTTATATATCGATGGTGGGCAATGAAAACCTCAACCCCATTTTGGTAAATTTTACAGGAGAAACAAATAATTGTTTTAAATAATTATGAAAATTGATACAGCAATAGTTCCCACATATTTTACTACATAATACAAGTCAAGTTATTAATAAATTTGTCTGTGTTCTCAACAGGTTATGCATCACATATTTCTGTACTGGCTACTGGAGTTGTGTGGTTTTCAATGACTGATGGAGTACGAGGTTTTCATTGCCTACCGTCGATATGTTAATTGTCCTAGAAAAATTCTCTAAATTGTGGTAAAAAAAAACCCATTCAAATCGGTCAAGCAGTTTTTCAGTCTATAAAGAACAGACAGATAGGCAGACATTCTCTCGCTCATTTTTGTATATAAAGATGGATAACTGAATGTTATGGCTATCAAAACTAGGATCTGAAATATGAAATGATTTTAATAAAAGTAAACATTGCATTTGCTTAAAAACTGAGGAAGAAATTGCTAAAAGCTCAGATTAATTGGCTCTGAGATTTGTACTCAAGACATTCCAATTGAGATTCAGGTGCCAACTAGCTTGATTTACTTCATCGCAATAGAACAAGGTATTACAAGGATAATGGTGTGAAAGTTCATATGTTAAGTTACATAATAAATAAACTGTAGAAAACTCTAGTCTGTCCTTCAAAACTGGCCACTAAAAAATGAAACCACTGCCTTCATATGTTATAACACAGTTCATTGCTCCTGGAGGTTGTATAGTAAGACATGTTCAAAGTCAGGTGTTTCATAAATTTGTTCACTAAACTCATTCACTGAACTTTAGTCTGTAAATAATGCTTTCAGGTTTGTCCTTGTATATAGATAAGATGTATGTATTGACATTGTGGTATTTAGATAAACAGTAGAACACATTTTTCTATTTGGTAAATTATTAAAGAAGAAGGAGTTAAGTATTTGAAAAGAAAGATTTCCTATAAACTGAATGTCCTACAATACTAAAACATCATACTATGAGTTAAAACATAATATACATGAACTCAATTATTAAAGAATGGAGACTACAACCACATGGCAGCATACCACTTAATAGATTATATAATTTAGACACCCTATTATTTGCAGATGACATTGTGTTTATGGCAAATTCAGATGATGACCTATAATGTTCAGTCCACTCTTTTCACAAATTGCAATAAACTACAACATGGAAATCTCAACAGACAAATCTAAAGTCATGGCTTTCCTAGGAAAAGACCCAGTTTGCAGTAAATTGTTATTAATAATAAAATATCGGAACAAACCAACACATTTAACCATCTCGTATACCAAGTTACATACGAAGAGGAAAAAAGATTTTAGTAAAAAAATTGTAAAATTTAACAGAGTAACAGGAATTATAAATAATATTTTCAAGCCAAACACAGTACAGCAACACACACAAACTAGAATTTATAAAACACTGGTCAGACCAATATTATGTTACGGCAGTTAGGCCTGGACAATTCGCAGTGTAGATTAACAAAGACTAACTGTGGCAGAAATGAAATTTATGAGACGTACTGCAGGTTACTCAAGAACAGACCGTAAAAGGAATTCTGAGATTCTCAAAGAATTACAAACAGAATCAGTCATGGAATATGTACAAAAATACAGAAACAACTGGAAATCTCACGTAAGAAGAATGAGCAGAACAAGAATACCACGTCAAATCTTAAATTACCAGCCACCAGGCAAGAGATCTTTGGGCAGACCCTTCAAACGTTAGATTGAGACCGTAACATACCACTAGGTCTATAACATGAAAGGAAGAAGAAGAAGGAGTTAAAACATTAAAAACAAAAGGCTGCAATAAAATAGTTTCATTTAATTAATTTATAAAGTGGTCCCAATCTTATTAAACCTGAGATTAAACTATTCTAGTTGGGTCAGAAGTTGGATGAATAACCATCTACTTCCAAATAGTCCAATGCAGTGGCAGCCATTCAGGTGAAATTAATGAAGTGCTACTTCATTTGTTGTATAGTATTTTTAAAATAGTATTTATAATTGATGTTCTGCGCCATAGCCTAGTGGTTAAGGCAAGATGTCTTGGAGCAGAGCTACAGGACTTGTGCTGATTTCAGTCACCATGGGGGAAGAAATTTTCTCGTGAAATTTCAGCCAGAATGAGACTGGTGCCCACCCAGCATAGTGAGGAATTTGGGTAGCTACAATAAGTAGCGCCTCCAGGTTAAGAAAATCAGCTATAATGGCTGGGGATATGATATGGTGACCACATGTCACCCTTACACTGGCTGGATGATCATCTATCTCTGTGATTAACACATGTCGATGTGAGGCCAGCAGCCGGATAGTAGGCTAAGAGCCTTCTAAGTTTGTTGCTCCATGGAGTTTGTTTTTGTATTTATAATTACAGTTTCCTTATTTGACATTTTGTTCACCCTTATTTTATGCTTTCCTATTCCCACATGCTGCCTACCATTAGCTTGAATTGCTTAACTTCGAGTGCTAGTAGAGTGTGAGTATGAGGAATATGAAAGGTGAAAGATGAAGCTATAATTTTCTTCCTGAAATATAGCTGCAATGTATCGGTTGCCATGACAATGAAGAGGAAGCCAGGATTAACGAAAGTCCATCTGCAAGGCTAGTAAGAGCTGTACGAAGCATAGATTTCTCTAGTATCAATCATGGTTTCAATCCTCTTTTTAGCCTCTTGAACTTGTTCAAAGCCATTTTTGATAGAAAGTATTGTATAGTGGAGGCCACAAGAGGTTGTAACATTTCTTGGTTCTTAGAAATTTTTTTTTCATTTTTCACTTTAGTATGTGAAATAATAGTGAGCGAGTGGTTGTAGTATCAGATTGCATGTTGCTATTTAATAATTTATAAATAATGTAATTATACAAAAAAAAAACCTCATAATGACAAATTAATGTGAGCAATAGAAATTATAAGGTATAATCCACATAGTTTACCTTCAGTTATTTTTATGAGAATTTTTCTGAGGGAAAATAAACTGTATAAAAGAGCTTGACAATTCATTTAGATTGTTGACCTGCCACCAATCCAATGACTACCGTGATTGCTACTAAATTCAAGTTTGTCAATCTAATGCAGAAAAGAAGTCTGTACCACAAAACCAGTTTCACCATTTTTTTAATGGGTCTATAACAACTACAAAAAACTGAAATTCACAGCTTTTGATTTTGCAAAAATAATCTGAACCATAATTAGGATTTTATAAAAATTACTATGGACTTAACTATTTTTATAGTTCTTACAGTAACTAGCATAATATTGGGCACAGGAAGATGTTGTTTACATTTAAAACCTGTCAAATAATAATAATATATATATATGAAAACTAGTCCATCACTGTGGTCTTGAGATAGCATGCTGCCTTGTCACACAGCGGGCCCGGATTAAATTCCTGGTCAGGTCAAGGTTCCTGGGTGAGGTTTTTTTGGGTTTTTTCGTCACCTGTAAGACAAATGTCAAGAAGCTTTTAAGGTCCAAACAGTCCCCACATCATCTGGCCATCATCATTATCATTCATGGTGTAGAAAGCAATGGGAAGCTACCACACCTATAATTCTGTAGTAAAGGTGCAAAGCATAGCATGAGAATGCTATGATTGCAGTGAAAGACCTGCCCTTGAGCATTGTAAATAAAAAAAATATGGAAACTATTAAAATATGAATCTCTGGTCATTGTTCAGACTCAGTTTTTATGTCAACTGATTAAGTTCAAACATGACCATATTCAGTGGACTTCTTCATGGCATACAAATTCTAAGTATAGTTTCCTTTGGAAGCAAAGTAAAGTCATTGAATCTGTGTCATAGTTTTATGGAATACAGAACATTTCAATCGTAAAGAAGATTACTAAGCAAAAATATGGGGTCTTTCATGCCAAGCTTTGAATTGTTATGCTGTTGATTGTAGGTCACATTTTTTTATAAAAGAAGTACTATCTACCGCCATTAAAATTCTATTTAAACATTACATTTTGGAATTAAAATGATCATAAAAGTAGTATTTATATTTATTCAGGGCAGTTCTTGCCACTATCCACAAGATCACAACATGGCTTGTAGAACTCACTTTATGGTAGAAAAACATGTCTTAGGTCTGTTAAAAAAAATAAAAGCTTAAACAATAGCAGCAGAAATTCTTCCCTTCAGGTTTATTCCTTTTATTTTTCCTTATCCTTATTCCTTAGAGCATCAGGCTGTGTTCTGCCCTTGCTCTGTAACTGTCTTAATTATGCGATATTATTATTTTTTTTTTGCCTAGAAATGTTTAGGCAATTTATGAACAGTCTGAATTGTCAGGAGGATGATTAGTCCTGGGAATGGTTCCACTGAAGCTAGAATTTTCCCTACTAAATTACTACTTCTAACTTGATGATCTTGGAAATCATTGTTTTAAAAATTATCATTTTTGTTTTATTAGCATTTAGTGACTAAAAATAACTAAAAACAATTAAATTGATAACTCTTATCAAATCATCAGTTGTTTACATAATATTTATCTCTCAAATAGCACTTATATGTTATATATCTTTTTTATTTTCTTGTTTTTTACGATAAGCAGAATTAATGTAAAGTACATTTTTATCAGTCAATATACACTGTAGTAATAATGAAGTAATAATTAATATATATTGTATTTAACTTTACTGCATGATGTAGTGCTGGAGCAGAAAAGAGTAGAATTTTAAAACTTTTAAATTGATTGCACATATGAAGATCAAAGTTGGAATTCATACCATATTTCAAAGTATTGTAATAACATTTCAAGAGGTTTGCAATATGGTAGAAGCCAGAAGGTCGCAGGTTTGATTCTTGATTGGATTGGAATTTTTAAACTGGTTTAAACCTTCTGGAGCACCAGGCCCTGAAGTTGACTCGTGCTCTAATAGTAGTGAATACCAGAAGCATGCTCTGGGAGTAAATGCAGCTATCATACAAGGGTGACATTTAGTGCCAATTTTGTCTGGAAATGTAGGAGCCTTAGCATCTATCTCAAGGGATGCCTAAGGCATGTAGTCAAATCACTTTGTCTCCTGTTTCAAGAGGTTTATATGTATTATAACTTGGCAGAATTGGTTTAACATTGAAATAAAAAAAAAAAGACAACCCAGCTTACATCTCATGCAAATTACCTGCAAAGATAGTAACCTCTGTACATTCATACAATACTGTATATTATTTAATCATTTTAGGTCTGAATATCTATCACAGATCTCCAGGGGTTGATCAGTCTCACTGAGATTTCATTGTGGTTTTCTAAAATCATTGAGGCAAATGCTACGTTAAATTTCATTATGATTTACTTTACTATTTATAATTTTTTATAGTTAATTAAAACATCATTAAATTGATACAAGGTATACAAGTAACTAACTCACTATTGAACCCAAAGTTCATGGCCGCATGAACATAAGCTTTCCATGCATCCCTATCCTGAGCTAACATTTTCCAATCATCACTTGTATAATTTACCTCGCTCAAATCATGGTTACTATTATTCTCTCACCTCATTCTTAG
The DNA here is from genome assembly GCA_030220185.1 of Diploptera punctata. NCBI lineage: Eukaryota > Metazoa > Arthropoda > Insecta > Blattodea > Blaberidae > Diploptera > Diploptera punctata. The sequence continues at coordinate 2,245,562 of JASPKZ010002319.1, forward strand.
CCTACCTACTGGGCACTTTCCTTCTGGTTTTCCTACAAGGACTTTCCATGCCCTTCTTTCACTTCCCATTTGTTCCCACAATATATACAAATACAATTCAAATACACAGCCTACAGATATATCCATATATTTAAAAGATTTTTAGGATCTCAATATAAAACTGAAATAAACTTGCAATTAAATGAAGTGGTGCTATTGATTTTATTATACAGTGTGATCAGTATAGCATTGGGCAGCAGACGTGGGGTTTGTGCTGTGTGATGTTGTTATGTCTGCACGTTTCTTTAATTGAGAATTGTTTCCTGTTCTAGAAAATATTGGGTTTAATATTGGAAAGCTAAAATCTCAGTCTGTTTCGGTACATAGTTTTGATAGACAGAAACCCCAGTCTGCTGTCCAATGCTAGACTGATCACACTGTATAAACCATAATATTTGCTTTAAAACTTCTGACGTTAGAACAGGCCAAAAGGATGATAAACTATTTATAGTAGAAATATTCTGCCGTTGATATATTGTTTTTTAATATTAAAACATGTGATAAAATGTATATGTACTTAAATAATAGGAGATAAATATGCACTTAAATATTAAATATATGTATATTTTTATTTACTGAATTATAGTAGATAATTAATATATGATATAAGCTGAATTCTGTCTACTAATCCATCCATAGTAATTCTGCCCGAGGGCAGGTCTTTCACTGCAATCATAGCATTTTCATGCTATACTTTGCAGCTTTACTAGGGAATTATAGGTATGGTAGCTTCCCATTGCTTTCCACATTGGTGAAGGATGATTATAATAATGTTGATGATGATGACCGGATGATTTTTGGGGACCATTGGGCCCTAAGCTTCCTGACATTTGTCTTATAGGTGAGGAAAAACCCCGAAAAAACCTCACCTAGGAGTCTGTCCTGACCAGGAATCGAACCCAGGCCCGTTGCGTGACAAGGCAGCATGCTACCTCGAAACCACAGCGGTGGACTGTCTACTAATAATAAATAATTATTCATCATCCTGTCATGCTGTAGTCCTGAAAAAACTGTTAAGGTCTACAAAAATTATCCAAGAGTCTCTTCCTTGGCTGTCCCAACAACCTTTTACCATTTGAATGGTACTTTAAAATTGCCTTAGATATCCTGGATCAGGACATATGGTTTACATTTAATGTCAGTTCTGTTGATAGGCCTACTAATAATATTTATTATAGGAATAATATTACTTGTATTTGATAATATTGACAATGGAAGTGCAGTTTACAATATAGTGAAATGTTTGTGAAACATACAGTGAGATACACATACTTGGCAACCTCCTTAAGACTTGCCTGACCAGATTGTTAAGTAGAGAGAAACTTGTTTCAATATTCAGAGAAAGAGTGTTACAAGTCCTTTATATCACATTATAACATGTTTGAATAGCTTCATGCATTTAAACTTTTAAATGCAAGAAAAGAATGAGAGAGAGAGAGAGACTATGATTTGCCAATTACGGCATATTTTGTCACATGCCACTATTGTTTTCATCATTGATACCAGTATACGATTATTCCTGCTTCCACATTAAGTACACCCAAAAGACACAAGGAAACAGTTCTAGGAAATTTCAGATCTTCCTATAACCCAGTGTATTTTGATTGTTCCAATTTTCCATTTTCTCCGTTTCCTTTCATTGTATACTGATGACAAATACTTATTCTGTGTTTTATCATTAGAGGGCGGATTTCTGCATATTTGCATATTTTATTCCTTTAAAGATAAACATATGCAAGGAAGAGGAAAATGCATCTCATGTCATTTGGAATCAATTGGCAAAATTTTATAGTGCATATTAATGCATATTCATGGGATTAGCGCATATTTCACTAATATGTGCATATGGGTGCATATATTATACTTTCTTCTCTATTTAATATTAAGATATTAGTTTGTAACCCCATAAAATGACAAGTTTTTGCTTTATTGTCATGTTTTTGCAAATGAAGACAATTTTGTTTTAATAGAAAACCAGCATCCTTATTTTTCATTTTCACACAACAGTGACAATGCCAAGCAGGGGATCTGCAGTTTTAAATCTCAACAGGTCAATAATGCAATCTGGCCTAAACCATTTCTTGAAATGAAGATTTCGGAAGAGATGAACATGCTTGCCAACAATGGACAGTTTATTGGTGGTAATTTTCTTGTTTTCGTTTTCAACTGGTGATATTCTTTGAAGTTTGAACATTAGCTTTATTGAGACTGTCGGCATACACGACAAAGACTCAAAAATCATTCCTGAAATATACTTTCATTTATGCAAAATATACTTATTTTCACACAAAGGAAGTCTGTTGTACATTATTGACCACAGTTACAAAACAAATTGGGAATCAAAGTTTAAATTATTTTCTCAAATACCATTTTGTGAGTGTTAGTGGACTAAGACAATGTTTTCAATGCCGAAGGAAAAATCTAGTAAAATATCTTTGCTTCATCAATGGATTGGTGGGAATCCTACATTAACAACAAATGGTAAAATTGTCCTATGCCAAGTCTGCAACAAACGTGTGAGCATTTTAAATAACTTATTATTATTTTGTTTAGTTGTTCCTTGACTCACCTCATACTTCTTACATAACTTATTATCAGTTTATCACATTATTAAATCAATATAATTCTGCACTGAATGTCTTTTCATATACAATAAAGTAAGTTGATATTACAGATAAGATTAATGAGAATGACACTATAAAATACAATTATTATTAATTAAATTAATATTGGGAAGCTAAAGCTATTACTATGATAGAAATAAGTAAATTAATAAACACAATTAAATTATTGTAAATCAATGGTAAAGAGAAAAATTTTTGCCTGAACCGGGAATCGAACCCCGAACCTTTAGCTTTCCGTGCTAATGCTCAGACCACTGAGCTAATCCAGGCTTCATTCCCATCCAAGCAAGAATCCTTCCTTTACCTTTACTCTACTGGCCCCACATTCAATTGCAATGAATCATCATTCACAAATACACAATGAATGGCTTCTACCTGAAGAAGACATGAAGGGACTCCACACAGCTATAGCATTATTTATTAAATTAATATTGGGAAGCTAAAGCTATTACTATGATAGAAATAAGTAAATTAATAAACACAATTAAATTATTGTAAATCAATGGTAAAGAGAAAAATTTTTGCCTGAACCGGGAATCGAACCCCGAACCTTTAGCTTTCCGTGCTAATGCTCAGACCACTGAGCTAATCCAGGCTTCATTCCCATCCAAGCAAGAATCCTTCCTTTACCTTTACTCTACTGGCCCCACATTCAATTGCAATGAATCATCATTCACAAATACACAATGAATGGCTTCTACCTGAAGAAGACATGAAGGGACTCCACACAGCTATAGCATTATTTATTAAATTAATATTGGGAAGCTAAAGCTATTACTATGATAGAAATAAGTAAATTAATAAACACAATTAAATTATTGTAAATCAATGGTAAAGAGAAAAATTTTTGCCTGAACCGGGAATCGAACCCCGAACCTTTAGCTTTCCGTGCTAATGCTCAGACCACCGAGCTAATCCAGGCTTCATTCCCATCCAAGCAAGAATCCTTCCTTTACCTTTACTCTACTGGCCCCACATTCAATTGCAATGAATCATCATTCACAAATACACAATGAATGGCTTCTACCTGAAGAAGACATGAAGGGACTCCACACAGCTATAGCATTATTTATTAAATTAATATTGGGAAGCTAAAGCTATTACTATGATAGAAATAAGTAAATTAATAAACACAATTAAATTATTGTAAATCAATGGTAAAGAGAAAAATTTTTGCCTGAACCGGGAATCGAACCCCGAACCTTTAGCTTTCCGTGCTAATGCTCAGACCACCGAGCTAATCCAGGCTTCATTCCCATCCAAGCAAGAATCCTTCCTTTACCTTTACTCTACTGGCCCCACATTCAATTGCAATGAATCATCATTCACAAATACACAATGAATGGCTTCTACCTGAAGAAGACATGAAGGGACTCCACACAGCTATAGCATTATTTATTAAATTAATATTGGGAAGCTAAAGCTATTACTATGATAGAAATAAGTAAATTAATAAACACAATTAAATTATTGTAAATCAATGGTAAAGAGAAAAATTTTTGCCTGAACCGGGAATCGAACCCCGAACCTTTAGCTTTCCGTGCTAATGCTCAGACCACACGAGCTAATCCAGGCTTCATTCCCATCCAAGCAAGAATCCTTCCTTTACCTTTACTCTACTGGCCCCATATTCAATTGCAATGAATCATCATTCACAAATACACAATGAATGGCTTCTACCTGAAGAAGACATGAAGGGACTCCACACAGCTATAGCATTATTTATTAAATTAATATTGGGAAGCTAAAGCTATTACTATGATAGAAATAAGTAAATTAATAAACACAATTAAATTATTGTAAATCAATGGTAAAGAGAAAAATTTTTGCCTGAACCGGGAATCGAACCCCGAACCTTTAGCTTTCCGTGCTAATGCTCAGACCACTGAGCTAATCCAGGCTTCATTCCCATCCAAGCAAGAATCCTTCCTTTACCTTTACTCTACTGGCCCCACATTCAATTGCAATGAATCATCATTCACAAATACACAATGAATGGCTTCTACCTGAAGAAGACATGAAGGGACTCCACACAGCAGCTATAGCATTATTTATTAAATTAATATTGGGAAGCTAAAGCTATTACTATGATAGAAATAAGTAAATTAATAAACACAATTAAATTATTGTAAATCAATGGTAAAGAGAAAAATTTTTGCCTGAACCGGGAATCGAACCCCGAACCTTTAGCTTTCCGTGCTAATGCTCAGACCACTGAGCTAATCCAGGCTTCATTCCCATCCAAGCAAGAATCCTTCCTTTACCTTTACTCTACTGGCCCCACATTCAATTGCAATGAATCATCATTCACAAATACACAATTATTAACTGCAATTAGGAGCAAAAAAGTAAAAAAAATATTACAGTTGTTGCTTCGTAAAAAAATAAATAAAATTATGTGAGAAAATAGTGGATTTTACTATAAGAAGAAAATTAATTTTTGCGCATATTTTTTTAATTTTAAGAGCATATTTTTAACTTTTTTGCTGCATAGTTGCATGCATATGAAGAGTACAAGGGAAAAACAATCAGAGTCCACTTTTTAACATTTTGCAGTAATTGAATTTTAAGTTTAGAAACGCAGCAGATCGAGCGCTTTAGACATACAGAAAACTTTTTTTTCCCAGAACTGTTCTCAAGGTGTTTTTCTAACAGACTCTTCTTTCGAAATAAGTGTCATGTATTTTACAGTCCTGTTTTTTCAGCAATGAAAGTCAAGGTGCACATGTTTGAAAACAAAAACAATCATAGTCCACTTAATTTACAGAATGTTATACATAACTGTACATTATACATAACTGTTTTGCCTTATAAAATGTAAATAATAAAAATAATAATGAAATTAATTAATTTTTTACACCAAGTTACTCATTGTTGAATATGAGTAATCTTGAAAAATAGATTTGAGCATTTTCAGAACAGAATTTCTTCAAGGATTGGAGGTCGTCGTATTTTCCCTTGGAGAGTGGAATTAAACTTGAATACGAATGTTATGGCTGATTTTCAGTCTGTGCATGGCACACTGTATGTAATAAATTAAGAGTTTCTAGCCGCTTCATTTCTTTATTTACGTCTTCGGCACTGCTGCTATCGTTAAGTTTCTTTGCAAGTAGAGACTACTTTTTTGCTTTGAATTCATCACATGCAGAGCAAGTATCTGACCTAGGATATCGAAGAGCAATATTATATTTTGTCTGAAATAAGTTCCAATAAAATTCATAAGACACTGGAAACTCTGGAAATGTCTCTGTCTACATTTGATGCAATAGTTTAATGTTTAATTCTTCAGGTAGGTACATTTTAGATGTTTTGTGAAGACTGTAGTGAGAAGGGCGATCTTGAAGGGAACTGATATGTTTCATAACATTTTCAACGGCCTCAATTGTCTTTTTCATGGGTCTATTAGAATGAGAACCTCTCCGGTCAATAGGAGCAAGCCCAGGGATTTCTGACTGTTAACATATTCTGGTTTGTTATACCATGCACACTCATGAAGGCTTTGTAACAAACTGGAATTTCAACAGCTTTTCCATCCCTCTGTACACGCACCTTGTAAGAGTAAGAGTGGTCTCTGAAGCTGCTATCTTCTTCTGGTTTCCGTGGTCTTCTTCATTTCACCGCAAAACTGAAATTAGTGAACGCGTGCACTCTGTTTTTTCTTATCTCCCAGTAAATTGAATTCACGAATTAATACATTATGTTCATGTTTTGAAATGTTCGTGGTAACACTGTTTCTTGCATTTGCAATCTTCACCAGGAACAGACTCATCGCTCTTATGCGTTTACTCGCATCATGGATTCTACCATGTTTAGGTCTTTTCTTTCCTCTACTCTGATGAGCTGTACGAGTAACATTAACACTTGATTTCATGTTGAAAAATAAACTGATTGTCTACACACCAGTAAAATAGGCTTCATTGAACAACAATGCAGTTTGGTACCAGTAAAAGTAAATGCCACAACAATGCATAGGTATGTAACAAATTAAAACACCCCAAGCTGACCAACATATAAAAAGTTCATACTCTCTGGAAGGAGTCCAAAAATACTCTCATTTAAATTGTATATGGACTCTGATTATTTTTCCATTTCACAGTGGGACTACGATTGTTTTTCCCCTGGACACTTTATTTCAATGATGATTTTTAATGGATTATGAGTGAGTTTTTCCACGTATGAACCTCTTGGAATATAGTACTAGGTACATACAATCCACTGGTACCAGAATCTCAAATTTCACCAAAAGTGGACTTTGATTGTTTTTCCCCTGTACTCTTCATATATTTATGGTTTTTAGTGCATATAAATCCGCCCTCTATTTATCATTCTATGTTCATATAAATGGTAAACATAATTTCTCGCTCTATCACAATTGATTCAAATATCTTGTAATTTGGTTAATATATTCTATTTGGGGTCTCTCTTTTATTGATTCTTGCTTTCTACTCTCATATCCACATCTATTTAGACAATGCAATTTTGCATGCTTTAACATTACATACATTCTGTTGAATAGTAATATGAATTGGAAACTTTACTCCTTACTTCATAAAATAGAATCCTCTCACCTGGCTGTGTTTCAGAGATCTTCATCCCCATTCTCAAATAATTCTGAGTTTTGAAGTGAGCCATTAATGCCAGTTTTATTCTTGTCAGTTTTTGAATGAATATAAATATTCCCTTCACATAGTAAGCTTATAAAATATATTAGGGATCTGTAGACTTTCATTGTATACTTAGAGATCAAATCTTGCTTGCCATGAACTTTAAAATTCATGGTTCTGTCCTTGTTCATCTGAATGTCTTTTCCAAGATTGAGTTCTCTTGGTCTTTCTAAATATTCTAGCAATTCTTTTAAGAAATTCATTCTGTTGGTTATCACATTTAATAAAATTAACTTTTTCAGATTCAAAGTATCTCTAATATCTCAATTTCTTATTTTGTCACCTTAATTTTTCCTAAAATTCCTCTGAAAAAAAAACTTAATTTCTGTAGCGTGAATTCAACTGATTTATTTCTGTGTGCAAGTCCAGTTTTCATATGAATATGTGTAAAATAACTTTTGTGCATAGACATTTTACATTCCTTGGATAGTGTACGTTATTCCAAACCAAATTTTGTGAGGACATGGGATGTTGTTCAGGTGAAACAAGTGAAATTTTCACTTGATTTTGAAATGAAAATATATTTACTCTGCTTTTATATTCATAATTACTATCTTTTTTTTTTTTTAATTCTTTTTAACTCCTTTTTACTTGTGAGTGAGAGCCTCTATGACCTTGGTGAAAATGGATGACCTTCACAATTTGTCTTAATAGGCAGTGGGTTTAACTTTATAAATTGAATATTGAAAAGATATTATTAATGAGTTGGTTATTTTGACTCACCTCATATTTCTTGAATTTTATACAGACCAGGTTTCGTCGCTTTTGTGCAACATTGTCAATGCATTCCGTTGCCGTATCTGTGTTTTGGAAGTAATTAGAAAATTGTTCACCTCCTTGTTATGCCTGATTAACTTTATTCATTTTTCAGAATTTTTATTTTTCATTTACAGTTTTTAAAATAATTATGTTCTTATAATTGAATTATTACACTATTTCATATATAATTAAATACTGTTTTTACATTAGGGTAGATAAATATGTTAAATGAAGGAAGTAAATATTTTAACTTTTTTTCAGAACCATTTAAATAATAATGTAGTATGAATTAAGACATCTGTTTTTGTTAGTTTTTTGATCCATGGATACCTTGACCTGAACATAATAAACACTTCCATATCTTTTGGTACCGACATCAAACATGAAATGTGTTGGTAAATAAATGACACAAATGAATATAGCTATTTTTTATTGTTTATTAGCTAATACCCGGTGTGCACTGCTATGCCTAAATAAATGTTAATGTTAATAGTGAGTGGAGAACATATTTTAATTGACTCACCTCATACATTTTCAAACTTCTTTGATACCGACGGTTTCAGACAAAATCATGTCTTCCACTGAAGAAGGACATGATTTTGTCTGAAACCGTCGGTATCAAAGAAGTTTGAAAATGTATGAAGTGAGTCGATTAAAATATGTTCTCCACTCACTATTAATGATATAACCTCATAATGTTTACTTCCCAATATTAATTTAAATATAAATGTTAATATGTTTTTGCATTTAGTTGAATAAGTAATATGAATAATAATTAAAAATTTGCTGTCTTCATTATTGCAGCTAAAACAACCAGTAAACTAATTAATTCTATTTCCAAACTACTTTTCAAATTTCATCTTCCAAAATTTAATATTCTAGCAATCACTATAAGTAATTATTTTTAGATACCCCGTGCTGATAATCCATAATTGCCCGGGAATCTATGTATCCTGATGTACTTGGCATAAATGAGTTGAAAGACAAAATTCATTATTTTGAGTTATCCATAAAAGAATACCTGCCGTGCGCTACTATGCTTGCCCAGGAATCTACTTATCCCGATCATCTTGGCATCATTGAAAGACAAAAAAAGGTTATTGTGAGTTATCCATAAAAGACAAACATATGCTGTTGCAGACTTTTTTGTAGTTTTTTGAGATGTTCAATTCTGTGTAATTAATTTGGTGTATTTGTTATGGTTTAGGCAGCATAAGCCATTTAAGCATACACTTTTTCACTACAAAGGGTGATTTTTAAGGGTGAAAGGCTTGAGTATTAATCTTTCTTATAGCCTATAACTTCCTGGGAAAATCCTGAACATTTTTCAAAAGGCAGCCCATCACAATCAATTTAATGCTATGGCAGTGCACGCTTGTCCCGGGAATCTACTTATCCCGATCTTGTTGGCATCAATGAAAGACAACAATGGCTTTTGGGAGTTAATCCTGTCAAAAGATGAACATAAGCTGTCACAGGCTTTTTTTTATAGAGTTTTTTTTTTGAAGGTATTCAAGTCTGTGTACATTAATTTGTGTATCCATGATAGTTTAGGCAGCCTAAAAAAAAAAGGGGACTTTTTTCATGTTTTTCATTGCAAAGGGTGTTTTTTAAGGGTGTAGGAGTTGAGTATCACAGCTCTCTTATAGCCTGGGAATCTCTTGAACATTTTGCCAAAAGCCCCATCACAATCGGATGAACGGTATGGCAGTGCATAAAATATAAACAAACAAACAAACATTCTTTTATATTATATTATTTTTGGTCTGGACATCTTACCTCAATATTAATGTTGATTTGTTCTTGGACATGTTTCAAAACAATTCTCTGTTTTATCTTCAGCTTTCCCAGACTGGTTTTATTTATTGTTGCATTATGTTGCACCACCTGGATGTCGATGTCAGCTCCATCCTGTGGTTGGCCAAAGAACCTCCAAACAAGGTCACCCTCCATCGGAATATCAAAATTCATAACTCTGTTTCTGTTCTTCTGAATATAAATTTTTTTCCCAAATAGTCAGCTCGTTTGTATTTTCTAACTGTTTTAATAATTTAGTGTCTGAATTAATATTATGTTTTTCAGACCAAACATGAGCAGCAACTGCAGATTTTTCAATTTCTCCATTTTTAATATTTCTTAATGTGTTCTTTGGTTCTAATTTTTAGGTTTCTTTTTTGTTTTCCCTATATATATCTTTTCACAACCCATGCATTCAATTTGATATATTCCTGACTTTTTATTTTTATCAGTTTTTTTCATTTTTGTTGGTTTTTAGTATGTTTATTTAAACTGTAGTTATTTTTTGGTGCTAATTTAATATTAAACTTCTCAAATATATTTTGAAATTTATTATGTACCCAGGGGTGATATGTGAATTTCCTATATTTTTTCATAGGTGGTTCTTCTTTTTCAAGATTACTTCTGTTTATCATTTTTTGTTTTTTATACTTTTCTATCCTTTTATGTACCATTTTTTCATCAAACCCATTTCCTCTCTGCTACTTTGATTATGTGTGTTTTTTCTCATGTTTGAAATCTTCTTCGTTTAAGGGTAAGTTTACCAATCTATGAGTTAAACTATTAATTGCTGCTAATTTATGTCCAATTGGATTGAACCCTGTTGATTTTATAAAATTTTCCGTATGAGTTTCTTTTCTATGAATCCTGAATTCAATTTTTCTTTTTTCTTCGTTTCTGACCAATTTAAGATCCAAAAAAGGTATTTGGTTATTGTCTTCTATTTCTTTGGTGAATTTAATATGTTTGTACTCTGTAAATTTCATAGTGTTTAGGGAATCTTCTACATGTTTTTTCTTTAACAATACAAATTATATCATCAACACATATCTACTCCAAAATTTAAAATTGTGGGATGTGCTTTAGTGATTTACATTCAAAATCGCTCATAAATAAATTTGCCAGGAAGGGTGATAATGGGTTTCCCATTGAGAGCCCTGATTTTTGTCTATAGAAACTCCCATTGAATGTAAAAAAACATTTGATCAATGCATAACGCAGTTAATTTAAAATAATCTTCTTTGATCTCTCTGTCTATGTTGTTTTTTTCTTAACCAATTGGTTCAATATCTCCAAAGTTTTTTGTTCTGGTACATTTGTGAATAGTTGAAACTACATCAAACGAAACCAACCTATCTGTGGGTTCAATTTCAACTTTTTCTAATTTGTTAACTAATTCCAATGAATTTTCAATCTGCAGACTTTCAAAAATTATTAATCTTTTAAATTGATTATTCAGCCATTTCGAAATTTTGTAGGTTGGTGATCCAATATTGTTAATTATTGGCCTCATTTTGTTTCCCGGTTTGTGAATTTTTGGAAGTCCAATGTATATTAGGGTTTCTTGGGTTGCTTACTTTTAATTGAAATTTTTCTTTCTTGGATAGCACTTTAACATTTTTAAAACAGTTTTTCCACTTTTTTATGGTTTTTTGGTAGGGGGTCATTTATTAATTTTTTCATACTCTTTTTCTTTCAAAAGTTTCTTCCATTCTATTTTGATAATCTTCTTGGTCCAGGAATATAATTTGGTTACCCTTATCTGATTTTGTATATACAACATTTTTGTTATTTATTTCTTTGAGTGTTTTTAAATTCTCCTTACAAACTGGGTTTTTATTTGTATTCTTTTTTATTATATTCAAAATTTCTTCACATTTTTTTCTGATGATTATCTTTTTCTTCTGTAACTAACCCTTCTATTGAATTTTCAATGTCCACTATGTATTCGTCTATTCTATTGGATAATCTATTGCTGTTTTTAGACCGTTTTCTAACAATTTTGTCTCTTTTAGGTTAAAGGTTGCCTTTGAAAAATTTTTAACATAATTTCTGGTGGATTCTGATTTTTCTTCATTTCTGGTTTATTCTGATGTTTGATTTTATTTGATGTATTCTTCTTTCCCTTTGATTTAGTTAACAAATTATTTATCTTTGTCTTTTGTAAGCAACCCAAGAAACCCTAATATACATGGACTTCCAAAAATTCACAAACCGGGAAACAAAATGAGGCCAATAATTAACAATATTGGATCACCAACCTACAAAATTTCGAAATGGCTGAATAATCAATTTAAAAGAATTAATAATTTTGAAAGTCTGCAGATTGAAAATTCATTGGAATTAGTTAACAAATTAGAAAAAGTGGGAAATTGAACCCACAGATAGGTTGGTTTCGTTTGATGTAGTTTCACTATTCACAAATGTAACCGAAACAAAAAACTTTGGAGATATTGAACAATTGGTTAAGAAAAAACAACATAGACAGAGAGATCAAAGAAGATTATTTGAAATTAACTGCGTTATGCATTGATCAAATGTTTTTTACATTCAATGGGAGTTTCTATAGACAAAAATCAGGGCTCTCAATGGGAAACCATTATCACCCTTCCTGGCAAAATTATTTATGAGCGATTTTGAATGTAAATCACTAAAGCACATCCCACAATGTTTAAATTTTGGAGTAGATATGTTGATGATGATATTTGTATTGTTAAAGAAAAACATGTAGAAGATTCCCTAAAACTATTAAATTTACAGAGTACAACAACATTAAATTCACCAAAGAAATAGAAGACAATAAACAATACCTTTTTTGGATCTTAATTGGTCAGAAACGAAGAAAAAAGAAAAAATTGAATTCAGGATTTCATAGAAAAGAAACTCATACCGGAAAATTTTATAAAATCAACAGGGTTCAATCCAATTGGACATAAATTAGCAGCATTTAATAGTTTAACTCATAGATTGGTAAACTTACCCTTAAACGAAGAAAGATTTCAAACATGAGAAAAAACACATAATCAAAGTAGCAAGAGAAAATGGGTTTGATGAAAAAATGGTACATAAAAGGATAGAAAAGTATAAAACAAAAAATGATAAACAGAAGTAATCTTGAAAAAGAAGAAACACCTATGAAAAAATATAGGAAAAGTCACATATCACCCCTGGGTACATAATAAATTTCAAAATATATTGGAGAAGTTTAATATTAAATTAGCACCAAAAAATAACTACAGTTTAAATAAACTAATAAAAAACCAACAAAAATGAAAAAACTGATAAAAATAAAAAGTCAGGAATATATCAAATTGAAATGCATGGGTTGTGAAAAGATATATATAGGGAAAACAAAAGAAACCTAAAAATTAGAACCAAAGAACACATAAGAAATATTAAAAATGGAGAAATTGAAAAATCTGCAGTTGCTGCTCATGTTTGGTCTGAAAACATAATATTAATTCAGACACTAAATTATTAAAACAGTTGAAAATACAAACGAGCTGACTATTTGGGAAAAAATTTATATTCAGAAGAACAGAAACAGAGTTATGAATTTTGATATTCCGATGGAGGGTGACCTTGTTTGGAGGTTCTTTGGCCAACCACAGGATGGAGCTGACATCGACATCCAGGTGGTGCAACATAATGCAACATAAATAAAACCAGTCTGGGAAAGCTGAAGATAAAACAGAGAATTGTTTTGAAACATGTCCAAGAACAAATCAACATTAATATTGAGGTAAGATGTCCAGACCAAAAATAATATAATTAAAATAACCTCAAAATATAACTTCCTAAAATTAAATATTCTTTTATATATTAGATTTAACTACTTGTATTAATATATTTTAAAATTCAGCTGAATTGTGAAATCGATAATTTGGTTTTATTTTAGAGGAAATCATTAAAATAAATTCAAAGATTATTATTTTGCTAAATCATTGTGATGCTCCTATCGGAATCCTATGATACCCATGGTATCTGCGATGCACAGTTTGAAAACCTCTGAGTTAAGAAAACCATGAAAAAAAATCATTGTTTGGCTGTATGATTTGAACTTAAGATTGTCTGAATATGAGTCTTAAACATTACCATCCAAACCAACTCATTTAGTGGCAGAAATATTTCTGTAATAATGCAGTGTGAATTAAAATGTTAAAAATTAAATTAAAATTTCTTCTTGAGCTAATTTTATTGAGGCAAATTTTATTAAGTCCAAATAGCCTCTGTCTCTGTGGCCATCGTTTTTGGGAAGTGAATAGAATGGTAATGTCTGGTATATATTTAGAATTGAGCAAAAATTCTCTAGGAGGTCCAAATCTTAAAAACTAACTAGTTAGTGAGATCCAAATTGTAGCTCATCTATAAATATGTTGACCAGCCCTACAGTTGATATATTATAATGAAAAATAATGTAAATTCATGACACATATGTTTGTCGATATTCAAATTGAAGCTAAAATCAGTGAGATTAATAATTTATAAAAGTTGATTCTTATAATCGACTTGAGATTAGGAGAATCAAATATATAGATTTGATTGTAAAATAAAAAAAAGGGTTTTACCAGATACTTTTTATAATGTGAATAGACATCTGCTCAAAAATACAAGTAGTAAGAAAAGAAAAAAAGAGAAACTTGGAAAGGGTTTAACTTGTAAGATTGTATTGTTAACTCACATGTCTACGTCAATGAAAAATAGTCTGCATAATTTCCCAATAAACAAAGCTGTTAGCTAGAGAACTGCCAATTGTTTTGAAGGATTATTTTCTAGTTAGGGAGAAAGCTTTAGAAATTAAAACATCATTGAAAATATAGCAAAATTTGTAACTCTGTAAATAAAATAGACAATTTGTTAGGACCCTGTATTGAGGCTAATTCTGGGTACACTCAGAATGTTTAGTCATTTCCCTTTCCAAAACTGATTAACCAACCAGATGTCAGCAAGTGCTCAATATACAGCTGGTGAGTCCTGCGAATAATTTTTACGGGGATTGAACCAAACCTTCAAGTTAAATAATGTAAATCATGGAAAGCAGTTGTACTTCAGATTTCATGGCTACCACATGGGATCATAATAGTCAAATCAATCATGTTGGCAAAACCATCCAAAAGGATGATTTGGACTTGAGAAAATTATTATTGTTATCGAATAATACTTGAACTTTGTAAAATTTCCTTTCTCGTCAATACAAAAAAATTGATAATTATTTGAAGTTAATACGATGTACATTGAATTAAACTTATCTACCTATGTAGTTATTAAAGATCATATGGTTAAAGGCATGTTATAGTAAAGCAATCATTAATATCTTTAATATGAATTAATTCATAAATAGGAAAGAAATTTGTCACCCCCACACCAGCTAATAAATTTGTGTATTCAAACATGGAATAAACCTATCATTATTAACTCTATTTGTATAATTCCAGGACATTTCTTTGTAAACCAGCCACTCCTTTAAAAACCTTCGGAATCCCTAATCATTAGCTATTCTAACTGGCTAACCTATTGGCTATGACTTATGGTACCTAGAGGTTCCATACCACATCTCTAAGGCCTACCACTAGTGCCTATCATTAGCCAACTGAACCCAATTCATTTTTGTGATATCCAGAGAAAATTACAATTGGTTAATTTTTATAACTATAATGTAGACCATCGGCTGCGGTGGACTAGTGGTTATGCTCCTTGCCTCTGGTCCCGAGGGTCATGAGTTCAAACCCAGCCGGGGTTGATGGATTTTTTAGGATGGAAAAATCCAAGGAGCAAGTCCTCCGGGAGGGACTTTAAGCCGTTGGTCCCGAGTCTGAAGATTTTCAGGCTCGTAAAAGATCCTTAAGCCTGAATGAAAAGGCCTCTAAGCAAAATTTACCAAATTTTCCCATCCTGGTACTACCTTGGTTCCCTAGATATCAGTATGAGGCAGAACGCTGACTATGGACCACTCAAATGACATCTATACGAAAACAAGTGTAACTAAATTAGTATGGTTCAAATTCTTCCCTGTAGGGGGAGAGCGCCTAAATCTCTGTTAAGGGAAACATGGGCTTACAAGATTACAAGAAAATAATGTAGACCTCCCAGATAATTTCTGTCTAAAATTCAAAATATATACCAGCCATTGTTCGCATACCAGTCACTTCCCAAGAAGATTACCCCTGAAATGGAGTTTAGATATAAAAAAGATTTACCCTGACTCTTAGTATGAGAAAACATTTATTCATTGCTGTGAAAGTTTCAAGTCTTACATTTTAGAATCCCAGCCTCATGGAGCTTTATGAGGTGAGATGAAAAAACTTCAATCAATTCATTTAGGTAAAATTCAGTTTAAAAATTGTAAGTTACCTCATAGTGTTACTTCCCACCATAATTTTGGTTAAAAGTTTAGAAGAATTTATGATTGTAGAATCCGTGGGTTACTACTAATTTACATATATAGTAAACTAAAGTACATAATTATTTATTAAGTAATTTGAATTTTAAATGTGTTGTATCCTAAGTATTTTTCAATGTGGTTTTTTATTAAATAAATATATTGTGAAACTACGAATATATGAAGTAATTTTCCATTGTTTACTTCACAAATAGGAAGAACATTTTACATTGAGCTTACTGAAGAGTTCTATCAAATTTAAATTCTTATTCTTTTAGTACTGCTACATACTGTTATAGTGCAATTTTATAGCACTAAAAAATGTGTGTATAGTAAATGTAAAAAAAAATTAAGCAAGTTATCAGAAATAGAGCTATGGGATGAGTACTTATTTTAGGAATTCTCACTATGAGGTATATTCATTAAGGTAGAATATGTTTATCACTCACCTCATTGTTCTTCTTATTTGATTATAAACTAGTTTCGGAACATAGTTTCTGTTCCATCCTCAGTATCATCACGACCGTTGTTCTGTCGTCTTGAAGAGTTGTCCTTCTCTCCTTCCATTGGCTGACTGAAAAACCATCGAAACCAGGTAATTCTCACCCGGGAATTTCAAAGTTCATTAATTTTTTCTTTTCGCTCTTTTGAATGTAGATCTTTTCCCAAACAGTAAGTTCTTTTGGTTTTTCTATTTGTTTTTAATAATTTTGCTTCTTTCTCGCGTAAGATGTTTTTCAGACCATGCAATGGGCAGCCACTGCAGATTTTTCTACTTCCCCTTTCTTGACATTCCTGAGATGTTCTTTAACTCTAGTTTTCAAATTTCTTTTAGTTTTTCCTATGTAGAATTTCTCACATTCTTCACATTTAATTTGATAAATCCCTGATTTGTTTTCTTCTTTAATTTTCTCATTCTTATTAGGTCTAATCAGTCTACTGATGCTGTAGTCATTTTTGGGTGCTAACCTTATGTTGAAATCTTTAAAAAATTTTTTGAAACTTGTGGTGTTTTAATGGGTAGTTTATAATCAAATAAGAAGAACAATGAGGTGAGTGATAAACATATTCTACCTTAATATGGGATGAGTATTTAATCCATTAACTTCAAATTTAATGGTCCAACAATATCTCTTTTGAGACCATAAAAAATGTATTTATTTTTAGTTTGATAGAGCCAGTGAGTTAGTTATATCAGTGTTAATAATGTAGTAGTAGAATTAACATCATTGTTTCCATTAGTTGTATCCATCTAGTTACCAAGGGAAAGGATGGGGAGAGAAGAAAAGTAAAAATGATGTAGAATTGAACTTTTATAGGTTCAATTTAAGATAAAATCAAATGTTTCACACCTCTCCTCATATTAATCTTCTAAGTAGACCGCGATTTCAAGACCATAGCGGTCCCATCTTCAGTACCATCTTGATGACTGATGTAATGTTGATCAGAAGAACCACTTCTTTTTCACTCTTTTGATAAACCTCTGGATCAGGTTAGGATGTGCAGAAATTTTGAAGCTCATAAGTTTTTCTTTGTTTTTATGAATGTGGATTTTTTTCTCATGGTTTGGGAAAAATCCACATACAGAAAAACAAAGAAACATTTATGAACTTCGAAATTCCCGCAAATCCTCTCACGGTTTGGGAAAAAATCCACATTCAGAAAAACAAAGAAAAACTTATGAATTTCGAAATTCTCGCGAATCCTGACCTGATCCAGAGGAAGAGGGAAGAAGAAGTGGTTCTTCTGATCGACATAACATCAGTCGTCAAGATGGTACTGAAGATGGGACCGCTATGGTCTTGAAATTGCGATCTACTTAGAAGATTAATATCAGGAGAGGTATGAAACATTTTGTTTAAACAACTCACCTCATTATACAACTCATTATACCTCATAATATTTACTTCCCAACATTAATTAAATATATGAAACATTTGTTTATCTATGATGTAGAATATTTAACCTTGACTCAATAACTTACGTAAGATAGAAAATAAAATGCAGTCTTTGTTAAAAAGTGTTTATTTCATCTTTATCATGGTGTGATAGATAATGCCTAGGAGGTTCACACATTGGTTCACTGATGTTTACATGAAATAAAGTTACAGATAATAAATGACCCATAATGAAATGAAATAATGGATGCATATAGATTTATTATGGTGTAATAGATATTACCCAACAAGGTTCACACATTAATTCATTGGTATGTACATGAAACAAAGTTACAGATAATAAATAACTCATAATAAACTGAAATAATGGTTGCATATAGATTTTTAAGAATGGGTAATGTAGTGAGACATGAACACTAACTCATATCTGCATTATATTCCAAATGAGTTGATAGAAAGTGAAGAGTTTTCTTTCCCCTTCTCTCTATCGTAAATAGGCTAGAGCCAAGAGTATGACTTACAGTTTTTACTTATACCCCCAAAACTGTGTAAATAAGGAAGAAATTATTGTTATTTATCGTGTTCCTGGAAGACTTTTTATAAAAATATCAATATACAGTTCTTAATAACTGACATGTTTTGTTTTATCTTACTTTTGTACTAGAATTTTTACAACTTTTCATTGTTCAGCACCCAGGCCAGCTCTCTGTACTTTGAATGAAACTGGTCCTCCTAAGTTCAAGATCTCATGGTAGGACTACCTGAAGTATACTTTTCCTACATTAGTACTGTATCTTAAAATATTTGGTTTATAATTCTCTACCATTTGTACAATTTTGATCCTAAAAGTAATTTTGAAGCTTTAATTCAATTCATTATTAATATCATACTTTTTTTACCATTATGATAAATATGGCGACTTTAGAACTTTATGAACTGTAGGTACAGTAAACAGCTGCTAAGAAATATTGTATTTTAAAAATCTTAAGCGTTTGTTGAAATTATATACAATATTCTTCTGAGCATTTATTTTATAAATAATTTTTCATATTGTAGCCTAATTATTGAGTGTAATTAGTGTGTAGATATGTTTAATTTTATGTAGATAATGCAATACTATATACATGGGGGCATGCCATAGTGTAATGGTTAAGGGCACTACACTACAAGCTGAAAGGTTGAGGGTTCGAGTCCCGGTGAGGTCAGGATTTTTAAACTGACCCAAACCTTAAGGTGGCACTATGGCCCTCGGGTCAACACAGCCTCTAACAGAAATGAGTACCAGGTGCTTATTCTGGGGGTAAAGGCGGCCGTCATGCAGGACTGACAATCTGGCTGACATCAAGTGCCAATTGTCCAAAAAAAGTGGGAGCCTTAAGCTCCTACTATCCCAAGGGCCACTTGCCTGTAGTGGGATCATTTTACTTATATACATATATAATATTGGCCTCAGTGATCTAGATTTAGGGGTAGGTTCCTTGCCTCTAGTCTCGAGGATTATGGATTTAAACCCAGCTCGAGTAAATCACTTATACATGAATTTATTGATTAATAAATTTAATTTTTATTAATCCATATTTTTTCAAAAAAATTAGAGGAACACATGTTTAAACCAGAACACGAGAATGAATATTGAAACAATTTAATGTTTGATCTCTTGTAATTATAAATTGAAGATTTATGTAAAATTAGAATAGACATCCAAGCAATATTTTCTTGTACAGTATTAGCAATATGAACAAGTTATCATTTGTAACAGAAAACAAAGTGGAAATTTGAGATTTACAATTTTTGGAATCAATGTTTCTATGGTTATTTCAACACTCAGTACTTGGTGTGTCCTCTGTGAGCCTGAATGACTGCATTACACCTATGAGGCATGCTTCGCAAAAGCCTTCTTACAGAAACTTGAGATTCTCTCCCATTCCTCGGTGAGTGCATGTGAAAGTTCTTCAAGGTTCTGAGGTACAGCAGGACGCTTATGAACAAGTTTTTCCAACTTATTCCACATATGCTTGATCGGATTAAGGTCCGGACTGCATGCAGGCCAGTCCTTTACCCGAATTTGGCATTCTTGCAGGACATCTCTTGGTAGCCTGTGCTATATAACATCTAGCATTATCTTATATTAGAAGAAAATTAGGGTCCGTACCATAAGCAAAGGGTACAACATATTAGAGGATAATGTCATTAATGTAAGTATCAGCATTCATGCACTGTGGGACGACAGTCTCTGTCCGAGACTCAATAGTAATCCCAGCCCAAACCATAACCGAACCATCTCCAAATCTGTCACGTTCAATAATTGTTGCTGGATCAAAATGTTCATCAGAATGTCTCCATACGCGTGTATGACAATCAGAACCTGTTAGACGAAATCTTGATTTGTCCATGAATAAAACACCCTTCCATTGGCAGAGCTGCCAGTTGACATGATTCTGAGCAAATTGCAGCCAGGCTTCTTTGTGCTGACATGTTAAACAAGGGGCTGTAAAGGGGATTCTAGACCTCAACCTTGCATTTCTAAGTCTATTTCTTATAGTCTGATCAGAAATTACCGTCCCAGTTACTGTGCGTAAATGATTTTGTAGATCTCTGACTGTAGATTTTCGTCTGCGCAAAGCTGATAAGACAAGAAATCTATCCTGTATGTCTGTAGTCTTCTTATGATCTTGCCCGGATCTCCTCTTGTATCCATGTGTCTCTCTCTATTGCCTCCACAGCCTATGGATGACGGAAGGGCTAACATCAAGAATCCTAGAGACATGGCGAATGGAATGACCATCTTCAATCAATGCAACTGCTTGTGCAACTGATGTTTCATTCAGATATCTCATTGCTCTGTATTAGCATCAGAGAACACAAAAATAACAATTCCCTACCACAGATTATTTTTCAAACCTGTTTTTAAAAAATACATCAATACGAACTCACTTTGGTTTCAGCAACTCTTGGAATTTCACTGACATATTTAGGGAAAAATTAATAAAACCCAGAAGACCTACAATCTGATTTTAAACAATACTTGAACTCAAAACATCTGACTCTCAAAAATTAAATTGTTACAATATTTATTATGTGATTTTGGTTTAAACATGCATTCCTCTAATTTTTTTGAGTAGTGTGTTATATATATATATATATATAGATTTTTTGAGGTAGAAGAAATATAAGGGACAAGTCCTCCAGGAGGTACTTAAAGCCATGGGTCCTGAGTCAGAAGATTTTTGGGCTTGTGAAAGAACCTCAGGTTTAAATTAGAGCATCTAAGCAAAATTTTCCATCCAAGTAATATCTTAGTTGCATTCAGAAAAACAATCATCTTATTTATTCCCTGTCTCTTTGAGGCAGTGGGCCAATCACCTGTCATTCAGCAAGTATGACTAATTAGTTTGGTTAAATAACTCCTGAAAGGGAATATCTTTTTCCTCTTAGGTATGTACAGGTATAGATATATAATGGAGAAAAATATCAAAATAGTGTAATTGAGAGCTAAAAAAATCTGTCTTTAAAATACAGGAAGCAAAATTCTACTTAAAACACCTGAAATTCTACTTCTTAAAATTTTAAGAAAACCATCCCCTAAATTATTTTCAATTATTGATGTTATATATATTCATATTATTTATATGGCAAGACAGGCCTAGAAGGCCCTTGGCCTACTAGCTGGATGCTGGCCTCACATCTAGATGTGTTAATCAAAGATTTGTACAATCTTCCATGCAGTATAGGGATACTATGTGTTCAGCATGCCAGATCCCATAGCCGTCCTTCTCAACTTGGAGCTGCTACTTATTGTAGGTACTAAAATTTCTCATGATTCTGGATAGCCACCGATCCCATACTGGCTGAAATTCCATGAGAAAATTTCTTCACTCATAGTGACTTGAAGCACTGTAGGTCCCATAGCTCTGCACTAAGGCATAACTCTTATATTACATTCTTGAACAGTACCAAGTGTTAACATCCTAACTCAATAATTAGAGGTGACATTAATAGATTTAATTGAGTAATAATTATTTTTCTTTCCCTCTGCTGTTTGTTGGACACAAGATATGATTAAAAAAAGTGGTATTGCTTATTGTTTAATATCCACAATATATTTGAAGTTGTAACTTTTAGCTAATTATTTTATTTTACAAGAATGCAAAATTCGATGGTAAATGAAAAACATCTGTAATCAAACATGTAAATATTTTATCTTCAAGGATACAGGAAAGAGAGGCTCCAATATGGGTATCATATTACCATGGCCCATAATAAACTCCATTAGGTGATATGGAGAAAAATGCATTGAACTAATAAAGAACCTGTCAGTGTATATGCTAAGTAATTGATATGGAGGAATGTGCTTTGAACTAGTAAAGATTATGTCAGCATATATATTAAATAGGTGATTGAAGGGGAGCTTTGAAAAAATTAAAAGCTCCGATTACAATATAGTTTTTTTCTGTTTTTTTAAAAAAAGTGTTAAAAATGGAGCAGCTTTAAGATAAACCACATTTCAGTAACCAGTACTTTTTATGTAAAATAAATGAGTCTTTCTGAAATAACTACTTTTTTTATAATACTGGTAATGCAAAAGAAAGTTTCTAAGAATTTAAACGTATAAGTACAAATTTCAATGAAAATCATGTCATGGTTTATTTGAAGGAAGAAAAAGTGACATAAATCAGTGTAATAAGTCATTGCCATATTCAGAAACTTGATTGATGTTACGATAACAATTATATAACATATTTTTAGGGCTGGTTTCATGAACAGATGTTAAAGAATTACACTAACTTCTTTTTTGTTAATAATATGCTAAAATGTTAACATATTTTAATATGTTTTAATAATTGATTTCGTACATCTCATTGATGGATAAATCATATTTGAAGAGAAAAATTATACGCTCAGACCGGGACTTGAACCCGGGACCCTTGGTTCTCTAGACCAAGTGCTCTACCAACTGAGCTACCTGAGACAAGTACCGATCTAAACGCAAATCCTTCTCTTATACATTGTAATTCCCTTCCAACAAATGCTCTGAAGCCATGCTTCTATCTTGCAAATGTCGGCTCCTTTATTAAGAAGACATATTTGGGAATGATACATTACAGCCAGTACGGCTTTTTCATGTTTTAATAATTGATTTCGTACATCTCATTGATGGATAAATCATATTTGAAGAGAAAAATTATACGCTCAGACCGGGACTTGAACCCGGGACCCTTGGTTCTCTAGACCAAGTGCTCTACCAACTGAGCTACCTGAGACAAGTACCGATCTAAACGCAAATCCTTCTCTTAAACATTGTAATTCCCTTCCAACAAATGCTCTGAAGCCATGCTTCTATCTTGCAAATGTCGGCTCCTTATTAAGAAGACATATTTGGGAATGATACATTACAGCCAGTACGGCTTTTTTCATGTTTTAATAATTGATTTCGTACATCTCATTGATGGATAAATCATATTTGAAGAGAAAAATTATACGCTCAGACCGGGACTTGAACCCGGGACCCTTGGTTCTCTAGACCAAGTGCTCTACCAACTGAGCTACCTGAGACAAGTACCGATCTAAACGCAAATCCTTCTCTTATACATTGTAATTCCCTTCCAACAAATGCTCTGAAGCCATGCTTCTATCTTGCAAATGTCGGCTCCTTTATTAAGAAGACATATTTGGGAATGATACATTACAGCCAGTACGGCTTTTTTCATGTTTTAATAATTGATTTCGTACATCTCATTGATGGATAAATCATATTTGAAGAGAAAAATTATACGCTCAGACCGGGACTTGAACCCGGGACCCTTGGTTCTCTAGACCAAGTGCTCTACCAACTGAGCTACCTGAGACAAGTACCGATCTAAACGCAAATCCTTCTCTTATACATTGTAATTCCCTTCCAACAAATGCTCTGAAGCCATGCTTCTATCTTGCAAATGTCGGCTCCTTTATTAAGAAGACATATTTGGGAATGATACATTACAGCCAGTACGCTTTTTCATGTTTTAATAATTGATTTCGTACATCTCATTGATGGATAAATCATATTTGAAGAGAAAAATTATACGCTCAGACCGGGACTTGAAACCCGGGACCCTTGGTTCTCTAGACCAAGTGCTCTACCAACTGAGCTACCTGAGACAAGTACCGATCTAAACGCAAATCCTTCTCTTATACATTGTAATTCCCTTCCAACAAATGCTCTGAAGCCATGCTTCTATCTTGCAAATGTCGGCTCCTTTATTAAGAAGACATATTGGGAATGATACATTACAGCCAGTACGGCTTTTTTCATGTTTTAATAATTGATTTCGTACATCTCATTGATGGATAAATCATATTTGAAGAGAAAAATTATACGCTCAGACCGGGACTTGAACCCGGGACCCTTGGTTCTCTAGACCAAGTGCTCTACCAACTGAGCTACCTGAGACAAGTACCGATCTAAACGCAAATCCTTCTCTTATACATTGTAATTCCCTTCCAACAAATGCTCTGAAGCCATGCTTCTATCTTGCAAATGTCGGCTCCTTTATTAAGAAGACATATTTGGGAATGATACATTACAGCCAGTACGGCTTTTTTCTGTTTTAATAATTGATTTCGTACATCTCATTGATGGATAAATCATATTTGAAGAGAAAAATTATACGCTCAGACCGGGACTTGAACCCGGGACCCTTGGTTCTCTAGACCAAGTGCTCTACCAACTGAGCTACCTGAGACAAGTACCGATCTAAACGCAAATCCTTCTCTATACATTGTAATTCCTTCCAACAAATGCTCTGAAGCCATGCTTCTATCTTGCAAATGTCGGCTCCTTTATTAAGAAGACATATTTGGGAATGATACATTACAGCCAGTACGGCTTTTTTCATGTTTTAATAATTGATTTCGTACATCTCATTGATGGATAAATCATATTTGAAGAGAAAAATTATACGCTCAGACCGGACTTGAACCCGGGACCCTTGGTTCTCTAGACCAAGTGCTCTACCAACTGAGCTACCTGAGACAAGTACCGATCTAAACGCAAATCCTTCTCTTATACATTGTAATTCCCTTCCAACAAATGCTCTGAAGCCATGCTTCTATCTTGCAAATGTCGGCTCCTTTATTAAGAAGACATATTTGGGAATGATACATTACAGCCAGTACGGCTTTTTTCATGTTTTAATAATTGATTTCGTACATCTCATTGATGGATAAATCATATTTGAAGAGAAAAATTATACGCTCAGACCGGGACTTGAACCGGGACCCTTGGTTCTCTAGACCAAGTGCTCTACCAACTGAGCTACCTGAGACAAGTACCGATCTAAACGCAAATCCTTCTCTTATACATTGTAATTCCCTTCCAACAAATGCTCTGAAGCCATGCTTCTATCTTGCAAATGTCGGCTCCTTTATAAGAAGACATATTTGGGAATGATACATTACAGCCAGTACGGCTTTTTTCATGTTTTAATAATTGATTTCGTACATCTCATTGATGGATAAATCATATTTGAAGAGAAAAATTATTACGCTCAGACCGGGACTTGAACCGGGACCTTGGTTCTCTAGACCAAGTGCTCTACCAACTGAGCTACCTGAGACAAGTACCGATCTAAACGCAAATCCTTCTCTTATACATTGTAATTCCCTTCCAACAAATGCTCTGAAGCCATGCTTCTATCTTGCAAATGTCGGCTCCTTTATTAAGAAGACATATTTGGGAATGATACATTACAGCCAGTACGGCTTTTTTCATGTTTTAATAATTGATTTCGTACATCTCATTGATGGATAAATCATATTTGAAGAGAAAAATTATACGCTCAGACCGGGACTTGAACCCGGGACCCTTGGTTCTCTAGACCAAGTGCTCTACCAACTGAGCTACCTGAGACAAGTACTTGTCTCAGGTAGCTCAGTTGGTAGAGCACTTGGTCTAGAGAACCAAGGGTCCCGGGTTCAAGTCCCGTCTGAGCGTATAATTTTTCTCTTCAAATATGATTTATCCATCAATGAGATGTACGAAATCAATTATTAAAACATGAAAAAAGCCGTACTGGCTGTAATGTATCATTCCCAAATATGTCTTCTTAATAAAGGAGCCGACATTTGCAAGATAGAAGCATGGCTTCAGAGCATTTGTTGGAAGGGAATTACAATGTATAAGAGAAGGATTTGCGTTTAGATCGGTACTTGTCTCAGGTAGCTCAGTTGGTAGAGCACTTGGTCTAGAGAACCAAGGGTCCCGGGTTCAAGTCCCGGTCTGAGCGTATAATTTTTCTCTTCAAATATGATTTATCCATCAATGAGATGTACGAAATCAATTATTAAAACATGAAAAAAGCCGTACTGGCTGTAATGTATCATTCCCAAATATGTCTTCTTAATAAAGGAGCCGACATTTGCAAGATAGAAGCATGGCTTCAGAGCATTTGTTGGAAGGGAATTACAATGTATAAGAGAAGGATTTGCGTTTAGATCGGTACTTGTCTCAGGTAGCTCAGTTGGTAGAGCACTTGGTCTAGAGAACCAAGGGTCCCGGGTTCAAGTCCCGGTCTGAGCGTATAATTTTTCTCTTCAAATATGATTTATCCATCAATGAGATGTACGAAATCAATTATTAAAACATGAAAAAAGCCGTACTGGCTGTAATGTATCATTCCCAAATATGTCTTCTTAATAAAGGAGCCGACATTTGCAAGATAGAAGCATGGCTTCAGAGCATTTGTTGGAAGGGAATTACAATGTATAGAGAGAAGATTTGCGTTTAGATCGGTACTTGTCTCAGGTAGACTCAGTTGGTAGAGCACTTGGTCTAGAGAACCAAGGGTCCCGGGTTCAAGTCCCGGTCTGAGCGTATAATTTTCTCTTCAAATATGATTTTCCATCAATGAGATGTACGAAATCAATTATTAAAACATGAAAAAAGCCGTACTGGCTGTAATGTATCATTCCCAAATATGTCTTTCTAATAAGGAGCCGACATTTGCAAGATAGAAGCATGGCTTCAGAGCATTTGTTGGAAGGGAATTACAATGTATAAGAGAAGGATTTGCGTTTAGATCGGTACTTGTCCAGGTAGCTCAGTTGGTAGAGCACTTGGTCTAGAGAACCAAGGGTCCGGGTTCAAGTCCCGGTCTGAGCGTATAATTTTCCTCTTCAAATATGATTTATCCATCAATGAGATGTACGAAATCAATTATTAAAACATGAAAAAAGCCGTACTGGCTGTAATGTATCATTCCCAAATATGTCTTCTTAATAAAGGAGCCGACATTTGCAAGATAGAAGCATGGCTTCAGAGCATTTGTTGGAAGGGAATTACAATGTATAAGAGAAGGATTTGCGTTTAGATCGGTACTTGTCTCAGGTAGCTCAGTTGGTAGAGCACTTGGTCTAGAGAACCAAGGGTCCCGGGTTCAAGTCCCGGTCTGAGCGTATAATTTTTCTCTTCAAAATATATTTTAATATTTTTATTTCATCAATTATTTTCTGCAGAATGTTAGTTTTCTTCTTCTTATTCTTCATTTCATGATTTAGACTCTAGGCCTGTTCCATCTTCGTATCATCCTTCCATCTTTTAAAGTGTCTTCCTACATTTCTTCGATCTATTGCTTTATAATTGTAAATTAATTTTGGAAGTCTATTTGTGTCCATTCTTTCATGTGCATTCCATTTGATACAATATTTTTCAATTTTTTAAAGGAAAATATGTATAATTCTGATTATATCTTGTCATTGAGTATTGATATGATTTAGTGCATCCTTTAATTATATATATATCTTATAATGACTATTTAACTCATGCCCCAAATGGGAGTCAATGACCAATCACGTTTCAATGATTCCTGTTTTACAACCAATCAGAGTCGTGTTTCACGAAATATTTATCAGTGTTAGGATTATCATATATTAAACAAAGCTCCTCCTTTTTAATATTCTGAACAGGTCTGACCGTTATTTTGCAGTGACTGAGCCTATAACAAATACGGCTACCAGATTGTATATAATAGTGCTTACATGTCAACATTTGTAGCAATTGATTATACCACCAAAAAAAGAAACCACTGTTTGCACTTTCTTAAATGTATTTTTTCCCAGGTAATAATCGAGAAAAATATAATTGTCATATTACATCATACGACATCAAAAATGAATTAATATACAGATTGATGTGTTTCATTTTTTCTCCACTAGAGAGCATTCTTACAATATTGCGTTCCTTTGGCAATAAATAGTATGATCTGGTTGCAGTGATAAACAAAAAGAAGCAGTAGAAGCGTACCTATCGTTTCTCATTTGTTTTCAAACATCGCCGTTTACATTAAATATATAAATATTTTAAAATAACTATAGTTAAATAATGATTTGTGAGTAAACAGCTTAATTTTATTCGTTAAATAGTCCTAACAAATGCCACTCTTGATTTCCAAATTCTCTAGATAAATTCACTCCTCACTTCGTGAGTCGTGAATTTATCGATAATTTGGAAATCACTCGTGGCATTACTTATGATAATAATAATAATAGCTTTATTTTACCTGGCAGAGTTAAGGCCTTAAGGCCTTGTCTACCACTCAACCAGGTTTAAAAAAAATACTGTCATTGATTATGTGATATGATTTAGTGCATCCTTTCATTCTTCTAAAAAATTGCGCTTTGTATTTGACCATTTAATAATACAGGTTTAACCATGGCTTTATGAAACCTATTTCTTGTATCTTTTCTCATTTTATTTTTTAAAGTTCTGTGGATAGTGCCACATATTTTGAAATATACTTTTTTTAATATTAATATCTCTCTCCCTTTCATTTCTAACATTTATCTCACAGCCTACCAATAATTAAAAGATGAGATTTGTTCTACATGTTTATCGTCTATAACTATTTTTTATTTAATTAATGATTTACCCAAAATTCCTAGATAACAATTAATTATAGAATCAAAATTAAAATTAACTATAACTTGGCAAAGGAATATTAAAACTACATTATCAAAATCTTGGCATTTATGCAATGAAACTATAGTCTGCAAGAATATAAAAAATATGAGGTGAGTCAAAATAACTAACTCATAATAATTAAAAGAAACCTCATAGTGCTATTTCCAAACAAATATTAAATTTGATTCTACACTTTTGTTTGCCTCATGTTCTGCATTTGGCAGATGGTTAGTGTTATTGTGGTCTGTTTTCAATTTATGCCTTTTGTATTATGATATGTATAGAAGGGTATTGAATATGTATTTGTTTTGTAGATGTATAGGACGGTGATGAAGAGCAGTATCAAATGTAACAGTACTATATTTTTTCTCATAGAGTAAAATTAAATATTTGGTTCTCAAATTAGTGATTATAAATTGTATATGTCAAATTAGTCCACCGCTGTGGTCTCGAGGTAGCATGCTGCCTAGTCACGCAGTGGCCCCGGGTTCGATCCCCGGTCGGGACAGTTTTTCTGGGTGAGGTTTTTATCGGGGTTTTTCCTCACCTGTAAGACAAATGTCAAGAAAACTTTAAGGCCCAAATGATCCCCCAAATCATATGGCCATCATTATCTTTATCATTATGATCATCATCATCATCCTTCACTGGTGTGGAAAGCAACGAGAAACTACCACACCTACAATTTCCTAGTAAAGCTGCAAAGCATAGCATGAAAATGCTATGATTGCATTGAAGGACCTGCCCTCAGGCAGAATTACTATGGATGGATGTCAAATTAAATAGCTTGAGATTAAAAAAAATTTACCTTACCAGGATTTGAACTTGAATCTGTGGATCAACAATCAGCCTTGCTACCGTCTGAGCTATCAAACTCATTTAATATTTAAAGGAAGTGTTACTATGAGGTTTATTTTAATTCTAATGAGTTAGACTGTTCATAACTCACCTCGTATTTGTAGATTTCTTGCAGACCATGGTTTCGACACTCTACTAGCATTATCAATTCTTTATAACTGTTGAATTGGCATTGGCGATCTTGTAGGTTGGTTTCTGTTCCCTCTGTTGGCTGACGAATGAACCTTCAAATCAAATTTTTTTCTTTTTCCCCACTAATTTCAAAATTCATTACTTTCTCTTTATCCTTGTGGATGTAAATTTTCTCCCAAATTATGACTTCCTTAGATTTATCTAACTGTTTCAATAATTTAGCCTTAGTTTCAATTCTGTGTTTTTCTGACCACGCATGTGCAGCTATTGCAGATTTTTCTGTTTCCCAGATTTATAATATTTCTAAGGTAAAATGTCATTTGCCATGGCAATGCTGCCCACCCATGCCTATTCAAGTAACTATTCCATGTCAGAAAGATAGCAAAGTTATACTAGATTTTCTTTGGAGTGAGTCACTCACAAGTAATATCATTAACATAGTGTAATACATTATAAACTTTAAGATTTTTGGGAATAAGTCCTGGAAGCCTCAAAGGAAGAGATTTTTCTATTTAAAAAATCTATTATTAAGAAAAGATTATGAGTTCCATCCATCCATAGTAATTTGCCCAAGGGCAGGTCTTTCACAGCAATCATAGCATTTTCATGCTATGTTTTGCAGCTTTACTAGGGAATTATAGGTGTGGTAGCTTCCTGTTGCTTTCCACACTGGTGAAGGATGGTGGTGATAATGAGAAGGATGATGATGATGGCCGGATGATTTTCGGGGACCGTTGGGCCCTAAGCTTCCTGACATTTGTCTTACAGATGAGGAAAACCCCAAGAAAACCTCACCCAGGAGCCTGTCCCACCGGGAATCGAACCCAGGCCCCCTGCGTGATAAGGCAGCATGCTACCTCGAGACCACAGCGGTGGACGATTATGAGTTAAAGGATTAATTGGCAAGCTTCCATTTTCATAATAAAGGATGACAAATTATGGGAAGATTTTGTTATTTCTACAATTTTTTAATCTCCTTAATTTTTCATCATAAAAATTATTAGAATTAATGTTTGTTATTTTAATATAAAGTTGAATTTGTGTTAAGATTTAAATTAAAATATTTTATACCTCACCTCATATCCAATATTCTAATTATACTGGTTTTGAAGCCTGGGCAGCTTCATCTTCAGTAATTTCTTGTCAACTGATGTTATGTTGATCAGGACAAATTACTGAAGATGAAGCTGCCCAGGCTTTCAAACTGGTATAATTAGAAGATTGGATATGAGGTGAGGTATAAAATATTTAATTTAAATCTTAAATTAAACATCATAGTGATTTTTTCCTATAAAAGTTGAAATGAATTTGTGTTACTGAACATTGAATGAATACTTAAATGTAAAATATAATTAATCATCATTCAAACAAGTGTTCGGCTAAATGGCCTGTTTTAGTCTCATAAAGGAGGGATTTTCCTTCCATCACTTTTTTGGAACATTCCAGAGATCTCTTCCCATGGGGTTGGTAGTGAAGCATTGCTATAAGTGGCTCATAGATTGTTTTGATAATACTATATAAAATGGAACACTGATTCCAGACTAAGTTCTTTCACGATTTACTTATTAAGTTTATGGTCCTATTTTGTACATTCAGTAGTATATTTCATAAATCTTATTTCATTAGCTATTATTCTGCTTTTCTTAATTTGTCTCAGTGTCCATGCTTCGCTGCCATAATACATAACAGGTCTTACCAAGGTCTTACGTAGGTGTATTCTTGTTTTTTTCTGTTCAAGGGAAGGTTTCATTACTTCGTTAATTGTACTTTACAATTTTGATTAAATATAATTAATATGTGACTCACACTTGATAATTTTGTCTTTACTTTGACAACATGTACCTAATTGTTTTTTAGGACAAACCACAATTGTGACCTTCTAGTTGTAGTTGTTTGTGCCTTTTCATGCATTATGTAACTCATTGTCGACACATTAGTAAACCCATGCATTAATTTTTTTCACGTCATGGTACTACAAGAAACTGGTTTCAGTATTAACCTTCCTTTGACCTTTCAATAACAAGAAAAAAAGTCAATGCATATATAGTTTAACAGAAGTTCCTGGAATAATGTAATTTTAGTATCGAGCAAAATTTGAAGTTACATTTCATGAGCTGACTATATATTTATAACTGTAACTATAGGATAAAATCAGATGTAACAAGAACAGCTAAGTCTCGTATCCTGTTATGAACTTGACTTGCGACATGAATGAGGAATGGAAGAGGGGCATGGATACTCTTTGTAGCAAATCAGAGGAAAACACCGAGTTGGTAACCAAGAATGAGGGGGAGTCTACATATACATTTTGATGCATAGTAGCTGATGCGTAGTACTGTTTTATATTCCCATTTATTTCCTAAAATTTCTCTAATACTAAAAATATGGTCTATTGTAGACCTGTTTCTTCTAAATCCACATTGATGATCTCTTATTACATTGTATATACAGGGAATAAGTCTGGACACTAATGTATTTGTTAGAATTTTGTAAGAAGTTGAAAGTAATTAGATGCCCCTGTAGTTGTAGCAATCAGTTTTATCTCCTCTCTTATAGATTGGTACAATAATCAATTCTTTCCATTCATTTGGAATAGTCTCTTCCCAAATTATACTATGCATTCGATGTAACTTCTCAATCAATTTTTCTTTCCTTGATTTTACCAGTTTTGCTGGGATTCCACCCATGTCTAATGCTTTATACATCTGTAATTTTTCTATTGCCATTTCAACCTCTAATGCCCTTAGTTCTGTGACTAATATTCTGCTGTCTGTAAATCATCTTCTTCAATATTGTGTTGTACATGTAATAGCTGATTAAAGTAATTTTCCCCTCTATTTAATATACTCCTAGAATCTGAATTCATATCCCCATTTTCATTACTAATTATGTTTGTTCTAGCCTGAAATCTTTTGCTTTCTGTTCTAATTCAATGATATAATTTCTCTGATGTAGGCCTACCTATTTTTTTACATTTATTTCAAGATTATTTATCTCCTCTCTCAAATATTCCCTCTTTTTACTTTTTAAAAACCTAGTGATTTCTCATCTGATGTTACCCAATTGTTCTAAATTTGCTTAATTTGACTCGTGTAATCAATTAATTTTTGTTAGCTTTCGTTTCTTTATCGTGTTAACACATTCCTCATGAAACCATTTCTTGTTTTGCCTCTTTTTAAAAAACCCACACTTTCTGATGCTGACAATTGAATAGTACCTCTTAATAGTCTCCCATTTTGCACAAAAAGAACAAAGACAATTTGTGAATATGCAAATATGTAAATTTTAAATGTATTCTACTCTAATCCTGGCTATTTGGCTGCAATAAAATTATTATTATTAATAGTCTCCCATTCTGTATTTTTATCAGTTTCATCATTGGTTAGCATATTTTTTATCTGACATTCCAGTATTTCAAATCTATTAGCAATCTGATGTGGTAATCTTGCCACAGTTTATCATTTTTCAAGTTCTTTATGTAACATTTTTCAGAATCAGCTTTAGCATTTGTTCCTCTCATAAGCAATAACCATTCTGATTTTCACCCTGACCAGATGATGATCTGAGTTGCAGTCTGTCCCTCTAACTGATTTAAATAACTTTCATAATAGCCTTGCTCTTGTTGGGTTGATGGAAGTTTCTGATTAATTCTGTAGTTAACAGCATGTACTATGTCTGAAGCATTGTATTCTGTAGCAGTCTTACAACTTCTTGTATGGAAACCAGAGTAAAAGCACCCATATGTGGGCCAAAAATGAGGTGGGAGAATAACATTAACCATGGTTTGAGGGAGGTGAATTTGACAGAGAATGATCAGAAAAAAATCACTTAAGTTATGAATGTATGTAGAGTTTATTTCCATGTGGTTATGAACCTCTGGGTTTCATAGTGCCAATGAGTTATATAAAAATCCTATAACACCAAACCATTTTTTGGAATTACCTTTGTAAAATTATCAGCTTATTGTCCTGTATCATATACTGTGAATTTTATGCTTTTCCTTAAAAAACACTGCATATTGGTTATTTATATTCTATTAGATATTAATTTTCTTTCTTTATTAAGATAATTTATTATGTTATTTATCTTATGATGATTGAGACATTATACAAACATTTTCTCTAGAGTAAATCACTTTCATGAGTTTCCCAGTCTGAATCTGTAGTGTTGTTAAATTTCAATTAAAATTGATTCTCTTCTTTTATTTTCCCAAGAGCCACTTAACTTTTGACTAAGTTAAGTGTGTTTCATTCTTATTTACATATAGTTATGTATCTTAGGCATACCATTATCATATCTGTAGTTACTTATTTTAATTTTTAATGAATTGTGAGTTGATGATTAGAATAATTATAGATTGTGGTTAATTAAAATGTAATGCACCATTTGTCCTCAATACTGAGGAAAACCACAATAAAAACCTCTAGTCAAGTAACCTATTTATTAATTAAATTATTTTCAATCTGATCATCTTACCTCAATATTAATGTTGATTTGTTCTTGGACATGTTTCAAAACAACATTAATATTGAGGTAAGATGATCAGACTGAAAATAATTTAATTAAAATAACCTCAAAATATCACTTCCTAAAATTAAATATTAACCTATTTACTAACTCATTAATTGGATTTGTCTTTTTATTTTCACATTATCACTTAGGTTTCTTTATATCTTTTTTATTTATGTACTTGATCATGTAAAAATGCTGAATTTTATTAAAATTTAGCAAGGGTATTTAGAGCGATTTTTATTATGAGATGTAATTTATTTGACTTCAGTCACATTAATTATTTAATAAATTATTATTTATGTTTGTTACAGAAAGAGAAAACAGAAATTAAAACAGGACATGGAGCACCTGTGGATAATCGTGGAGCCAGTTTAACAGTTGGCCCTAGAGGGCCTATGCTTCTGCAAGATATTACATTCCTGGATGAATTAGCCCATTTTGACAGAGAACGAATTCCAGAAAGAGTAGTTCATGCCAAGGGTGCTGGTATGTATTAAATTACTAAAAAAAACAATGTATGTGTGTTTCAATTTGCTTTTCTCTTCAAGTTCTGCGCATGGGGATAGAATATGTTGATGTAATCTATTTTCAGTTGTACACCATTTTACCAAACTGTATTAGATAGATATTTTCTTATATGGTGGTATACAGAATGTAAGGTGAGTGTTCATATAGTGCAAGTAGCCTACATTGTTTAAAGGATGATGATGATGGTGATGGAAAACAAAATGTTTAGGACATTGGCCTAACTAGTTCACTGGCACAATTAAACTTGGGGATTCATGGCCATATAGACATAAGTTCTTCATTCATAATTCTCTGTCATGAGCTAGTATTTTCCAATCATTCCCAGTGTAATTTATCTCTCTGGAAATCTCAGTGTCCACCACTATGGTCTTGAGGTAGCATGCTGCCTTGTCACGCAGTGGACCTGGGTTTGTTTCCCAGTTGGGACAGGCTCCTGGGCAAGGTTTTTTTGGCATTTTCTTCGCCTGTAAGAAAAATGTCAGGAAGCTTAGGGCCCAGTGGTCACCAAAAATCATCTGGCCATCATCACCATCCTTATCATCATCATCATCATCACCATCCTTATCATCATCACCATCCTTATCATCATCACCATCCTTATCATCATCACCATCCTTTTCATCACTACCATCCTTATCATCATCATCATCATCATCATCCTTCATTGGTGTGGAAAGCAATAGGAAGCTACCACACCTATAATTCCCTAGTAAAGCTGCAAAGCATAGCATGGAAATGATATAATTGCAGTGAAAGACCTGCCATCAGGCAGAATTACTATGAATGGAACGAAATCGTGGTTAATGTTATTCTCCTATCTCATTCCTGACCTATTTACTGGGCACTCTCCTGCTTTACTTATCCAGGACTATTTTTATACATATATTTGAGCATTTTCATATGGGCAGGAGAGACAGTGACCCAGCCCAATATAGTGAGAAAGTTGAAGTTATTTATACTTTGTCTCAATATTTTTATTGACGGTGAATTGTAATTATGAGTTTTTAATTGGTCCACCAAGTACGTAATATTAGTAATGAAATATTAACTCTATTTAATTATAGTGTTTATAGTGAAATTACTTTTTGTTTTGTCAAATAAGGAGTTGATGTGCTTCTGTAAATACCCTTACTACCTTTAACTTTTTTAGGAATTATTCAACCATCATAAGGAGTTAAAATTACCATCATTGATAAAGTAAGTTTTAAGTAATTTTAACTCTCTTAAAGGAAATAAATTCACTCTCTTTGAGGATATAAAAAATTATATTTATCTTAAATTTGTTTCATGAGTACTGGTCCCGTGCCGTAGCCGAGCGGTTAAGGTAGGAAGCCTTGGCGCAGAGCTACAGGACTTGCGCTGGTTCGAGTCTCCATGGGGGAAGAAATTTTCTCATGGTATTTTGGCCAGTATGGGACCGGTGCCCACCCAGCATCGTGAGGCAATTGGGTAGCTACAATAAGTAGCGGCTCCAGGTTGAGGAACCAGCTATAACGGCTGGGGGACTCGACATGCTAACCACATGTCACCCCTACACTGGCTGTTGATCATCTACCTCTGTGATTGACACATGTGGATGTGAGGCCAGCAGCCGGCTGGTAAAAGGGTAACCGCTGAAAAGTGGAAAGACCCTCAATCGGAATCGGAGTACTGGTAATTTTACTATTTATTCTGGTCAAATATGAATAAGTTTTACATTATTATTTTTTATAACATAATTTTTATATATAATTTGTCCTTCAGTGAGAAGTATTAAATTAATAATAAAAACATAAAAGTTTTACATTATTTTATTAAATTTTATTAGATTTTATTAATAGGAAGTGAAAAGTAGTACCAGTACATTTTTGTAGGTCATATACTTGTTGCAAATACAAAGAGTAGTAAAATTGTGTCAAATGTTAAATAGAACTGACTGGCCAATATAAAACCTGTTTTAATACAAGATGATCTTCATTGTCCACTTACTTGCAGATTAAATGTAGTACAAACATATAAGAAACCTTAGTTTAAACTGTTTCATTAGATCTGAAAGTTAATTATTTGAAAATATTTCTAAAAATACTAATAAGTGAATGCTTAGGAAATTCATTAATACTGGCATTAAAATTACTGTGACTCAAAATATTGGAGCTGTAATTTTGTTATTTGTGCAATTCAAATCTTTTAAGATTTTTTTTTTGTATATTTCCTAATTAATTAAATCTGAACTCCATGGCACAACTGAACTCTATGACCTACTGGATGTTGGCCCTAAATTTACATATACCATTTATAGAGGAGGACAATCATCAGTCACTATAGGGGTGACATGTGGCCATCACATTGAGTCATCGGCCATTACAGCTGTTTTTCTCAATCTGCACCAGGTAATTATTGTAGCTGCCCAAATTCCTCATGATCTGAGTGGATACTTGTTCCATACTGGCCAAAATTCTGTGAGATAATTTCTTCTGCCATGGGGACTCGAACCTGCCCATGTCCTATAGCTCTGTGCCAAGGCTTGACGTGTTAGTCTACATGGCTAAGGATATGGGACTTGCTATTAAAAGAAAGTAGAAAAATATACAAATCAATGAAGTTAAAACAGTTGTTTTAATAGCATTGCATTTATGCTAGAATATTATAACAGTGCTCATGTAATTTTAAACATTTTTGAAAACAACTTTTGATTATCAAACATTTTTAAACATGGTTGCTGTAATAGTTTATTTTGAGAGTGCTAATAAACATGTCAAGTTTCTAAATAATTATATTATTTTTAGTCTGATCATCTTACCTCAATTTTAATGTTGATTTGTTCTTGGACGTGTTTCAAAACAATTCTTGTCTGGACAAGCTGACGATAAAACAGAATTGTTTTTGAAACATGTCCAAGAACAAATCAACATTAATATTGAGGTAAGATGATCAGACTAAAAATAATATAATTAAAATAACCTCAAAATATCACTTCCTAAAATTAAATATTAATTTCCAATTAAATTTAATATTGATGTTTTTTCCTTAGTTTGCATAAACATATTTTAATGTTTCTCTTGATATAAAATACAGGGAAAAAATCTTGTTTAAAAATTCTCTATCTCAAATTATTCATTAATAGGGAACATATACTATTGAACTTTTGTAGGAAAAAATCACTGAGGTTTAATTTAAGATTAAATTAAAATGTATCATACCTCACCTCATATCCAGTATATACTATATTATGGT
This sequence comes from Diploptera punctata, assembly GCA_030220185.1. Taxonomy (NCBI): domain Eukaryota; kingdom Metazoa; phylum Arthropoda; class Insecta; order Blattodea; family Blaberidae; genus Diploptera; species Diploptera punctata. The sequence goes on from JASPKZ010002319.1 coordinate 2,283,901, forward strand.
TAATAAAATTATAGTTTGAAATATTAAATATTATCTTGAATTTGAGATATCATAGGTACAGGAATGTATTATGTTTAGATTAGTAGAGATGGGTTTGAGTTTTAAGATCCTAACATGACAACCTTATTTCAGGTTTGTTGTGTTTACCCATCTCTACTTTATGGAATAAATTAAATTAAATCTATTTTACAGTTACATGTAGTCTGTTGTGACGTTCCCAATTTGATACACATCAAGCTTTCACCTCACATGACTCATACTGCTATTTATTTGGGCTGGGCACAAAGCCTTGAGGAAGGGCTACAACCTTGCCAATTCTGCCCAAAGTTGAAGTTATGAGGAAATGCATGAGCATTACCTCATTAGATCAACACAACTACACATTTTAACACCTGAGGTTTGCTAATCAAGGCTAATTTTGGCTATTCTATGCCACCATGTCACCTGTGAATATTCAATCAGAGAAAAAGTGACTACTAGTGTCGTATTTGAAGAGAAAAATTTTCTTTCAATGAGAAATTGTTAAATCAATAATAAAAACATTACTAGTGTCATGTTGGCCATTGTGATAACACACATTCTCGCTAGTCAATTCCTGATGTGTTTTCTCACAAATAAGGGGGATTCTGACCCAGGAGTCCACCTACATTAATAGGTGAGAAAATGAGCAAGTTAGTATTAGTTTTGACAAGTTAGGGAGAAAATGGGCAAGTTAGTGTACACCAGATTAGTTTAGCATTCACTTGTCTGTCAGCAGGTTGGTTACACTCTCTGAGCGATGACTAATACATATTTTATAATTATGGTGAGTTTAGGTTACTTTGAGCTCAATTTCTCACTTCATTTAAAGGCAGTTCTCACATTTTTTTTTGGAAAAATCCAACATATGTATTTCTCTCAGCCATTTCTCACATTTTTTGTTGTTGAAAAAATCCAATATATATATATATTTCTCTCAGATAATAATTATTTACTTATTGAAACAAATGTGTTTTTCCATTTTTTATTTGAATTTATGTAGTTGGGATGGTGGCATAGAAAATCCCTATTTTTACCTAAACATGAGATGAGGTGAAAGATATGAAATAAAAGAATAAAGAGGAAGGGAAGAGGAGTGGAATAGAATTTGAGAAACAGGAGAATCCTTAGAAAAAAACAAAAATCCTGGTGTGGCCCACCATCATTACTCCTCTGAACCACCAGGATTTGAACCTGAAATCCCAATCGGGACATCAGAGTGTACTAGCCATGCTTTTACTGAGTCAGCTATGTATCATATTAAACTGACAGAAAATTAACAAAATGTGGAGTTGTTTAAAATAGATATCAATTTATCAAAAAATGAGAATATTTTATTTTTATGGAAACCAATAAAATATTGGTACTCAACTCATTTGTGAAATTTTAAGAAGATATTTTAATACATTGTATTAAGAATTACTTGTCATATTTTAAGATAAGAATTTCTTATCGTGGGAATATATGAAAAGCTTTAAAGTATTTACTAGAAATTTACATTTGATAAGAAAACTGTTAAAGGTAAACTTTCTTATTTGTAAAGTAATCTAAAAGTCAGTATAGCAGAGTGTCTGTTATATTTGATTCACAGCATTGTGTCAGTATTATTTATTCTTAACACTTTTAAATCATGAATTGTACACAACAGATAAGGGAATACTAGTTTAAATAAGTACCATACTTAAAATCAATAATGCAACCAAATACTTGGAGAACTTTCCAGTGAAATATCACTATGCTGACAAACAAAACAAAATATATGCAAGTTTGGTGACTCCTTACTTATTCCATTTTTCTCCCTACACAACAACATATTATTCTTCTTCTAAAGCAAATATGCTTTTATTAGTAAAACCATTATTCTTTTCTTTCAGCTACTCATTTAATTTTTTGATAGTCTTGGCACCCTATAATTGTTATTGCAAACTTTCAAAAGGAAGTAAACATTATGGTGACGATTTTATTATCAATTTAACACTTCTCACTGAAGGATAAATTATATTTGAAGAGAAAATTTTTCGCCTAGACCGAGACTCGAACCCGGGACCCTTGGGTTTCTGGGCCGGAAAGCCAATGGTCCTGGATTCGAGTCTCGGTTTTTTCTCTTCAAATATTATGGTGTTTAAATTATTTTCAGTCTGATCATCTTACCTCAATATTAATTAAGGTAGAATTTTTATTATCTATTTTTATATTAGAACAATTGAGGTGAGTGATAAAAATTCTACCTTAATGAATATACCTCGTAGTGAGAATTCCTAAAATAAGTACTCAAATATTAATGTTGATTTGTTCTTGGACATGTTTCAAAACAATTATCGTCAGCTTGTCCAGACAATAAAACAGAATTGTTTTGAAACATGTCCAAGAACAAATCAACATTAATATTGAGGTAAGATGATCAGACTGAAAATTATTGAATCAAAATATCACTTCCTAAAATTAAATATTACTATGATGTTTCTTTTAATTATTGTGAGGGATTTTGACTCGCCTCATATTTTTTAAAAAAATGAGGGAGTTAAATTCCCTAACTTTTAATAATTCCAAAATAGTCTTCCATGGTCTTTCTTTTAATTTTCCCCCTAAATTTTGGCTTCAAAAATTGTTTCAAGGACATTATTATGAGTAATCTATGGTCAAAAATGATGTTTTCAATTGATTTTGAAGATTGGCTTACCTCTATTTTATCTAGTACCTATTGGTTTGCTAATCATAAAATGGTTATAAAAAAAGTTGATGTGATCCCACTATAGCCTTAGGAGACGCTGGGGTGTAGGAGGTTAAGGATTCCACTTTTCTAAATAATCAGTACGAGATGTTAGTTGGATTGTCAGCCTTGCATGATGGCTGTCTGTCTTTATCTCCAGAAATTATTTCAATTAGAGACTTAGTTGACCTCAGGGCCATGGTTCTGCCAGAAGGTTGAGGCCAGTTTTTTAAGAATGTGATAAATTTTCCACCGATGCCATGACCTTAGAAGACTGGAAGAAGCCGAACTACGAGCTACGACACCTTGTGACCCAGCTAGCAGTACATGGCTTCCATCACAGACTGTGCAATACTAAACCATTTCATGACCCGGGATCAGAATGCATGTGCGAACGATGCGGCATGTCATGCGAGAGATACCATGTGCTAAAGTACAAAAACAGAGGACAATCTCTGACAGGATTCTGTTCAGACATATAAATTAATATAGATTAACTAATCTTTGCACATTGTGTGCTATACATTATTAATACACTGCTCAAAACAATTAGAGGAACACTTGCAATAAATTGAATAAGTAATTGTTTTTTAAAGCTGTGATGCTGAAAGTTGGACAATATGTAAATTGAATTATTAATTTTATCATTGGATAGAAATTTTAAAGATCCATGGCCTAAATACAGAGAAATTACCTCAAATAACAAATATAGAGATTTTTTTTTTATTTTGGAAGGCACTGGCCATTTCTAATTGGTAAGCTTCCTGATGTTGCTATAGTGACGAATGTTGATTATTGCCTTGTTTATTGAAGTCTATGACAAAATGAGGCATTTAAATGAGTTTGAAGTGTATCATGCTCTACATTTTTTACGACAAGGTCAATCTCTGCGACTAGTGGCTAGAGAGCTTGGGGTTTCTCCTTCTGTGGTGTCCAGGTTACGCAACAGGCACAGAGAGACAGGTCAGTATTGTAGAAGACGTGGCCAGGGCCGTAAATTTAAAACAAGCCCCCTGGATGACAGATACGTTGTTCTTTCTGTTCTTCGACAGCGTACAAAAACTGCAAAAGACCTGCAGAATTACCTTCATATGGCTTCCGGAATCCGGGTTTCAGACCAAACCATAAGGAACAGATTAAGGAAAGAGAATATTTGTCCAAAAAAGCCCGTTAAAAAAACACGCTTAACAAATGGGCATAAGGCAGCAAGACGTACGTATGCTGAAAACCATGGTGATTGGAACCTGAACCAGTGGGAGTCTGTGCTCTTCTCGGACGAATCCAGGTATCGTCTTACACGTTGTGATGGTCGATTGAGGGTGTGGGGACGGCCAGGAGAAAGATTTTCTGCAGAGGCTGTACAGGAAATTGATAGATTCGGAGGAGGTTCCATAATGGTGTGGGCCGGAGTTATGTACAACATTCGTACGGACCTTGTACTTGTTCCCCAGCGACTGAATGCTGTCCGGTATATCGAGCACGTTCTGGAAGAGCATGTAGTACCTGCTGCCATTGGAGTAGGCCCTGGATTTCTGTTTATGCAGGATAATGCCAGGGCACATTCTGCGGCTGTCACCAGGGATTTCCTGAGGAGGAATGAAATTGAGGCAATTGAAGTGGCCAGCGGTCAGCCCAGACCTCAACCCTATTGAACACTTGTGGGATCTTCTAGACAGGAAGGTCAGGAACCGACATCAAGCTCCACAAATTCTGCAGCAACTTGGAGATGTTCTGAAGGAGGAATGGGAGAATATCCCGCAAGAGGAAATCCAGAATCTTATTGGGAGCATGCCACGAAGGTGCCAAACTGTCATCGAATGTCGTGGAGGCCATACACGATACTAACTCTATATAACGAGTGTTTAACTTTGAAAAATAAGCACAAGATTCAATTGCTTACATAGCGGAATTATTTGAAAAGTTAATTGTCAGCGTTATTCATTTGTTTTTACTGACATGAGCAATAAATAAATAAATAAATAAATAACCACAAATAAACTACTTTATTAATTTCATGTTTGTACCTTTGTCCAATGAAAAAATATTTGCATAATCCATAGTGTTCCTCCAATTGTTTTGAGCAGTGTAATAATATTTTTTTACATGCATGTAATGTTACATGTTTTATGTTTATACTGTAATGAGTACTATACAATCAGTGATACAGCACCTATTTGAAGTATTTGAATACTACGAGGAATATGTTCAGGAATTCCTAACATTTTTTTAAATAAGTTCTTGTGGAATTTTTATTATTATACTTTGTTTCTCTGTTCATGTTCTAAGTCAGTGCTGTCCAACTGACAACCCATGATCTTATACAGTGTATGAAATAATTTTTGTGACCCTCAAAAACATTTTTTTTTTGCTTCATTTTAGTAGATTTTCTTTGTATATATAAACTAATTTTTGGTATCTTGGCATGTTGGTTGGTGTCTAATGTGCTACATCTAACGCTGAAGTCATTAGCATTGATATTGGCATGTTGATTATCTTCCCTTCTTTGCACCCTGATACCTTTAGTAGTAGTTCTTGTTACTCTTCTTGGAAGCATGAAATAATGCCACCATATTCAGTTTTTTGCCAAATTCCCCTGATATGTTTGTAAAAAAAATTGCGTACAAACTAAGAAAAGTTGGATAGCACTGCTCTAAATTTGTCATATTTAATTAATTCTCATTTTAGTATCAACAAAATATTATGAAATTCCATTAATAAATTATTGTTTTAACGAAAAAGGTTGGTAAATATTAAAAATTTAACTCTTAAATTTTGTCTGTTGTAGAGCAATAAAAACTAGTTTGTTTATATAAGTGAATCAAAAATAACTTTAACATCTCACATCATAAAACTCTGTGATTCTCACAGGATGAGTTTCAATAGCCATTGCTTCTATCATCAGCCAAAACTCTTGACTGTCGAACTTCTGCCGTCAACATCAACTTTCAAATTGCCATCTGGTGTCAATTTGATGGACTTTGATATTAAATCTTAATTTTTTTTGTCCAATGCCACCAGGTTGTCTTTTATGACATTTCTGGTTTTCTCCCCTGGCATTGGCAGACTTGTAATCCATAAATCTTAAAATTGTAATCTTAAAATATAGGTCCATGAATTTTATAGTTCCTGGTAAGCAAGATTTGATCTTAAAGTTCATCAAATCGACATCACATGGCAGTTTGAAAGTTGAAGGTGATAGTGTAAGTTCAACATTTTGGAGTTTGGGCTGATGATTGAATCAATGGGTTCTGATACTGCTCCTGTGAGAATCATGGAGTTTCATGAGGTGATATGTAAAATGTTATTTTTGACTCACATATATAAATTGTGAATTACTTCATAATGTTAATTCCCATCATAGAATATTTATTAAATGAGTTTTAGTATTTCATTATAATTTGTGAATTGTTGATATGTTTTCTCTGAAGTTGGTAATAACTGATAGACATATAATAATATTCACTGTAAGATTAAAAATAAAATTATATGTACATTAAATCATTTTTTGAACAAAACAATTTTTTGAACTTTTATAGGAATAAATCACTATGAGGTTTAATTTATCTTAAAAAATTGACTGAACTGGAAATTGAACCCAAGACCATATTATAATTAAATTTATACACTGAGACTGGACGATAAATAATTTTTTAAAGAGAGCAATTTTTGCCTGAACAGAGAATTGAACCTAAGACCCCTGGTTTTACGCACCAGCACACTGACCATTGTGCTATCCAGGCTTCCCTCATTTCTCTCTCTTATATAACCCCAATCCCATTATAAAGCCTTCTTGAATCAGATGCAACTCAATTGTGATGTGAACAAAAATTCATGCTACGGAGAAATGAAGTTATATAAGAGAGAAAAAAATTGTGTTCGGGCAAGGAAGCTTGGAAACACAGTAAGTGCATTGATGTATAAAATCAGAGGTCTTGGGTTCAATTCCCGATTCATGCAAAAAGTTTTCTCTTGAAAAAATTATTTATTGTTCAATCTCAGTGTATAAATTTACATGTAACATAAATATATGTACATATTTCATTAATCAGATTATACAAATATTGACTATACAGGGAGATGAAGCAAAATTTGGTTGATCAGCAATGCTTTAATGCTACTCATTTGTCTCCCTGAGATACAAAAGAAACAAAATATTACCTTCTCTCTTGGAATTTTAAAGAAAATTGTTGAGTTTTCTACATCTCGACCAGTTTGTTCATTCAGAAATGAATCTTTGTTTTATAGACTTCATGCCTTGCTAAGAGCTCAACATGTGCGAGATGGATAATACTTTGCTGGGACATGAAATACTGTTTTTGATGTTATATTTAGTTTAACATATTCCACTTCTAGACAAATTAATTTTTTGAAAAGAAATATACTGTAAACGAACATGAAAATACAGTATTTAAGTAGGGTGATAAGATGATGGGAAACTAAAATTTAGTACAGACCATTTAAAGCATAACAGGTTATTTAACAAATTAAGATATTTTTTAATAATCTAATTAAAAGTGACAACTTATTTTCTTCGTCCCAGGAGCTAATATGCTTGAATTAACCCATGTTACACACTGTTTAATGTTCATTTCTTATACTTCACGACCATGAATGATACAAATATTACATTGATTTAATTTTTAGGTGCATTTGGTTATTTTGAGGTGACACATGACATCAGCAAGTATTGTAAAGCAAACGTATTCAGTAAGATTGGGAAGAAGACTCCAATTGCAGTCAGATTTTCAACAGTAGGTGGGGAAAGTGGGTCAGCTGACACAGTAAGGTAAATTATTTTTCATTTAAAATGAACACAATCTATTAGTATTATTATTCATTCATTCATGACATTGATGTATGTAGTCCAGCAAAAACCTGAATATTTAAAATAATTAATTTGTAAGTAAAAAAAAAGATAATTTAAATATTTTATTATTAATTTAACACATCTCACTGAAGGATAAATTATAGTTGAAGAGAAAAATTTTCGCCTAGACCGAGACTCGAACCCGGGACCCTAGGCTTTCTGGGCCAAGTGCTCTACCATTGCATCTAGATCACAACTCGCCTCGGTAGCTCAGTTGGTAGAGCACTTGGCCCGGAAAGCCAAGGGTCCCGGGTTTGAGTCTCGGTCTAGGCAAAAAATTTTCTCTTCAAATATAAAAAATTTTCTCTTCAAATATAATTTATCCTTCAGTGAGAAGTGTTAAATTAATAATAAAATTGTCAATAGAAGCCCTATTGGCTTTATAAAAGTAGTGTTAAATTCCCAATAAATGTCTTCTTAACTAAGAAGCCGCCATTTGCAAAGATAGTAGCTATGGTTTCAATCATTTGGCGCGAGGGAATTACAACGTATATAAGAGAAAAATTTGCGTCTAGATCGCAACTCACCTCGGTAGCTCAGTTGGTAGAGCACTTGGCCTGGAAAGCCAAGGGTCCCGGGTTCGAGTCTCGGTCTAGGCGAACATTTTTCTCTTCAAATATCATTTAAAGATGTTAAAATTTTAGCATTCAGTTTAGTAATTTTTTTTCATGTATCCAGCTTTAAATGTTGACATAATTATTCTTCTTCTTCTTCCTTCCAAGTATTAGGCCAAGGCCCGTTACGATCCTATAGAAAATTTTCCCTCCAGCATCCGGAAAATTCTCGTATAAGACTTGAAAGCATAATAAAAGTCCCTTCAATTGGTTGCTGGCCAAAAGAAGGCAAGACCAGTGATGGGGCAGCCATCTTATAGCCTCTGGTCAGGCTTTTAATTCTTTAAATAATGTAACACATCCAGAATAGTACTGCAACCATGATCTCTATTCATTGACAGTAGACTAGTAGTTGCCATGCTCACTTCTGGCTCAGAGTTTTGTTGGTTCAAACACAGCCTGGGCTTGATTGACTTTTAATGGCATAAAAATCTTAGTATGGATTTCTTAGGAAGGGTAGTAAAGCCATGAGTCCTGTGAAGCCTGAAAGAAGATGCCTCTGAAAAAAAAATTGTCAGTCCTTTGATGCTGAAATTGAGTTGCAACACTGAGTTGTGTTAAAAGAAATACTACTGTACTATATTTAAAGAGAAAGATATATGCCTTGACCAAGGTTTGACGCCAGGACCTTTGGTTTTCTATGCCAATGCTCTACCAACTGAGCCACCTATACCTCCAATCTAAATACAATTTTCTCTCTTATACATTGTTAATTCCCGAACGCCAAATGCTACGAACTGTTGCTGCAACATTGTTAATTCCTGAGTGCCTAACGCTACGAACCGTTGCAGCAACAGTTCGTAGCATTTGGCATTAGGGAATTAACAATGTATAAGAGAAAAAATTTGTATTTAGATTGGAGGTCTAGGTAGCTCAGTTGGTAGATCATTGGCATAGAAAGCTAAAGGTCTGGATTCAAACTCCGGTCAAGGCATATATTTTTTCTTCAAATATAATTTGTCCTTCAGTGAGAAGCATTAAATTAATAATAAAACATCAAAAGAAACCCTACTGTCTTTATAAAGTAATGTTTAAATATCTAATAAAAGTCTTCTTAACACAGAAGCCGTCATTTTTGTGATTGAGCAAACGGTTCGTAGCATTTGGCACTCGGGAATTAACAATGTGTAAGAGAAAAATTTGCATTTAGATTGGAGGCCTAGGTAGCTCATTTAGTAGAGCATTGGCACAGAAAGCCAAAGTTCATGGGTTCAAACCCCGGTCTATGCATATATTTTTTTCTTCAAATATAATTTGTCCTTCAGTGAGAAGTATTAAATTATTAATAAAAACTATATTACTTTGCCTTTAAAGAAAATATTCCTTATTTACCTGATTTTATATAAATTTTCTAGGTCATAGCCTGAATTAATTATTGATATTATGCTAGTGTTAAATACAATAATTGAAGGGTCCAGGGGAAAAACGATGAATGTCACATTAAACTCAAACTGAGATAAATTAATTTTAAGTTTTGAAACGCTATATCATTTCCCTGTACACATTATTTTCAAAGCCTTATAAAACGTAACCCATAGCTTCTTTAAACAGTTTTCGCCTTTTAAATGTTACTAGGGAACAGTACAAACACTGAGAATATGAAACCTCAGTTTTTGTGATTTTGTGACATTCATCGTTTTTCCCCTGGACCCTTCAGTTGTTAAGAATTAAATTAATTGTGATTTCTTCTTACCACATACTTCTATGTTTTTTAAACACAGCACTGCAGTATTGGCGACCCAATGTCACCTTCGTCAGCTGTTTTTAGTCATGAAAACAGCTGATGATGGTGACAATGGGTCGCCGATACTGCAGTGCTGTGTTTAAAAAAACATAGAAGTATGAGGTAAGAAGAAATCACGATTCATTTAATTCTTATTAATTGAACCTCATAATGTTAAAAATTCCCAAATTTAATATATAAATACAACAATTGTATCTATTTTTGTGTGTATTAGGTTTGACACTAGTTATAATTCGCTATAAAGTGTTACCAACATTGGATAACATTTCTTAAATTATTAATATCTCTTAAAAACATTGACATTTGTTAGTATTACATGCAATATTTTATTCTATTTTTTAATATTTATTTATAAGTAATTTATGAAGTTTAGAGTGATAAAGAATTGTGGAAGGCACAACAGCTAATTAATTGGGCATGGAAATATGATGTTTAAAGTAAAATTAAAAGTTAAACGTGTAAAAATGGTACCCGAGATCTCAGTCATCCTCTACTATTAAATTGTGTAAAATATTCTGGATGCCTTTCAAAATACGTGTTTCACCTTCTGCTTTTGGAGTAGTACTAACTGTTGCTGGTTAGGATTTTATATAAGAGGGTTCAAGTGACTGGGTATGTTCTTATTTAGTAATTGAATATTCTCGACTTCTTTTATTATTTAGATTTCCTCGAGTACATTAATTTTTGAGTTATTCTCTTTGTGGATTATTGATAACACATTCTCAATTGTATTAAATTAGTACTTGATTCTATTACATGTTTGGCAAAACCGGATTTACCCTCATTATATTTAAAGTCATTAAAATGTTCATTAAATCTTGTGCTAAAATTTCTTATTGTTCTGCCAATATAAAATTTTTCACATCTACTACATTTTAGTTTATAAACACCTTTGTTTTTATAAATTTCTATTTCTTCTATTTTATTTGAAATCATGTTATTTAATTTGGTGTTCTATATGCAATTCTTATGTTTTTGTCATGTTTTTTTAAAGGTTTTTACATCTTTTGCATTTCAACATCTGTACATGTTAATTTTAACCACTTAATATTATTTTAATAAATGTCCATAATTTAATAATATTATTTTAATAAATGTCCATAATTTAATTTAGTTATTAAAATTCATCGGAGAACATATTGTTTAAACAACTCACCTCATAGGATTCATGCTTCCATGATATTGCGATTTCAAACATAGTCATGTTCATCTTCAGCCATAACTCCGACTGACATGATGACAGATTGGTTTCATTTGATGTAATTTCATTGTTTCCAAGTATACCAGTTGAAAAAATGCTAAATTTTTTGAGGAAATGGTTAAGTTCTCTAAATATTAAAAATGAAATAATAGAGGAATATATAATTCTTACTAAGCTATGTGTCAGTAATTCTTATTTTACCTATAATGGAAAATTTTACCAACAGGTTTCGGGTTTGTCAATGGGCAATCCGCTCTCACCATTTTTAGCTGATTTGTTCATGAGTTACTTGGAGTGTCAAATCACTAAAGCATACCCATGGATGTTTAAGACTTGGTTCAGATATGTGGATGATATTTTTGCAATAATAAATTCTAAAGATATTGAAGATGCTCTTAAATTATTGAACCTTCAGGATGAATCGGTACAGTTTACCGTTGAATTAGAAAAAGAAAACAAAATTCCTTTTTTGGATTTGTGGATAATTAGGAATGATCAAACACTGAAAATTGAATTTGATATATTTGGAAAAGGAACTCATACAGATAATTACATTAAATCATCAGGCTTCAATCACATTGCTCATAAGCATGCAATATTCAATAGCTTAATTTACAGATTGACAAATGTACCATTAAACGAAGAAAATTCAACAGAGAGTTTAAACATATCTTAAACACTGCTAGATTAAATGGTTTTGATAAAGAATTAATTATAAATAAGTTGAAGAAATTCAAACACAAAAAAAGACTTAATGAATATACTACTCTACAAAATTGCAAAGAAAAGAAAAAATACAAGAAAATTACTTACCATCCTGAAATGCATAGGAAATTTCAAAAAATTTTTGACAAATACAACATTTCTTTGGCACCAATAAATAAATTTAGTCTGGGTAATCTTCTAAGTACCAATAAAAAGTCAATATTCCAGACAGGAAGAAATCTGGAATTTATCAAATAAATTGTGAAGATTGCAATAAAGTTTATATAGGAAAAACAAAAAGGAATTTGAAATTCGGACAAAAGAACATTTCAGAAATATTAAAAATTGTGAAATTGAAAAATCTGCAATTCCTGCACATAGTTTATTAGAACATCATAAAATTGGAAGAGAAGCTAAACTTTTAAAACAAGTAGAGAAACCTTTGGAATTGACAGTTTGGGGAAAAATATACATTCAGAAAAACAAAAATAAATCAATGAATATTGATATCCCTAACGAAATTACATTGATTTCGAAGTTCATAAATTCAACCATAGATGGCAGCACTGAAGATGGCGACAATAGAATAGTTGACGGCCGAAGAATTTCGTCAGTCGGAGTTATGGCTGAAGATGAACATGATTATGTTTGAAATCGCGATATCATGGAAGCATGAATCCTATGAGGTGAGTTGTTTAAACAATATGTTCTCTGATGAATTTTAATGATTATACCTCATAATGTTTACTTCCCAACATTAATTTAATATAATTTAGTTATATTTGCTATTTCTTATTTTTTTTTCTGTTTTTTATTAGTTTATTAATCATTTTTGAAAGTTAAAAGTTTTATGTATTTTAGTACCTTGTTATAGTTTTCTTGGTTTAGTGGTAATTTCATCATTCTACTTATGAGGCTGATAATTGTACTGATTTTTTTGTTGTGGGGATGTTCTTGATTTTTTGTGGATGGCATTTGTATTACTAGTGGGTTTTCTATATATGCCTATGTGTAAATAGTATTCTTTTATCCAACTGCACTTGGAATTATAAAGTTTGAAATTAATGTAGAAACATTTCTTGCACAAAGGGGAAAATTATCAGTCCTTGAATTTGCATAACACAGTTTATTATGTAATTTTTATTCCTGTCGCTGAATCATAGTAACATTATGCTAACATATTGTGTAAAAGTACAAATCATTTTTGTGTGAAGAAACGTGCATAAAGTTGTAAAGAGATTTTATTAGTTTATGGCACTATTGTACCTGTATTTAGATTAGTGATGTCAACATAAAAATGTAATAATGGAATTTTTACATAAATTTAGCATTGAAACATTAGTAACTAGATTAAGTTTTTTTTTTTCATTTCTTACTTTCTTATGACACTGATTTAAAGAGGGGGAGGTTCATTGAACTTGTAAGTAGAATAAAAGTAAACAATTTAATGTATTATGCAATGGCTGTGGCCAATTCAAGCAATTACTAAATTCATAAAATTAATGTTGATTTAAAAGGATTTTAGAAAAGTTCAGATACCTCATGTTATACTTTTGATTTTTGTAAATTATATAATATACTAGTGTACCCAGCAGACGTTGTCCTGCCTGAACGTTCAATTCACCAGTCATATAACAATTATATTCGAGTGAAAAAAAAAAGATAAATTGATGAGAGTGAGTCAAAACAGTTTTTTTTTTTTTACCCCAGCTAGATTTCATTTCTAACCCACTGTGTACCGGTCCCATACTGACCAAAATTCCATGAGAAAAATTTCTTCCCCTGTAGAGACTCGAACCAGCGTAAGTCCCGTAGTTTTGCGCCAAGACTTCTAGCCTTAACCGCTCGGCTACGGCGCGAGATTCTTGGTATCGATGAAAGACAAAAATGGTTATTGTGAGTTATCCGTAAGAGATAAACATATGCTGTCGTGGACTTTTTTGTAGAGCTTTTTGAGATATTCAATTCTGTGTACATTAATTTTATATATTTCTTATGGTTTAGGCAGCGTAAGCCATTTAAGCGTCCAAAGAGCTACTTTTTTCACGTTTTCCACTACAAAGGGCGATTTTTAAGGATGTAGGAGTTGAGTATCACAACTCTCTTATAGCCTATGTTCATCCCGGGAATCTCCTGAACATTTTGCAAAAATACAATCGGATCGATGGTATGGCCACGCATAAAGTACGAACAAACAAACATACAAACAAACAAACAAACATTAATTTTTATATATAAGGTAATAACTCCAAGCGCGACAGGCCTAGAAGGCCCTTGGCCTACTAGCCTGCTGCTGGCCTCACATCCGATCCGATCCGATTGAGGGTCTTTCCACTTTTCAGCGGTTGCCCTTTTACCAGCCGGCTGCTGGCCCTTCACATCCACACGTGTCAATCACAGAGGTAGATGATCAACAGCCAGTGTAGGGGTGACATGTGGTTAGCATGTCGAGTCCCCCAGCCGTTATAGCTGGTTCCTCAACCTGGAGCCGCTACTTATTGTAGCTACCCAATTGCCTCACGATGCTGGGTGGGCACTGGTCCCATACTGGCCGAAATACCATGAGAAAATGTCTTCCCCCATGGAGACTCGAACCAGCGCAAGTCCCGTAGCTCTGCACCAAGGCTTCCTACCTTAACCGCTCGGCTACGGCGCGGGATGCCTCACATCCACATATGTTAATCACAGAGGTAGATGATCATCTAGCCAGTGACATGTCATCAGCATGTTGGGTCCCCCAGCCATTATAGCTGGTCTTCTCAACTTGGAGTCTACTTATTGTAGCTACCCAAATGCCTCACGATGCTGGGTGTGCACCGGTCCCATACTGGCCAAAATTTCATGAGAAAATATCTCCCTGCATGGAGACTTGAACTAGTGCAAGTCCCATAGCTCTGCACCAAGACTTTTTGCGTTAACCACTCGGCTACGGTGCATAGTGGTAATTAATACATTTATTCTGACTGCTTTGTGTAGATTACATAGTGCTGGGAGCAAGGTATCTGAATTATAGAGGGATGACAAAGGTTCGATCCTATACAGTGGAGGGATGGAGACATTTATCAATGTTTTTGTCCAGATTGACCCTAGCTTCCTTTAGGGAATTATTTTTACATGCCATTAGCTGAGAATATGTGGATCCTTGTGATCACATCACCCATTGGTCCATAAGGCCTATTAAGAGAGCAACTTAGTCTTACCAGTTACATTGTGCTTATACTGTGGATGTCACACCTGATATTCATCATTATTAATATATCATATAATAAATAAGGTGAATCCGGAATCATTTTACCTCATAAATTGTTTTGTTCTTTTGAACATGTTTCAATATGCCATGTATATCATCATCAGCTTTTCCAGACTATTTAATTTTATGTTGTCTGTCCTAGATGTCGATTCCCACTCCATCTTTTAGCAGCCAAAAGATGGAGTGGAAGTAGACACCTAGGGCCGACAACATATAATTTAATAGTCTGGAAAAGCTGATCATGGTATACATGGCATGTCAAAACATTTTCAAAAGAACACAACAATTTATGAGATAAGATGATTCTGTATTCACCTTATTTATTAAGAATCTCATAATGTTACTTCCTATTGAAATTTATTAATACAAAACTTATAAACGGAGATGGGTGGTGAGCCCATTTCCCATTCCCAAGACGTTAGTGTTTGATCAAAGAAGGGGACCTCTGCTGTCACAAGGCTTCAACGACCTACCCTCCTCATTATCAACCTTGGCTGGACTGTTGCCCTAAGTCAGCTAACTTGCCAATTCCCTTGTTCTTCCGAACAGATCTGCAGAAGGGAGACGGCAGTCAGGTCCTAAGGCTCGAGGTAAAATTAACCAATAGAATGAATAATCAATTGAGTTGGTGTTTACTTGATGAAAATCCATATTTATTAATTAAATAAAAATAAAACGTAGTTTTATTTGATTTTCATATTTATTATATAATTCAGTGACAGCTGTTTCGGTACACTGAATTATATAATAAATATGAAAATCAAATAAAACTACATTTTATTTTTATTTAATTAATCAATAGAATGAACTTCATAATGTTTACTTCCTATGATTTATTTTACATTATTTTGTTCTAGAGAAATGTGAAAAGAAGTAGAAACCCAAGTAATTTTTTTTTGTCTCACTGACATTTGCCTATAATCAAATTTCTGTCAGCTTATAATCATTAAAATTTCCTTATTTGTAATTTAAAGTGCTTTGAAACAGAATTAAACTCTTTTCATTTAATACTGAAAATATCACCTCACCTCATATTTTGCCTTCTTTTAGACCGGTTTTGGAATAATTATTCCATCATCATTATCTTTATAACCATTATTCTGTTGTAATGCATTGCTTCTTCCTCAATCTATTGATAGACTGATGAACCTCCAAATCAAATCACATTCCCTGGGATTTTAAAAATTTGTTTTCTCCATTTTTTTTAATGTAGATTTTTTCCAAATTGTGTGCTCATTAGGATTTCGTTAATTTAGCCTTTCAATTTTATGTTTTTCTGACCAAGTGTTAGTGGCTACTGCAGATTTTTCTACTTTCCCATTTTTAACATTCCTAAAATGTCCTTCAATCTGATTTTCAAATTTATTTTTGTTTTCCATATGTATATTTTATTACAATCCTTGCATTTTATCTGATAAATCCCTGATTAATTTTTTCTTCCATTTTCTAATTTTTTGTTTGATTTGATTATTCTATTGAGGCTATAGTCCTTTTTCGATGACAATCTTATGCTGAACTTTTTAAAACATATTTGAAACTTGCAATGCTTCAATGGATGATTTTTTTTTTTGCAAATGCCCCAGGTTGCCTTTTCGACATTCCTTGTGTTCTCTCCTGGCATGGCATTCTTGTAACCCACTTCTGAGGTTGGGGCGCCTGGAAGGTGGGGTTATGTTGCCCCGATGATATGATGGGTGATGATGATGATGATGATGATTGATAGTGGTGCGCCAGGAGAGACCCTAATCCTAAGCTTAATCAAAGATGAACATGAATGATGATGATTGCGATGGCCATATGATTTTGGGAACCATTTGGGCCTTAAAGTTTTCCTGACATTTGTCTTGCAGGTGAGGAAAAATCCCGATAAAAATCTCACCCAGAAAAACTGCCCCGACCGGGGATTGAACCCGGGCCTGCCTGCGTGACAAGGCAGCATGCTACTTCGAGACCACAGCGGTGGACATGGATGATATGTAAACTACTTGATTTTTATATTTTCTTATTTTTCATTTTAAGTGTACTTTTATTGATTAATTTTTGTCTTTTGAACTTATCTACTTTTCTGTGTATCATGATTTCTTCAAACCTATTCTCTACTGCTACATTTATTATTTATTCTTTTTCTTTATCATAATTCTCTCTGTTCATGGGTATGTATATTAATCTGTGTGTTAGACTATTGAAACCTTACTCTTTGTGAGCAATATGATTAAATCCTGAAGCTGTAATTTAATTATCCATATGTATTTTCTTTCTATGTATTTATTCCAGATTCTCTTCAGTTCTTATTAAATTTAGATCTGAAAGTGGCATTTGCCTGTTATCTTCATTCTTTATTGTGAACTTTGTAGTTTGACTCAGAATGTTCAACAATTTTAAAGCATAATGTACATTAAATTAATATTAACCCATTCACTTCAGGTTTAAATGCTCATTGCATTTTCCCAGAAACCAGATTAAAGTTACCATAAACTACATTGTCTATTTTCAGATATTCAAAACAAACAAAAGATAATGGTACTTGAGATCACAATAAGGGTGATGGCAAAAACACATTCCTCTACTATTCATAAATGTTAACAAAAGTTTATCCTGCTAAGGGATGTATAAAATATTGTGAAATATATAACAGCAGAGTTAAGCGAGTGTATATCGTCCTGAATTGAAGGCTATTTAACTGCAGGCAAGTCTGCTTTGTCTTTTGAGGTGAATGGGTTAAGAAGCTAAAGCTGTTACTATGATCGAAATAAGTAAATAATGTACACAACTAAACTATTTTAATCAATGGTTTCGAGAAAAAAAAATGTCTGGACTGGGAATCAAACCCTGAACCTTTAGCTTTATGTGCTGATGCTCTAACCACTGAGCTAATTTAGACTTCCTTCTCCAATTCTCCCTTTACCTCACTCTCTTGATTCCACATCCAATACAGTGAATAATCATTCACAAATACACGTTGAATGGCTTCTACATTAAGAAGATAAGATGGGATTTCACACAGTTATAGCTATATGTATTAAATTAATGTTAAGAAGCTAAAGCTATTAATATAATCAATATAAGTAAATTAATATAGTAAAGTAAAGTGATCCTACAACAGGCTCGGAAGCCCTTGGGGTAGTAGGAGGTTAAGGCTCCCACTTTTTTTCTAGACAATTGGCACTTTATGTCAGCCGGGTTGTCAGCCCTGCATGATGGCCGCCTTTACCCCTAGAACAAGCGTCTGGTACTCATTTCCATTAGAGGCTGAGTCGACCACAGGGCCATAGTGCCGCCAGAGGGTTTGGGTCAGTTTAAAAATCCTGACCCCAACAGGACTTGAACCCTCGACCCTCCGGCTTGTAGCTCAGTGCCTTAACCACTACACTATGGTAAACTATAGTAATCAATGGTAAAAAGAAAAATTTATACCTGAACCAGGAATCAAACCCTGAATCTTCAGTTTTACATGTGTTCTTAATGTAGAAGTCATTCAATGTATGTTTGTGAATGATGATTTATTGCTTTGGATGTGGGATCAAGAGAGTAAGGTATAGGGAGAATTTGTGCTTGGATGGGATGAAAGCTTGAATTAGCACAGTGATCAGAGCATCTGCACGTAAAGCTGAGAGTTCGAGATTCAATTCTCAGTTCAGGTATAAATTTATCTTGAACTGAACTTTTATAGGAAAAAAAAAACACTACGAGGTTTAATTAAAATTTTAAATTAAAATTCCTTATACTTCACCTCATATCCAGTACCAGATATGAGGTCAGGTATAAAAACTTTTAATCATAAATTTATCCCTTTATCATTTATTGCATCATCTACTGTTTATGATTCACAATAGCAATTATATCATCAATATATCCACATCAAAATTTGAAAATTAAAATATTAGAAATAAACTTGTTTATAAAAGATAAATTCATTATCTTAAGCTTCATGGATCCATTCTGTCTCCAAGATTTATAGCTCTCTTTTGTAAAAATCCTATAACTTGCATTATCAAACCATGAAAGTTTATGGACATAAGCTCTTCATACATCCATATCCAGAGCTCATCATCATCCTCTTATGTTCTCCTTTCGGAAGGTCGATTCCAAATATGCCTCCAACCATCTCTATCTTCCCATACTTTGCTTCTTTTTAGTTCTTCCCAGTCTGATCCTCTCTCTTGTAGACTTTTCTTCACTTGGTTAATCCATCTTTCTTGTGGTCTACCTCATGGTGGTTTTCCTTGTATCTTGAGATTTAACAGTCTTTGTGGTGATCTTTCCTTTTCCATTCTTTTTAAATGTCCAAACCATTTTAGTCTACTTTTTTCTATGTCTGTTGTTAATTTTTCTACATTTAATGTCTCCCTGATTTTGTCATTCCTTATTCTATCTCTCCTTGTTTTATGTACCATTTTCCATGTAAGAATTTAATTTCTGTAGCTTGGATTCTGCTCAAGTCCTTTGTGTATATCAAAGTCTCAGCTGCATATGTTAGATCTGGTTTGAAATAAGTTTTTTACATTGCCATTTTACTCTTGGTGGGTATATTTTTATTCCAGATTAATTGTTTAGTTAAATTATAGACTTTTAACTTTTCTCTATTCTTTTACTGATTTCAGTCCATATTTTCCCTTTTCCCATTTGCATTTATCACCGTTCCTAAATATGTAAATTTTTCCAGTTGTAGATCTTAATATTCCAATCATCGTTCTGATTTCTACACATTTTCATGACTGATGTTTTCTCAATATTTATTTTTAAACCATATTCTTCTGAAACTGTTTTCTAATGTTCAAGTCTAGAGCTAATATTTTTTAATCATTCACTATATAATTCACCTCTCTTAATGTTATTCTCTCACTTCATTTCGATGAAATTTGTTTTATGTTTTGTTTATCTTATAAATCATTACCATTGCTTGTTGATTGAACCACAATTTCAAATCTTGTTTATTCTATGATGTCACACAAAATTGAATTTATGAAGAAATATGACAATAATGTTCTTAGGAACATTTTTGGACCAAGGAAAGATGAACAGACATGTGAATGGAGAAGACTTGCATAACAATGAAGTACATAAACATAATGGGAAATTATTTGATATGAGACAGTTAATTCTTTGTAGACTGTGATTAGCAGGATGTGGGGCACGAATGCGGAATGAAAGTGGACATTGAAACTTCTTGTAGGAAACTTAGAGGAAAAATGCCCAGTAGGAAGGCAAGAATAAGATGGAAGAATAACATTAATCATTATTTGAGTGAGGTAAATTATACATGGGATGATTAGAAAACATTAACTCAGGGTAAGGATGTATGGAGAGCTTATGCCTACATGACCACAAACCTCCAGTTTCAATAGTGTCAGTGAGTTAGTTAATGACTTGTCAGCCAAATATTTCCACTCATGCTTCTAAAAATCTAAGAGTCACCCAGTGCCTGCTTTTTCATGCATGACTTCATTGATAGTCATTTTTTGTCAAAAATAACCATTTAATTATTATTATGAGAAAGATCAAAATTCCTTAATTTGGTTAGAGTTATTCTACTGTTAAAAGAATGTAATAATATATTGCATGCAATATTACATATAGTGCATATTCCAAACTGTAGTACTGGTATCTAATATTACCACACAAAAGTAACATGCAATATAGGAATGACTTTGAACAAAGGAAGTTCACAGTAGTGTTGAAGTAAATAAGTGGAAAATAATAGGTAGCATTAACAGCAAAAGGAAATCATTTTATAATTTAATAACTAATTTTTTAGAATTGTTTTATATAATGTTAAACTGACAATAATTCATTTACAGAGATCCTCGAGGCTTTGCTGTAAAATTCTACACAGATGATGGTATCTGGGACTTGGTAGGAAATAATACTCCGATTTTCTTCATTAGAGACCCAATACTGTTTCCAGTATTTATCCATACACAGAAAAGAAATCCTGCCACACATCTCAAGGTAACAAATCTTAATAAACCATACCTTATAAAATTATTAAAATAGTAATCCATTTTCATAATGAATTGACAAAGATTAAAAAATTATGAAACTATTATTTCAAAATGGTTGCTACTTAAAAAAGTGAAGGCTTACATCAGATGTAATTTATGGGATTTATGAGTCAAATTACTATTTCTTTTAAAAAAGTTATTTTGTGTTAAGTAATGAGTAAAGTAACATGACAATGTTTTGATATTCAACATTGAAAATATAAGGAGAAAGTTAAATCACACATTTTATAATGTAAAACATCTTTTTATTCCATATGCTTCAGCTTTTAAATTTCCTATTCTCTCTTTCAAAAACTAGAAAACCATAGGTGTGTTATTTTATTTGTTTTTGAGCATTCAAATTACACAAAAGATTTTACAGAAGATGAGTAAGAGTTATAACTCTTAAGAAAAGACTCTGATAGATGATGTGCAAAATATTGATACTAAACATTTATACATTTATACGAAAAAATTGCTATGATGTTTAATTTAAGATTAAATTAAAATGCTTCATGTCTCATCTCATATCCATTCTTCTAAGTAAACCGCGGTTTCAAAGCCTTGCCGGCCTTCAGTACTTTCTCGTTGTAAGATATCTTCTTTTTCATCTAGTCTCATGTCCTTATTCCAGAGATGGAGCTAGCTTCCATCTATTCTGTCACTCCATTTTCCCTTCTCCATACTTCCATCCATTCAACTGCTCTCTCGACATTCTTCTTAACATGTTCTTCCCATCTGCATATTTGCCAACCTCTTGGTCTCTTCCTTCCTAATCTATATTCCAATATTTGACTTGGTATCCTTCTAGTTTTCATCAGTGTAACATGGCCAATACCATCTTATTCTGTTATCCTCCATTAAGATATAATTGAGCAAAATTTAGCATTTTGTCTTCCCTCTCTACTTGGGTTGTAAAAACAGATATGAGCAGAATTAATTTTTTTGAGGAAAATGGGCTAATAGTCTGCTTATGTTGTCTCATTGTCCTGTGACCAGAATATCTAAATTTGAAACCAGCAAGAGTTGGAAATTTTTATGTAATTGAAGGCAGTCAAACTCTGTCTTACTCCTGCTTGCTTGCTCTCTTAAGAGAGAGAGACAGAGAGAGAGAGAGTGTGACTGAAAGAGAGTGCTGCCACAAGTCTCGTGCACCAGTAACAATAGCTTGAGAATGAGAATTCTTGGGATTTTTGCAGTGAGTACAAAGGATGATATCATGCAGTGTTCGTTACACATAAATATTTACTGATATACAAAACTGTACATTTCTTGATAGCCAAACTAATTCCTTCTTTTTTTTATGAATAAAAATTATTGCTGAAATATAAATATATAAAACATTTAAGGGTCATTTTATATGAAATTAGCAATATATATAAAACAAATTGAACTGTCATCTTCAAAAGTTCACAATTTTTTTTATAGTGAAACATGGTGCACTGAACATCTAAACTGAATTTCAGGCCTCAGTTTGATATACTGTAATTAAAGAATGATAGATCTGTCAATTTATTGTATTTTTAAAAAGAAGCCCTTTGTTTGGAATAAATTTCTCAGTGTAACTACTACCTGAACTTGAAAAGGTAATCAAATTATAAATAATTTATGCTGTATTGCATGAAAACTAGTATGCTGATATTTACATTTTTTTAAATAACGTAAATTCAATTAATGTACAATTGATCATTTTATATAAATAAAAAATAAATATTCTGTACTGACCAACTATTGTCTGATATTTTTATTTAATGTAGATGAAAGGAAACCCCATAATTTATTTTCCTCAAAAATTTTACATGAAAATAAATCAATGTAAATTCTAAACACTTGTTTAGTGCTGTTGGAGTACATTTTATTTACTGTATTAAGTACATAAATTTTATTAACTTTTCACTTATAATATATTCAAAATATAAGACTTGTAGAATATAGGTTCCATGAGGTATTTTATTTAATACATTTTGTCTAGCTTTTGCAGTAATTATATACATTCATCGGAGAACATATTGTTTAAACAACTCACCTCATAGGATTCATGCTTCCATGATATCGCGATTTCAAACATAATCATGTTCATCGTCAGCCATAACTCCGACTGATGAAATTCTTCGGCTGTCAACTATTCTATTGTCGCCATCTTCAGTGCTGCCATCAATGGTTGAATTTATGAACTTCGAAATCAATGTAATTTCGTTAGGGATATCAAAATTCATTGATCTATTTTTGTTTTTCTGAATGTATATTTTTTCCCAAACTGTCAATTCCAAAGGTTTCTCTACTTGTTTTAAAAGTTTAGCTTCTCTTCCAATTTTATGATGTTCTAATAAACTGTGTGCAGCAATTGCAGATTTTTCAATTTCACAATTTTTAATATTTCTGAAATGTTGTTTACTTCCCAACATTAATTAAATATAATTATATACATTATTTAACTTATGAAGACTGTTCACTGCTCACTGAAATTCTTATCCAATGGGATTCCAGGTCGCTTTCACTTACATTCTACTCCTGCGCATACTTTGACATTCCCCTTCCACTTCTTGAATATGCCTAGTGCCTCTGTAGAAGCAACAAAACTGGAAGCTCAAGGAGTGAGATTCGAGTGGGAGTGAATCTGAACTTGACTGACTCTTGTTATGTAATATTATAGATGCAATTAGAATTGATATTTCTGAGTTTGTTCTAGATCATTCTCACTTACCAATAACTTTATAATTCACAACAAAACTCTATGTTAAATTATTCATGATTGAATATTCTCAGTAAATTACTGATATATACAAGAATTAACCAGAACTCCCAATATGATGATCATAAGAGTACTCTTTTGTTTTAATAAAATTGTCTTTCTCTAAATATTGTATGTAAATACATTTTCTCTGTATTGTTAATAATCTTTGCATTTCTTAGATGTACAGATTGTATTGGGATGCAGGAAAACTAATGAACTCAAATTCATAAAGACAATATTATAGAGAGAGAGTTGTAAGATTTGGAATTATTACAGGATGCAGACATGTTTTGGGACTTCATTACATTGCGTCCAGAAACAACACATCAAGTAATGTTCCTCTTCTCAGATAGAGGTATTCCTGATGGACACCGCCATATGAATGGATACGGCTCACATACCTTCAAGATGGTGAATGATAAGGGCGAAGCTGTTTATGTTAAATTCCATTATAAAGTAAGATGTGAACAGAGTTACAATTTCTATCTATATAATTCTTTTACTTAATTAAAATTATGGGATCTTGATGCCAAATATTTCATGCAGTTCATATTTGTTAATAGAATGCTAGGAAATACTAAAAATTTTAATTTTTTAATTCAATAAAATTACTATGGAGAGTTATACTGTGAGATAAACTATCAATTTATATAAATGAATTGGATATTTTTATGTCTCACCTCATAAAAATTTGATTTTCACAGGACCGTTTCAGAAGGTATCCCCTCTATTGTCAGCTAAATATCAAAGTTTATGTGACAATAAAGAGGATGCCTTCTGAAACCAGTCTGGTGAAAATCAGATTTTTATGAGATGAGATGTTAAAATAACAAATTAATTCACATTAATAAAATTAATTTTATCCAATGCTACAACATTGTCATTTCAACATTCCAGTATCCTCTTCTGGCATGGCATTTTGTAACCCACTTCTGAGGTTGGGGCACCTGAAAGATGGAGTTACCCTTCCCCGATAATATATGATAGGTGATGATGATGGTAATGATGCGCCAGAAGAGGCCTTAATCCTAAATTTAATGAATATGTTAATGATGGCCAGATGATGTTCAGGTCTATTTGGGCCTTAAACTTTCCCTGACATTTGTCTTATAGGTGAGGAAAAATCCCAAGAAAACCATCACCCAGGAAACTTGTCCCAATTGGGGATTGAACCCAGGCTGCTGCATGAGAGGGCAGCATGCTACCCCAAGACCACAGCGATGGACCTAATTTAATTTTCTTCTTGGGGGAGAAAAAAAAATATTTTCATATATATATGAAAATATCATGGTCATCTGGATCTTCTGGAAATAATTGTTGGTTTTGGTAATTTTTTAATGAAGGTAACAATACTATAGGCTACATAATATAAATTTTATAAAACATTGCCAATTTATTATATTAGAATTTATTATATCATCAATTGGAAGTAGTAAATCTGCTGCATGGTTGATAGTGACATCCTGTGCCGCTGAATAAGAGAGGATTGTATGTAAGGTGATGTTTCATTGGTAAAGAATTCCTAAGGAGAAAAGTAATCTGGACTAGAATATAATAGGTACTATTTTCTGTCCAGCCTAAGAAAGACACTTTTATAAATGGATGGGTAATCCACGAAGCACATGACTGCTGCAGTTACTGCAATTTGTTCATGACCAAAGCACAGATCAGTGGAAATGAAAAAATAGATCATGTACTCCATTAATATAATTACATATTTAAAGCTATTTATGTTAACTATAGTTTATCAGAATACAGAATATACCTACATATTTCTTCGAAGGTCAGAGACTAACTAAAAATTTGCATTTGTTTGAAACTGAACAATTCTTGAGAGGAAGTTGAATGTCAGAAATATAGCGGATGTCGGGTAGTTTATGTTAACTCGGTGATAAAATGTGTGATCAAAATTATTAGAAGCACAACAATGGGAAATTGTTAAAGAGTGGTGAAAAAGATGTTAAATGTATTTTTTTAAGTTTATGGAGCATAATCCTGGCACTGTAGTGAACGATATAGTGCATTAATTTATCGGCTTGTAACAAACAGCTGACAGAGTTCGCCTACACTCTTACACATGCTGCGCGGAGTAATACATTCGGAAGTTAAATGTCAAAGTGTGCTTCTTACATTGGACAGATAATATAAGTCAGCCATTTTGTTATTAAAATCCAGGGGTTTTCAATCTTCTTGCTGTCGGAAATCCCCTCAATTGCCAAATCTGAATATGCCTCTCCTGCCAAAAATGAAATATGTTAATAAAAATACTATGGTAAAATATATTTAATTTATCAATAATTAATGAAACAATGTGCCATAAATACGTGTTGTCTATGTCTTTTAATGTTATTAGCCAGTGTCAATTCAGTATGATAAAGTAAGGTAGTAGTAATAAACCCTTGTGTCTCTCAACGAGACTTAGGCATTCTTCCCCTGTAGGGGAGAATTTTAACCATACTAATTTAGTTAAATTTATGGTAAAATCAAATATTCCTTACCTTTCCTCATACAAATCTTCTAAGAAGATCGCGATTTCGAGACCATAACGGTCTCATCTTCAGTACTATTTTGGCGACTGATGTTATGTCGATCGGAAGAAACTCTTCTTCTTCCCTCTGTTGGTGGACCGATGAACCTCTGGATTAGGTCAGAATTTGCGGGAATTTCGAAGTTCATAAGTTTTCCTTTGTTTTTCTGAAAAACATTGTATGGTGCAGAGACTGAAAAACAAAGGAAAACTTATGATTTGAAATTCCTAAAAATCCTGACCTGATCCAGAGGTTCATCGGTCCACCAACAGAGGGAAGAAGAAGAGTTTCTTCTGATCGACATAACATCAGTTGCCAAAATAGTGCTGAAGATGAGACCGTTATGGTCTCAAAATCATGATCTACTTACAAGATTTGTATGAGGAGAGGTAAGAAACATTTGATTTTACCATAAATTAAACCTCATAATGATTAATTCCTGTAAAAGTTAAATAAAAAAATTAGTTAAATAAAAAAATTAGTTAAACTTGTTTTTGGATAGATATCATTGAGTGCCCTGGAGTTAGTGTTCCATCTCATAGTTACATCTAGGAAACCAAGTAGTTCTAGGATGGGAACATTCGGTAAATTTTGCACACAGGTTTTTTTTTTTATTCAGGCTTGTCATTCTTTTATGAGCCTGAAAATCTTTGGACTGAGGATCTATGGCTTAAGTCCCTCTGGAGGACTTGTCCTATGGATTTTTCCATTCTAAATCCATCAACCACAACAGGATTTGATTCCATCCCTTGGTACTAGAGACAAGGAAAGATAACCCCTAGCCCACTGTGGCTGACTTGTATTTATATTAAAAGTGAGAAATACAGGTAGGGAGAAAACATGAATAATTTGAGTAGACATTAAAGTTTATTTATACAGAATTGCCAAAGTGTACCAGATCCCCCTTTTTTTACTTTCCTGCCTAGTCTCCCTTGCCTGACCTCTTGTTTTCTTCGGCCCCGATGGTATTAGAGTATTCGAGGCCGAAGGATTCATTTCTGTCTTTCCTATATCTCTTTCTTTTAACTTCGTGGACACTCACCTTGAATGCCCACATAAGCTGCATGTTCAAATGCAGCCCCATTGCAACTTATAGCATAAGTATGCAATGGATTTGTGTAATCAGCTAAGGCTGGATACACACAATGAAGTAATATTTATAATATAACAGGAGATATCAATGGCAAAAGAAACTTTTAAGAAGAAGAGAAGCATTTTCTGCGGACCTTGGCAAAAGAATTATGGAAGAGGGTAGTGAAGTGCTTTATGTGGAGTGTAGTATTGTATGGTGCAGATACTTGGACATTACGATGAAATGAGGAAAAGCAACTGGAAGCTTTTGAGATGTGGATATGGAGAAGGATGGATCATACAAAATAACAAAGAAAGATGTGCTAGACAGAGTAGGCGAAGGAAGAAAAATGCTGGAACTCATAAAGAAGAGGAAAATAAATTGGATTGATCACTGGCTGACAAGAAACTGCTTGCTGATGGATGCCCTAGAAGGAATGGTCAACGGAAAGAAGGTTAGACACAGAAAAAAACATCAGATGATAGACAATATTAAAATAAATGGTTTCTATGCAGATACAAAAAGGGATTTAGGAAAGAGTTGAGAATGCTGAGTTTGCAGTGAAAAGATCTGCTCTTGGGCAGAACACTATATGTATATACCCTATACTATCATTTATGTTGAGTTGTTTTTGACTCACCTCATACTTCTTTAAGAAGTATTAGGTGAGTAAAAAACAACTCAACATAAATAAAAAAAAACCTCAGTGTTATTTCCTACCTACATAACCTATACTATCATATTTGTAGGATCTTTTTTCAAAGTTATCGCATCTCCACTGCAACATAGTTTGGAAAACTCTGTTATAGTGTTTACAATGAAACTTCTTATTTAATGTTAATTATTAGAATATTAGACAAGCAGAATTTACTGCAACAGGTCATTATTTAATTCTTAAGTTAGTTATGGTGATCATTGTGGTTATTGTGCTTCTCTCTGGATCTGAGGTTTGCTGTTTGAAACCTAGCTGAGAACAGTGGGTTTTTTCAGGGTGTACAAATTGTGACTAGGGTTCCTTTGGAAGGCAAGTAAAGACCCCATTTTGTAGATTTATAGCATGTTTTAGAACTTCAGACCTCAAATAAGTGGCCTCCAAGCAAAAATTGAGGTGATACTTTCAAACCCAGCTTTGAATTATGATTAATAACTAATAAATAGTGATAATATTATTTGTTTTTAGACATCTTAATGATGGACAAATTATATTTGAAAAGAAAAAATATATGCCTGGACTGGGTGTTTGAACCCAGGACCTTTGACTCTCTTTGTCAATGCTCTTTCCAAGTGAGCTTCCTAGACCTCCAGTCTAAACGCGTATTTTTTTCTCTTATACATAGTTAATTCCCTAACCCCAAATGCTACGAGCCGTTGCTACGATTTTTGCAAATGATGGCTTCTTTATTAAGAAGACTTTTTATTGGGAATTTAAACATTACTTATAAAGCCAGTAGTGCTTCTTTCAATGTTAATATTATTCGTTTTTAAACATCTTAATGATGGACAAATTATATTTGAAAAGAAAAATATACGCCTAGACTGGGGTTTGAACCCAGGACCTTTGACTCTCTATGTCAATGCTCTTCCAAGTGAGCTTCCTAGGCCTCCAATCTAAACGCGTATTTTTCTCTTACACATAGTTAATTCCCTAACCCCAAATGCTACGAGCTGTTGCTACGATTTTTGCAAATGGCAGCTTCTTTATTAAGAAGACTTTTTATTGGGAATTTAAACATTACTTATAAAGCCAGTAGTGCTTCTTTCAATGTTAATATTATTCGTTTTTAGAGCATTGACATAGAGAGTCAAAGGTCCTGGGTTCACACTGCAGTCTCAGGCGTATATTTTTCGGTTCACATATAATAAATAGTGAGTCGTGAAATCTCACCTCATAAAACTCCATGATCTTCGAGCAACGGACTCGCCGTTCACAATACGCAGTCATAAAGATGGCTGAAGATGATAGGGATTCCTCTTGACACTGCATTCCTGTGCTTGAATATCACGGAGTTTATGAGGTGAGATATCACAACTCACTATTTTGTTTATTTATTAACTTGGAAAGCATCATATGTTATTTCCGGCTATGAATTTACGGAAATTTGACTTATTGACTAATGATCTCAAATGTTTGAGAGTACGTCAGTAAGTAAAATACTACCAGTAATCATAAATGAGATATGTTAGTAAATGTTTGAAAATATTTTTCTGTGTTTTAAAAATTACATAAGAAGGTTGAAAAGGTTAAACAAATTTAAAAAAAAATATATATATTAGACTTACTATGTTATTTATACTTTTGTTTAGTTTATTGAAATTTTTTTCTTTTAATCTATCCCAATAAAAATTACCTACATTTTTAGAGATTTTTTATTGTATCACTTGATATGTTTTAAAAAAACCCTTGTTTTCATCAACTAAATTCTTATGATGATTATGAAAGCATATTTGTTTTTTGAAACATCTCAAGTGAGATGAGGATGTTTTATGGGATGAAGTTTGAAGATTTGATTCATATTTATATGCTATTGGTAATTTACCTTATAGTTTCATTTCTCATTAATTTTATTAAAATTGACCCCATGTAGGCCTATTCATATTTTCATCAGAGAATAAACTTTTTGTATATTCAATATTTAATGTTAGATTTATATTTGAAGAGAAAAAATATTAGCTCGGACTGGAGTTTATACACAGGACCTTTGGCTTTTTGTGCCAATGCTCTTACAACTGAGCTACCTGAGCACTCAATCTAAACACAGATTTCTCTATATTTGAAGAGAATAATTTTCTCTTCAAATATAATTTATCCTTCAATGAGAAGTGTTAAATTAATAATAAAATCGTCCACAGATTCTCTCTCTTATAGATTTTTTATTATTTAATATTATTTTTATTAACATTTTATTAATATTAGATTTTATATCTTACTTTTTTTTTTGTTAATTCTTAATGAACCTAGAAAATCAATGAACAAATTGAAGTGTTGTTTAATCAGTGTTTCAATGTGTTTATATGCACTACTGCCATTTGTTTCTTTCCCTTACGTTTGACAAGTAGACTTATAAATATTGAGAGACAGACCTTGCTTAACATATTCATGTTAATTATTGAAAAATTTTGTCATTTTTTGCAGACTATAATCAAAGGAATCAAAGAATCTGCCTGGCAGATAAAGCACATCAGGTAGCTGCCAATGATCCTGACTATTCTATTCGTGATTTGTATAATTCAATTGCAAAGGGAGATTACCCTACATGTACTATGTATATTCAGGTTATGACCCTTCAAACGGCCTGAAACACATACAAGTGGAATCCTTTTGATCTTACAAAGGTCATGATACCTATTTTTTTTTTCAACTTCAAATTTTATTTGCTAGATTGTCATAGATAACACATATTAGAAGTAAAAAATAATTATAAATAACTAATAATAAATTAATATTCTAGTGCACACTTAGGAAACTATTGCTTTGTGCTAGGAATTAATTCAGTGATGAAACTTCATAGTAAAAAAAAGCCTTTGAAAACAGTGAGAAGAGGAATGTGATACAATTAATGAGTACTAGTTTAGAAATTTATATTAATTCATTTTATATTCAAATATCTTATATGCAAAAAAATGTGAAATCATATCTATTTTTAATAGAGAAAGTGTGCTTTATTAGTGTTTATAGAACATTTAGGCCCATGTAATGAGGTTTCTTTTTTATTATAGGTGAAGTTTTTAAAGTTTTCTTAATTTTGAGAGATAATATATATATATAGGCATAATTAATTTATAAATGTGCTTGACAATAGTATCTAGACTTCAGAAAATATTTAGTTAGATAGACATTTGATTCCAGTAAATAAATAAGACAATTAATATATTATCTTTAATTTATTTGTTATTTACAGAACACTTGAAATACAATTCATTCATCCATATGACACCAACTGACAAATACATTGACAAAATATATAACAAATTAAATATTTCATAAATGATTAAAGAAATACTAAAAGTAAATTAGGGCAGTTACACAACTGTATATAGTTTGTAATCATTTTAATTATTTGTTTAAAATTATTGCAGGTTTGGTCTCATTCTGATTTCCCTTTGATTCCTGTTGGAAAATTGGTGTTGGACCGCAATCCGTCCAACTATTTTGCAGAAGTGGAACAGATTGCATTCAGTCCTTCTCACATGGTGCCTGGCATCGAGCCCAGTCCTGACAAGATGTTGCAGGTAATTGAGAAGAAATGTTTAGTTAAAATGAGCTTGGAAAAAGTAGCATTTAATTTATTACTAAATATAAATAAAAATTCTATCAGAAATCTAATCTACTACATTCACAAAAAAAATGTATTATATGATGTGATTGGTTCCATAAGATCATATATAACAAAGGCTTAAACTCTTAGGACAATTAACTATTATAAAAATCAACTGTTACACAATTTGTGATGCAACTTTTGTTTTAAATTAGCGAGTAAGATATCAAGTTGTTACAGGAGAAAAATGTATTGTGGTTCATCTATGTTTCAATATTATATTGTAATGATAACTAACAGTCCTCCCAATAAATTTAGGAATAAGACAGGGCTGTCCTCTCTCGCTGACTTTAATATATATTTAGACGCAGCTGTCACAGAATGGCAAACACAGTTAAGTAAACATTTTAAACTAGGAATTACCATTGTAGACACAATTATGTTTGCAGACGATCAGGTCATATGTGCAGAATCAGAAAATCAATTACAGAAAGCCACACTACTACTCAAAAAAACCATGGAGAAATATAATCTCGAGATTTCAACGAAGAAAACAAAAAACAATGGCCTTTTGGGAAAAATATGCAGTTCGATCGAAAATGGTTTTGAATGATGAAATTATTGAACAAGTACAGAGTTTTAAATATTTAGGATGTCACATATCTTACAATTGGGAAAATGATATACATGAAAAAAAAAAGATAAATTTCAAAGTATGTGTGGGACTATTAAAAGAATACTACACACGAAAACAACAAAAGAAACAAAGCTAAAGTTTTATAAGGTAATGGCAGTTCCCATTGTGACATGTGGATCAGAGAATTGGGCCATGAATAGATCAGACAGAAGATTACTAGAAACATCAGAGGTGAAGTTCCTCAGATACGTTGCAGGATATACTCTTAAGAGACCACATTCCTAGTGAAACAATTAGGCAAGAACTCAAAATTTTTAATCTAAATGAAAGAGTACAAAACTATAAACAAAAATGGCATGATTATATTTGAAAAGAAAAATATACGCCTAGACTCGGGTTTGAACTCAGGACCTTTGATTCTCTATGTCAATGCTCTACCAAGTGAGCTACCTAGGCCTCCAATCTAAACGCATATTTTTCTCTTATACATGGTTAATTCCCTAACCCCACATGCTATGAGCCGTTGCTGTTTTTCTTTTCAAATGTAATTTGTCATCATTAAGATGTTTAAAAATGAATAATATTAACATTAAAAAATGGCATGAACATATTTTAAGAATGGACTCATCTAGGCTAACAAAACAAGCACTGTTGTACTAACCTCAAGGCTATAGAGATGTGGGACGTCCTAGAAGACGATGGGAAGATGAATTCTGAGAGCTGAACAGGCCGACAGCCTACCATGATGATGATGATGATGATGATGATGATTAACAGTCCTTTTTTTAATAAGCTTCTCAAACTTGCATGTTTTACCCATTCCATTCTGCATTCTGCAACAGGTATCATGAT
The DNA here is from genome assembly GCA_030220185.1 of Diploptera punctata. Classification (NCBI taxonomy): domain Eukaryota; kingdom Metazoa; phylum Arthropoda; class Insecta; order Blattodea; family Blaberidae; genus Diploptera; species Diploptera punctata. The sequence goes on from JASPKZ010002319.1 coordinate 2,317,070, forward strand.
AAATTTGCAATCATCTTTTGTAAGATATTGTCACAATTTATAACTAACTAATTCACTGGCTCTATTGAACCTGTAGGTTCATGGCCACATGGACATAAGCTCTCCGTACATCCATATCCTGAGCTAATGCATCCCCTGTATAATCTACTTCCCTCAAATCGTGGATGTTATTCTCCCACCTCATTCATGGTCTACCAACTGGGTGTTTTCCCTCTGCTTTTCCTACTCTTGTAGGAACTTCTTAGCTTCCATGCATCTCTTTCATCTCCCATACGTGCCACATGGCCTGATTGTCACAATTTATATTCTAAAAAATATATTTGTACAAATACCATTCATCATGATGACTTTTGTATTTTTTTACATTTCTGTTAATCCAGATAATCAGAGTCTCGTTCTTATATGAAATTATAGTTGAAGTTATTTTATGCTTAACTGTTATATAAAATTATGTAATTTCTCATTAAAAATGTCTTCTTGAATTAGAAGCTGCCAGGTAGACTGGTAGCAACAGCTATTTGTTTCTGATGATAAAGAGAATTGCATACGAGGAAGAAAAATTAGCATTAGCATTGGAAGTCTGAAATAGTGTAATGGTTAGCACACTAGCATTTAGAGCTAGAGGTTTCAGGTTCAAATTTCAATTCAGGCATTAATTTTTCTTTTCAAAATAATAATAATTTTAACGACATTGATGTAAGTCAGATGACTAGAGTAAAAACTGACACTTCATAACATTTCTCTCATTACTTTCTCCATCGGACAGTGTATCAGATATACAATCAAGTCTATTGAAAGAAGTTGCATCACCATTTCTACAGCTATGTTGGTAGCAGGTAGGTTCAAATTCTTATTGCTTGACCCATGCAGATAATGGATGGAAGGAAGTTAAAAAAAAATGGGTATTATGGAAATGTCTGACCTTTCATTACACATGGAGTGTAATTTTATCATCATAAAAATAGTTTTAAGAAAATTATGCTTGTTTTTAGGGACGTCTTTTCAGCTATTCAGACACACATCGTCACCGACTGGGAGCCAACTACCTGCAGATTCCTGTAAACTGCCCTTACAGAACTCGTTTAACCAACTATCAGAGAGATGGTCCTCAGTGCTTCAATAATAACCAGGAAGGTGCTCCAAATTATTATCCCAACAGTTTTGGTGGTCCAGAGGATGTGCCACATTGTGCTCAGTCAAAATTTGTTCCAACAGGAGATGTGGCTAGGTAAATCTTAATATATAAAAATTTTGTGTCACATTGTTTGTCCGCGATGGAATCCTAAACTACTGTACCGATTTTAATAAAATTTTGCACACTGTGTGCAGTTTGATCCAACTTGAGACTTAGGGTAGTTTATAACTAAATTTATAGTCACATTATTTTTTATTGCAAATTATTTGTTTATTATTTAACAAAGAATTATAATTATCTGTGAGTTCCATACAGTTCTAACAGATGGCAGTGTAAGGTAATTTGGTAAGGTAATTTGTTTATTATTTAACAAAGAGAGATCCAGATGGCTGTGCTTTTTGTTGCAACCGCGAATTTCAATTGAATTGCAAATATTGATTATTTCATAATTTAAGTGTGTTCAGTGTTTATTTTATTTTCAATATTATTAATTTTGTGTGTAAATATTAGTTTTAAGTAATCTGGCTGAAAGACAGCAACTTAATTTAAATTTTTAACGTATACCTTAGCCACAGCAACGTGTGGCCGGGACTTCTAGTGTAGTATAAAAAATCTTGTGCATGTACACAAATTAATATTACGACTTATTTCATGAGAAGATGTTTGCAACATTGTGTTTATGAATTTGACAATTATTTAATACATAATGGTTTCTTTTAGGAAGTAATATTTTGAGGTTTTTTTTAATTAAGTTTTTTGAGACTGGGAAACATCTACCTCAAATTAATGTTGAGTTATTCTTGAACATGTTTTGGTATAATCTTTTATATCATCATCAGCTTGCCCAGACTGTTGCGTTTTATGTTGTGAACCCTGGATGCCAATATCAGCTCCCTCCTCCAGCTGGCTGAAGAACCTCCAAATTAGGTCACGTTCAGCAGGAATTTTGAAATTCATGATTCTTATTTTTGTTCTTCTGAATGTAGATTTTCTTCCAAAATAGTGAGTTCTTTTGTATTTTCTTGAAGGAACACACAAGAAATATTAAAAGTGGGGAAATAGAAAAATCTGCAGTTGCTGCTCATGTTTGTTCCAAAATACATAATATAAATCCGAACACTAAATTATTAAAACAAGTAGAAAATACTAAAGATCTCATTATGGGAAAAAATCTACATTCAGAAGAACAAAAATAGTCATAAATTTCAAAATTCCTGCTGAACGTGACCTAGTTTAGACTGTTGCATTTTATGTTGTGAACCCTGGATGCCAATATCAGCTCCCTCCTCCAGCTGGCTGAAGAACCTCCAAATTAGGTCTCGTTCAGTAGGAATTTTGAAATTCATGACTCTATTTTTGTTCTTCTGAATTTAGATTTTTTCCCAAATAGTGAGTTCTTTTGTGTTTTCTTGAAGGAACTACAAGAAATATTAAAGGTGGGGAAATAGAAAAATGTGCAGTTGTTGCTCATGTTTGTTCCGAAATACATAATATAAATCCGAACACTAAATTATTAAAACAAGTAGAAAATACAAAAGAACTCCCTATTTGGGAAAAAATCTACATTCAGAAGAACAAAAATAGTCATGAATTTTGAAATTCCTGCTGAACGTGACCTAGTTTGGAGGTTCTTCAGCCAGTCGGAGGAGGGAGCTGATATCAGCATCCAGGGTTCACAACATAAATCACAACAGTCTGGGCAAGTTGATGATGATATAGAAGATTATATCGAAACATGTTCAAGAATAAGTCAACATTAATTTGAGGTAAGATGTTTCCTAGTTTCAAAAAACTTGATTTAATACATACTTTGTTACACTGTCTTATTGATTTCCAGAATTATAAATAATATTAATAATAGAGTCATTCCATATCAAATCAATGAAGGTAAATGCACTTTTTGGTTTCACGTTAAATAATTGAAATAAAATTTACAGAATGCATCACAGAATATCAAAAAATATGAGGTGAGTCAAAATAACTAACTCATAATAATTAAAATTTACAGGTTTGACTATCAGATAGAAAAACAAAAACATTAACTTCATTATATTAAATTAATGTTGGGAAGTAACTTCATTGCTTTAATGTTATTTCAAGTAATCATAGTTCCAATGCAAATTTAACACAGTGCATAGGGTTTTTATAGATTTATATAAAAATATTAAACAAATATTTTATATAATTTCAATAACTTTAATGATTTTTTAAAAGAGTGATATTTTGTAAAATATTAGTATTGGGAAAATTGTAGAACAGATGATCAAGTATTAAAAATTTTAGTTGCCAGTAACAACTTAACTTTTTTTCTGATAGAAGGAATGAGAGAATTAATTAGATTTTTTTTTACATAAGAATTATTCTTGCATTATAACTAAGATAATAAATTTATATTTGAAGAGAAAAATTTTCGCCCAGACCGAGACTCGAATCCGGGACCTTTGACTTTCTAGGCCAGTGCTCTACCATGTGAGCTACTGGGGTGAGTTCCGATCTAGATGCAAATTTTTCTCTTATATGTGTTGTAATTCCCAGCACCAAATGCTATGAAGCCTTTGATTCTATCTTTGCAAATGGTGGCTTCTTAGTTAAGAAGACTTCAAATATAATTTATCCTTCAATGAGAAGTGTTAAATTAATAATAAAATAATCAATTTAAGATAATTAAGTTCATGTTATCATTTAATTTATTATAATGTTTGATATATATATATATATGGTATGATAAAAAAATAAATGCCTGGACGGGATTCGAACCCGGATCTCTGAGTCTGTACCTCAGCGTGATATCCATTACACTACCAGGCGAATCCAATTCAAACACTTATTTTTCTTATATATGTATTATATTCTCCATTATTACTAGATGTCACGAGAACTCGGTCTTCACTGCCATCTAGTAGCTGACTATAACAAGTAAGCAAATTAAAGAGAATATTTTTACCTTATAGCAGTGACGCTTTATAGATGTTATAATTAAATGTTTAACATTGAGCAATGCAAGCTTAATATGGTATGATAAGAAAAATAATTATAACATCTATAAAGCGTCACTGCTATAAGGTAAAAATATTCTCTTTAATTTGCTTACTTGTTATAGTCAGCTACTAGATGGCAGTGAAGACCGAGTTCTCGCGACATCTAGTAATAATGGAGAATATAATACATATATAAGAAAAATAAGTGTTTGAATTGGATTTGCCTGGTAGTGTAATGGATATCACGCTGAGGTACAGACTCGGAGATCCGGGTTCGAATCCCGTCCAGGCATTTATTTTTCTTATCATACCATATTAAGCTTGCATTGCTCAATGTTAAACATTTAATTATAACATATATATATATATATATATATATATATATATAGAGAGAGAGAGAGAGAGAGAGATGTTATAACTACATTTTTGACATTTGGCAATGGGGGCAAATATATATTGTTGGCGATCAGGCAGAAGTCACTAAGTCCAAAATTGGCTGTTTTGAGATATGTACACTACTATATTATGAAAATGATTCTTCACAGTCTGGCAAAAGCCACTAAGTGCTATCCCTGTCCCTTTTCTACTTTATAGACGCTTAATATTTTCTGGTGTAACAGATTTCTGATGTGTGATCAAATTTTAATATCGCTGTATCTCAAAACAACAATTTTGGACTTGGTGAAATCTGCCAGAACGAAGACGATATAGTGCATGAGTAGGTAACTTAAACTTAAATTATAATTTTTTTCTTCTCTCATAAAATTTAGTTTCTTTTTTTAATATTGTGAAGTAGTATAATATCTCAGTTGGCAAGTAATCTGGTTATGAAAGACAGTAAAAGCTGGAGATTTTTCTTGTTCATGGACTAGGCACACTCAGTCTACTTTAAAAATGAGTATCCTGGGATATAATCAACTGGAATATCTTATCTCCCCATTATAACTGAAATTGTATGGATTCATGGATGCATCGTGAGTCTTCATAGCACGTTAAAGATTTACATTTTTAAATATGTAAAAATGATCCAGAGATTAGTTATTTGCATGCATTGAATTATATCTGGTATTGCAGATACAATACTGGTGATGATGACAACTATAGCCAACCCAAAATCTTTTGGCAGAAGACCTTGAAACCAGAAGAAAGGGAACGTCTGGTTCAGAACATTGTGGGTCATCTTAAGGATGCCACAGACTTCATCCAGGTAAAGAGTGCTTCTGAATAATTGAAAGAAATGCATGTTTTAGGTATTATGTTATGTAGGTAGGAAATAACACTATGAGGTTTATTTTAATTTATGTTGAGTTGTTTTTGACTCGCCTCATACTTCTTAACTCCCTCGCAGACCCGGGTTTCTTCACTGTATTTGTTACATTCTCAATGCTGTATCACAATTCATAACTGATGTCAAATGACCTCCTCTCCTGCAGACTGACCAGCCATCAGATGGCATAGAGGTCAGTCTGCACGAGAGGAGGTTGTTTGACGTCAGTGATACAGCATTGAGAATGTCAGAAATACAGTGAAGAAACCTGGGTCTGCGAGGAAGTTATGAAGTGTGAGATGAATCAAAAACAGCTCAACATAAATTGTAGGTATTATTGTTTATTTTTCCTTTCACTCACCTCATACTTAACTCCTTGCAGATCCAGGTTTTGTCACATCATTTGTGACATTCTCAATGCTGTGTAACGTTTACAACTGACGTCCAACGGCCTTCTATCCTGCAGACTGACCTCTGTGCCATCTGATGGCTGACCGACGAACTTCCAAATCAATTCCCTCTCCTTATAACCGGGTGTTTCAAAATTCATAGTTGTGTTTACATTCTTGCATATGTACATTTTTTCCCAAATTGTGAGTTCCTTCGGTTTTTCCAATTGTTGAAGTAATTTTGTTTTGTTTTCTATTTTATGTTTTTCTGACCAGGCATGTGCAGCTATTGCAGATTTTTCCATTTCTCCATTTTTAACATTTCTGAGGTGTTCCTTTAATCTTGTATTTAGATTCCTTTTTGTTTTTCCTATGTATATCTTTTCACAATCTTTACAATTAATTTGATAAATTCCTGATTTTTTGCAGTCTTCAATCTTTTCATTTTTATTAATTAAATAAAAATGGTTGGTTGGTTGGTATCTAATGTCGAGCACTTGATAATGAAATCATTCGCTCTCTTGCACTCCAATATTTAGCAGAAAGGCTGGTCTCTTCTACAAAAGCTGGACAACAGAGGAGATGGTTTCTTTCCATATCTTCATTTAAATTGCAAAAAGGGCATTTAGGTGAAATAAAACATATTGATTTTCATTTTTGTTGGTTTTTATTAAATTACCTAAGCTGTAATCATTTTTCGGTGCTAATTTAATGTTGAATTTGTTGAAGATTTTTTGAAACTTGTCAAATACCAAAGGATGGTATGTGAACTTCTTGAATTTTTTACCAATATTTTTTATCTGTCTGAAGAATACTTTCATTAATCAATTTTTGTTCCTTAAATTGATTTATTTTCTTGTGTATCATCTTCTCTTGAAAACCATTATCCTTCACAATTTTTATGATGTGTTTTTTCTCTTTATTGTAATTTTCTTTGCTCATGGGAACGTTCACAAGTCTATGTGTTAAACCATTAAATACTGCCTGTTTGTGTGAAAAAAAGGTTAAATCCTGTAGCTTTTGCAGAATTGTCAATGTGAGTTTCTTTTCTGTAGATTCCAAATTCTATTTTCTTTTTTTTCTTCATTCCTGATCAATTTAAGGTCCAAAAATGGTATTCATGATTATTTTCTACTTCCATTGTAAATTTGTTTTATTTTGAATATTTATTTCCTATCTACATAACTGTAGGTATTATATTTCATATAATACCGGTAGGTATTATATTTCATATAATACCGGTAGGTATTATATTTCATATAATACCGGTAGGTATTATATTTCATATAATACCGGTAGGTATTATATTTCATATAATACCGGTAGGTATTATATTTCATATAATACCGGTAGGTATTATATTTCATATAATACCGGTAGGTATTATATTTCATATAATACCGGTACCTTTCGTTTTAGTTTTATTACTGCTTGGAAGCAGATACAATACTCACCTCCTAGTAGATAAGTTCAGATATTTTTTGTGGTTGCATTTGGATTCTTCCTTCTATTTAACTCTCACATTTATTTAACTTTTCTGGTATAAATTGACAAGTTTGTATTCAAAGCCCCTTACTCAACACGTTGAAGTGCTATTCGTATTTAAATTTTTACACTGTTCACTTAAAATTTTTTAGTGATGTTCAGTCTGTGTCTAAATAGAACACTGAGCAACAAAAAAGAAACTTTTTTTTTTGTCTCAGAAAGAAAAATATGTGATTCTGATAGTATTTTTTCTCTTGAATTCAAATATATCGGTTTTTCTCCATTACACAAGGTTTCCGAGAGACAGGCATTTATAATTTCAAACACTTCAGTATATTCTACATTCATAACTACACAATATTCGAACATTCGAACTCACCTAGAAAGTAAGAAATGACGATTTTCTGCTATATTTTGCCTGTGGAGCATCCCTCTTGATGGTCCAATATTAGAATTCCATTTGCCTTGTTATCTCTTTTTCCATAGCTGAAATCTATTGAGTTAGCTCATTTGGTTTTATTTTACAATGGACAAATGGATATTGAAGAAGTATTTTAGTCAGTTCTTCATTATTTTCCACGTTGTGGGCGCAATTTTAAAGAAGTAATTCTTTTCCCATATTATGACGATGTTTTGAAGCAGCTAACTCTCTTCATTGCCCGATGTTGTAGTAACATTTTGAAGGAATAGTTTCCTTAAATAATAAATAAGAATTACTGGTTCAGGTTGGGTTTAATTTTTTTCGGTAGAGCTGGATTCTCTTCTCAAGGTCGAAGTTGGTACACAGGATAGGAAAACACTTTAAAAATCACTAATAACTGATTCAAGTGGAACTAGTTATAAATTTATTCATTTTGTAGGTTCCCAGCAGATTAAGTAAATTTAAATGGTATTATTCTTCACTGTCAATTAAAATTAAATTATTTTCTTTTCTTGAGTCAACTATTCTTTTTGTATTAAATATCACATTTTATCAGGAGAGCTCTATTTGCTTCTATCTTTGTTGAAAGTTATATGCTGACTGACTAGTGTAATTCTGTTATAATATTAAAGAACATTATTACATCACATGATTTTATATTTAAATTCTATTGGTTAATGGTCCATTAAATACCAGGTTTAAATTTGATTTGTTAAATCAAAAAGTTAATTGTTTTTAACATCCAATCAGAATTTAGTACGCTTTTATTTCAAAATATTAAGTTAAGCAGGTGTTCCTATTACAGTTCTAACAGAAAGCTTTATATTTCAGACAACAATGACTTAAGACACAATTTTAAAAGCGTTATTTAGAAAGACTGTTATATAATACAATTTCTTTAATTGTTTATATATTAAATTTGGGAATTTTTAACATTATGAGGTTCAATTAATAATAATTAAATGAATCGTGATTTTTTCTTACCTCATACATCTATGTTTCTTTAAACACAGCACTGCAGTATCGGCGACACTTTGTCGTCATGACTCAGTCGTGAAAACAGCTGACGATGACGACAAAGTGTCGCCGATACTGCAGTGCTGTGTTTAAAGAAACATAAATGTATGAGGTAAGAAAAAATCACGATTCATTTAATTATTCTTTAATTGTTACTGAGACATTTTTATTCAACAATAAACAACAATGAATTATTTAGATGTTTTTCTTTATTTAAGTTATATTTAAATATTAAAAGAATTTTAAAATATAAAATTATTAACTTTAACTTTCATATTTATTATGATACGAGTATTAAAATTCTGCTATAATATGGATGAAAAAAGTTTATTAAAAAATAATTATTTAAATCCATTAATTGAAATTGAAATAAAAAAAACTGTGGGTGATGGAGAAATTCCGAATACATATTTGAAAACAAGATAAAAACTGCATGAAGTACAACTATTGGTACTCATTTGACAAAAATCATGTTGACCAGTGTAAATAATGAAGAATACAGGGTATAGATTTAAATTAAAGTAGTATTACCTCTCCTCATATCCAATCTTCTAATTATACTGGTTTCTAAGCATGTAGGTGACTTCATCTTCAGTAATATCTTGACGACTGATATTATGTTGTTCAGGGGAACTGCTTCTTACTCCCTCTGTTGGCAGACCAATCAAATCAAAATCCCCAGAAATTTCAAAATTCATAAGTTTCTTTTTTTATGTGGATTTTTCCCCAAACTGTGAGCTCTTTTTATTTTTCTATTTGTTTAATTAGACTAGCTTTTGTATCAATTATGATTTTCAGACCAAGCATGAGCAGCTACTGCTGACTTTTCCACTTCACCATTTTTAACATTTCTAGATGTTCTTTCATCCTTGTTTTAAAAATTATTTTTGTTTTTCCTATATAAATTTTATGAGAATCTCTGAATTTGATCAGAAAAATTCCCGATTTTTCTTCTTCAGTTTTGTTTGTTTTGAATGTCCTATTGAGGCTGTAATTCTTTCTTCAGTGCCAATCTCATGTTATACTTAAAAAAAAATTGTAATTTGTGGTGCTTCAATGGATGGTAAGTGGATTTTTTGAATATTTAACTTTCACAGGGAAAGAACTCTGAGGTTTAATTTAAGAATTAAATTAATGTTTTTATTACCTCACCTCATATACTTTTTCTTCTGTACTGCAATTTCGGAGCTTATCTCCTACATCAGTAGCCTCTGGTCGACCGGTGTTGTGTCAAGAAACGACATAACACAGGTCGACCAGAGGCTACTGATGATGGAGATTAGCTCCGAAACTGCAGTATAGAAGAAAAAAGGATACGAGGTGAGGTAATAAAAACATTAATTTAATTCTTGAATTTCTTGAATTTTATGTTTTTTCTGTTTCTTTTATACTTTCATTAATTAATTTTTGTCTTTTAAACTTGTTTATTTTTGTGTGTACCATAATTTCTTCAAAACCATTTTCTATTGCTACATTAATGACAGTTCTGTATACAATTCAGTCATATGGTGGGTAAAAGTAGCACCAAGGTTCCCCAATAGATGGAATTGCCAGAGTAATATCTTAAGCAAGTTTGTTTACAGTACAACTGGAACTTAGTTTGGAATTAACATAAACAAAAGGTGACAAATCAGCATTACAAAAGCTCTCTCTCCATTATATACACAAGTTAAAGCAACTACATAAAACGAATATACTGTATCAACAGATATGAACTGCTTATTTTAGGAATTCACACTTTGAGGATATTCATTTAGGTAGAATTTTTTTATCACTCACCTCATATTGTTCAAATAAGATATGAACTGGTTTCATTTGGTTGAGGATAAGGAACAATGAATGGCCTTAGTGAATGCAAAATTTAACCTATGGATTCCATAAGTCATAGGGTGAGTGGGTGGAAGAAATTATTTATTTTTTGGGTTTGTTTATTCTAGAAATATCAGTCTGTAAAGCAGTTTGACTAGTTATGCATTCTGCTTCAACACTTTATATCTCTCCTTTCAAGTACATAAGTTCTTTCCTACTTTGGAGAATAATGTATAATGCTTTTAATATTTTACTATTTGTTTCTATTCATAGGAGCGTGCAGTAAAGAACTTCAGCCAAGTGGATGCTGAATTTGGACGTAAATTGACTGAAGGACTTCGCAAACATGCCAAAAATGGAGGTATTGCATATGCTAATCTTTGAAACAATTTTTATACATTGAAATGATTCAATGAAGTGATGGAGATATAAGATGCATACAATGCATGTAATAGATATAAGATACATACAATATGTACTGCTAACATGTATATCTCAATGGTGTCAAAGAAGTGCTTATACATTTAGAATTTAATATAAGGGACCAACTGCAATACCTTTTGGGAAATATACGTAATAACATGATAGTGTATGATCAATGTTTTCTCTTTGGGGAAATAAAACTATTTTGGTACTATTTAATTTTGATAATGAATTGTCCTTTCCAAATTCCTGTCACTTTCAGATATTAAACAGAATCTGAAGTCAGAGGTTGATTTTTAGATCAGTAAACATAATACTGGTGAAGAATGAAGAAAATGTGTACTGGTACTATAAATAAATAGTATTAGGGTTGTGGTGCAGAAAGTGAACATCTGAATTTCGAGATGATTTTGGTTTCAAAATGAAGCTTATAATACATGTCCAACATAAAAATTGCAGACCATCCAGAAACAGACCTGAAAAATATAATTTGTAAAGAAATATTTCATATTCATATAATAAAGTTGGTAATTTTTACATTATGAGGTTTTCTTAATAAGAATCATATGAATTGTGAATTCTTCTTACCTCATATTTCTATGTTTTCTTAACACAGAACTGCAGAAACATCATTCCCATCATCAGCTCTTTTCATGACTGTAAATTTTTCATTATGCCGGTAATTTTTAAACTGCTATCTGGTGTTGATTTGAAGAAGTTTGTAATCAAGTTTGATTTGTCTGGAAACTCAAAATTCATGGTTCTAGTATGGTTTTTTTTTTAATGTATATCTTTTCCCAAACTGTTAATTCCAAAGGTTGAGATAGGAATTTTAAAAGTTTTGCTTCTTTTTCAATTCTATGATTTTCTAATAAACGATGTGCTGCTATTGCTGATTTTTCAATTTTGCCATTTTTTGTATTTCTAAAGTGTTATTTTTTGCGAGTGTCTAAATACCTTTTTGTTTTTCCTGTATATACCTTATTGCAATCGTTGCAATTAATTTGATAAATTCCAGATTTTTTATTGTCTGGGGTGTTAACTTTTTTTTATTAGTTAACAGAAGTTTACCCACGCTGAATTTGTTAATTGAAGCCAATGTTATATTAAATTTTTTGAAAATCTTTTGTAATTTGTTATGAACTTCTGGATGGTAAGTAAATTTCTTGAACCATTTCATATTCCGCCTCCTCTAGTTTACTACCAATTACATCAAATTGGTAGTTAAAATGCAACCCTGAGCAATGTTCTTTTTTTCTTGTGCATGAATACATAATGTCTAAAAGAATGTGATGCAGCAAGTCAGAATGCATATCAAATAAATTTACAGTAGTGTGTGACTTATTAGGTAGTTTTAGATGAGGGTAAGTTAGTGTACAGCAGATTAGTATAGGGGAGTGTGTGATTTATTTAGTTGGCTTTTGATTTGGGCAAGTTAGTGTAGGTCTACACCGAATTAGTTTACAGAAGTGAGTGATTTATTTAGTTAGCCCAAGCTGTGCAAAACATTTCTTCCACTTACTTGTGTTTTGCACTCTTTTAACTTTACTATCTAACCTCTCTTGGTTAACTCTTGTTTTTTTCGACCCCGACGCTATTAGGGCATCCGAGGGCTAGGGAGTCCTTCCTTTCTTCCATTTCTTCTTTCCTTTATTTTCTTTTCTTCTCCAGAAAAGCCTGACCAGAGGCTATAAGATGGCCGAAGGGACTACTATTATGCTTTCAAGTCTTATACGAGAATTTCCCATAAGGGAAAATTTTCTATAGGATCGTAACAGGCCTCGGCCTAATACTTGGAAGGAAGAAGAAGAAGAAGATTTAGATGAATGCAAGATAGAGGACATCAGATGAGTGAAATGTAATAAGTAATTTATTTCGTTAGGCTCAGTGGACTAATTTTGCTGCTGTTAAATTTTTGAGAAATATGTACAATCATGTATCAATTATTGTTGAAATTGATTCAATTAAGACATTTCTCAAGATTTGTCATTGTATGGAAGTAAAATTTCTTAAATTTCAATTTGCTAAGTAATTTTGGAAAAGTAACACTGCAATTTTATTACAATAAAATATTTATTCTATTTCACCTCTCTACTGAAGAAAACATTCAAAGGGTGGTACATTCTTCAGAAATAGTGCTTTATGAATTATTTTTCTGCTTTGTTTCTGGATGGCCGCTAGTTTTTAAAAAAATGTTTTCATCTTTGATGTTACTAAGCTTCATTTTAAAACCAAAATTATATCGAAACGTAGATGTCCACTTTTTGTGCCATATCCAATAATAGTTAGGGCCTATATCCTGAGGAATGTTATATGCATGGAATCATGATTTCTTCATAAAGATTATTGTGTAGATGGGTGTTGGACACCTGTCATCATTAACTCATATCTAATCATGATATTATTTTCCAATGGTGATGAAGCTTTTAATTGATATGTCCCATTTTAAGAATAAATTAAAATTCTTTATACCTCACCTCATATATTAAATCTTAATTTAAACCTCATAGTGATTTTTCCTATAAAAGTTCAATATCCTATTTTCTTTCTCTTGTGTCCCTATAGAGACCCTGAATTTCCATTTTGAGTTATTTGTTCCTGTTTAGCTGTTTACATGTCATAGATGTTCCTTGTTCAATACTTGTCCTTTTTCATTGCACATTGTATATTAGTAACTATTTCAATTTTCTGGAGGTAGTCAGGTAAGCTGTGGTGACCAGTGAGGAGGTGGATTGCAGCTACAGCAGATTTTCTTGGCATTGTCGTAGACTGAAGGTGGATTTTGGAAATATTTTCTTCTAGTTTTATGTATAATATATATATATATATATATATATATTAAAATTCAGTTTTTATGCTTTAGATTTTTTGAGTTGAATTTTGTTTCTTTTGTGGTTTGCAAATGATAGGTGCTCAATTTTTTGTTAGTATTTCATTTCCAACCACAGAGTATTTAATATAGAGGAGAAACTGTGTACAGTGATACCTAAAAATTTAGGATGAACTACAATGAACAAACTACAATGGTAGTGCTGTTTTGTAGTAACAGAATATGTAACTAAATAAAACAAATGCAAGGCACATGGCCTGTTCACTCGGGATTATGGGTAATTAGCCATTTTGTAAATTGAAATTTTTAACTGCCATCCTTTCGTTTTATGTAGATGGTATTGTAAAAATTATTGAAAGTTAAAAATCATTACTTAGATTTTATTTTACTCTAATTCGTAAGCAAATTCAAACTTAATAATTGAGTTTGTATTTTTTTAAACATTCTTACCCTCATACGGTAGTTTTGTTGGACATATGTTTCAAAGCTGTTGCTCCATTGTCAGCGAGTACACAGTTTTGAAACATATGTCCGACAAAACTACCATATGAGGTAAGAATGTTTAAAAAATACAAACTCAATTATTAAATTAAACCTCATAATGTTATTTCCTAATGATTAAAAAAAATTCATACTTGTTTGTTTACATTTTTGATGTGAATCTATTTTCAAAGATAAACCTATTAGAAGTGATAAAATTCTAAGATTTGTTAGGTTAGGAAGAGTGATGTTAGTGCATACAGTAATTTCTAATAAACATTTAAAAAATGTGAGTGACTTTATAATGGATTTCAGATGTACAACAACATGGCTAAGGTTCTTTAATAAATATTGTATACAACATAATACATATTGTATAACATATGTACGGGAGAAAAGGGTAGATAAATTGTTCATATATAAAAGAGCTCATAATGCAAGTTTTAAATTTTAATAAACTAAAATAAATTAACATGTTTTATTTATTTCAATTCTTCCCTTCTGTTAAAATTAAAAAAAAATCTTTAGGTCTGAGAGGCTGGGTACAAGTAATTCCATAATTATTCACAAGATGGTGTTGTATAATTATAATTCATAATTTTCCACCAGATGGTGCTAAATTTCATACTAGTACCACAAAAAAATTTAGATGTCGTTAGTTTTACACTTGTGGCATGTATGTGAAACTTGTCCACTTTCTCCTCTGGATACTCTGGTTTCCAACAATGCCAACATAAACAGGGATCCATTGTAGCACAATTTTTTGTCTTGGTGTAAAAAGTTTGATCATTGTTCTGATATTGTGTAATAGTGATTGAGATATTATAATAATTATTCATCTAATGTAAATTTAGACATCTGTATTAATATTTTTATTTTAAATTTATTACTTCTCACTTAATGATAAATTAATTTTGAAGAGACAACAATTTTTAATCCTAAACTGCAATTTGTACCGAAGTTCTCTGATTTTACACAGCAACTCTCTACCACTGAACTACTTAAGCATTTCAATATAAATGGAAATTTTTCTCTCTTATACAATCCCCATTCATCAATGGCAATGAACCTTCATTCCACACGCCATTGGCAGCTTCTTCTCAAGAAGACTTTTAAACAGGATTTAACACTATCTTCTTCTTATTCTTCTTCTTCTTCTTATTTTTCTTCTTCTTCTTCTTCTTCTTCTTCTTCTTCTTCTTCTTCTTCTTCTTCTTCTTCTTCTTCTTCTTCTTCTTCTTCTTCTTCTTTCTTCCATGTGTTAGACCTAGTGGTCTGTTACAGTCTGTTTCCAAAGTTTGAAGGATCTGCCCATAGATCTCTTGCCTGGTGGCTGGTAATTTAAGATTTGACGTGGTATTCTTGTTCTGCTCATTCTTCTTATGTGAGGTAACTATCTTTAGCCAGTAAACCTCATAATGTTAAAAATTCCCAAATTTATTATATTAAACCTTTATTTTTATGTTTTTGTTTTAAATTTATCACTTCTCTCTGAATGACAAATTGTACTTGAAGAAGAAAAAAATTACGCTTAAAGTGGAATTTAAAGCCAAGGTCTCTGGCTTTATACATCAGTGTCTACCACTGAGCTACTTAGGGGTATCTTAATTTGAATGGATATTTGTCTTTCTCTTATACAATATCTGGGTGCCAAAGGTAATGCACCTTAATTCTACATGCCATCTCGCAATTAAAATGGAAATTAGAAATTTCAGTTTAAATTGAGATGCCTAAGTAACTCAGTGGTAGAACACTGGTTATAAAACCAGAGACCTTGGGTTTAAATCCCAGTTTAGGCTAACTATTTTCTATTCAAATATAGTCTCTATTAATGCCTATTACATGGTTAGAAGAAGTTAAAAAAATTGAATTTTTAATATAAGTTTTGACTTAAACTTGAATATCTCAGAATCATCCAAATGTCAGTCTAGTTTACCTCTAAGCCTTTCATTTAACAAATTAATAAGAAAATATCATCTTAAAAATTTAATGATAATGCATAGACTGTAATTTGACAATAAGATGGAATTCAGACCAATGATTTATCTAGTATTCTGCTTTAAAGAGAGAGGAAAGCCATTGAAGGTTGTTGCAAATAAATTATTTCAGTCATTTGTAGTCCTATTTACAAAAGAAAATTTTCCTATATCCATTTTTTGTTTCCTAGTTCTAATTTTGAATTTATAATTGTTCCTACTGCAGTACAAAGGTATTTGAACCTAATGTGTATATCCATCATGCATTATATTTCCCATATACAATGTATGTAGTCTTGCGTTTTCATGCCTCATTTGGATAGGTTCTCATCCCAATTCCTTAATTTTTTCATATCCAATTTTTGTCCCATCCTTTACAAATTTAGTTGCTGTCTTCTGTACCCTTTCTAATGAATTTGTTTTAAGCTATATGAATCCTATGAAACTGTGCTGTATTTCATTATGGGTTATACCAATTACAAATATCCTTTTGATTTAGCAATTCCATTTCTCAATATATGCTTTATAAAATATAGAGCTTTCCATGCTTTCTCAGTGCAAAAATTTACAAATTTAGTTGCTGTCTTCTGTACCCTTTCTAATGAATTTGTTTTAAGCATATGAATCCTATGAAACTGTGCTGTATTTCATTATGGGTTATACCAATTACAAATATCCTTTTGATTTAGCAATTCCATTTCTCAATATATGCTTTATAAAATATAGAGCTTTCCATGCTTTCTCAGTGCAAAAATTGACTTGTTTTTCCCATTCAAGATTGCTTGATAGATGTTTCATTTTCATCCAATGCCACCAGGTTGTCTTTTATGACATTTCTGGCCTCCCCTGGCATTGATGGAATCGTAATAATTTTCTTAAGTTGGGGCACCTGGAAGGAGGAGTTACATTACCCTGATGAATGATATGATGGGCGATAAATGATAATGAATCCTTAACCTAAGGAATCCTTAACCTAAATTCCAGACTATGGGCAACCACAGGAATAAGTAACTCCCTTTAAGGAAGGAAATCAAACTGAGAACTCATAAACTGTAGTCAGAAGTTCTGACTACTAACTTGCACATAAGGCTGGTCAAGCTTGACAGGCATATACCTTTCATTAAATACACCTATAAGTATTTACAACAATCTTCTGGTGGAAATTTTTTCCCTTTGCAGCTTACAATTGACAACTTCTAATTGTGATTTTATGAATGCTATTGATTTACTTTTGCCACTATTAATTTCATCCGAGACTTGGTTTGAGACTTGAAAACAGTACAAAAGATCACAAGATTACAGCTTTATAAGGTTCTTGCAAGACTTGTATTAAGATATGGTAGTGAAGCATGGACAATACGAAGAAGAGATGAAAGCCGAATAACATCAAATGAGACGCAATTTATGCGCCATACAGCAGGCTATACAAAGTGGGACCATAAAAGAAATGGGAAAATTATGGAAGAGTTGGATGTAGAACCCATTCTCTACCATATACAAAACTACCAGAAGAACTAGAAAGCCCATCTTCAATGAATGCCATCTCATAGAATTCCAAAAGCCATGCTTTGTTATTGCCCCAAGGCAAAAGATTGCTAGGAGTCAAAAAAAGTGCTGGATGGAAAATTCCTTTTTGAGACCGTAACAGGCTACATGGCCTAATACTTGCCTGGTTGATGATTACTATTAATTTAATTTAATTTAGTATGGCCCAATTATAAATTAGATCAAAATTATCTTGTAATGTGATTATATCAGAATTTCCTAGAATTTTATTATAAAAATGCAGTCATATGCAAATAACTGAATTTGACTTTTCATGGCCTGATGTAAGTCAATAATGTAAATAAATAAATAAATAAATAAAGAAGTGAACCCAAATATAATGTTAGGATTTAAATAACTCGTTCTTCTCTCCCTATGGGACAGTCATTGGTTGGGAAAAGATATGGCCACCGTATAGAGGGTAAAAATATATTAGTGTTATGGGAAATAATATTCCATGTTGAGTAAAAGCAGTCAGGAAGAGGTGTGGTCAACTGGAGAAGTTTCAATTGTGATATATTAGCTCCTATAACGAAAAAAAAATTCTGATAGCTTTTGAGTTTCACAGTGGAAAGTTGCTCTTAAAACTGTACAATGAAAATAATTTGTTGTAGTAAATTATTCTATAAAAAATTGCAGAATCAGCATATAAGGCAGGCAAACTATTTGGAATGTTATACAGTACTATTTTTTTTATAGTTTGAAGTCCTGAATTTTTCTCTAATGATGGACTACATATGGATAATTTTGTTGCAGACTCTAATAGTAATTTGATGCACTAAAAGCTCTGTATAGGTGAATTCCATGTACAAGTGGACCTGATAGATGCAAATTAAAGTTAATTATCCAATTCGCTTAGTAGGTTATTTGGTATCTTTCATGTTTGGTATTTGCACACACAAATACTATCACATAGAGTTTTCTCAGAAAGCTATTTAAACATGTCAATATCTAAGAAGATTAATTATGTCAAAAGAATTTGAATGATAATTATCTCTGTTATTAGTTTGCATGCAGTATTACTATACCTCTTTGGAATTAAGTTCAGTTGTAATGTAAACAAGCAGATGTATGACTGCATTTTCATTGTTTGAATAATTATTTTATCTTTGAGTGTATAAAAGAATGTAGTTTTCTCTCGATATAACACTCAAAAAAGAGAAAGTAGAAATATTAAAAATACCATATATCTCGGCAGAAAAATGATAGTTGAACCGTAAAAAAAGCCCCCAAAATCCAGGGTCGTCTTATAGGACAGATACAAAAAAAGTAGATTGAAATTTATATAAATTAAAACCATTATAAAATGAAAAAAATAACTCACCAATGTATTTAAAATTCTGGGGGGGGGGAACTGTTCGAGATTCAGTGAATCCCCGTGAGTACAGCTACTTTCAAACCAGTCCTGAAAACATCCGGTTATTCAATTCTTTTGCAGTCTGTTTTGTGTAGTAAATAAACATGGACATTATTGCTTATATTGCGTTGTTTCTTTTAATTATTAATATAGTGTTATTATTACTATGCATGATGCAAAGGGCACTGTATAACATTTAAATATGCGGATAACTTATATTTTTGGGTTTGATAGTAGCATAACAAGAAATTTCTCATGCGGCAAGTCTTTCTTCCCTATCATAACAATCTCCTTTCTCCTCTACCGCCTTCCATGTGACATGTCTCATCTCTCGTGCTAGTACAACTTATCAAAAGTGTAGCAGTGTTGACGGTTGAATGAAAATAAAATGTATTATTTATCATAATGAGGGGTTGTCCACCGCTGTGGTCTCGAGGTAGCATGCTGCCTTGTCACGCAGTGGGCCCGGGTTCGATCCCTGGTCGGGGCAGTTTTTCTGGGTGAGGTTTTTATCGGGGTTTTTCCTCACCTGTAAGACAAATGTCAGGAAAACTTTAAGGCCCAAACAGTCTCCGAAATCATATGGCCATCATCAATATCATCCTTACCATTATCATCATCATCCTTCACCGGTGTGGAAAGCAACGGGAAGCTACCACACCTGCACAATTCCCTAGTAAAGCTGCAAGCATAACATGAAAATGCTATGATTGCAGTGAAGGACCTGCCTTCGGGCAGAATTACTATGGATGGAATGAGGGGTTAAAATATTAACAATGTATAACATAAAATTTAATTTGAAAAATTACAAATACAGTAATTTTGTATATGCTATATAGTAAGCTAGTAATGATCGCTGATCTAAACTAAATTCATAGGCCATTGATAGTTTGGGGGTCGTCTTATAGGACAGATATATGCTATAACTATAAAACTCTGACAAAGATCTATATCTCGTCTTATCTGAAGATCGCCTTATCTGCCGAGATATACGGTATGTATTATCTAGAACATATCTATATAAGTTATATAGGAGAACCTTAAAGTATATAATTACATTTTTAATAAGCATTGTTTTATCTTAAGCATGCAGAATGCGGAATATATTAGATTTTAAATTGTTTCAAAATGATCACTTCTGCAAATTTATTTAAAACATTGGAAAGGAATGAATTTGAAAGTCAGAAGTAAGTTATTTTGAATGTTTTTAAACAGTGAGGATGTGAAAATAACCACAGAATTTACAGATGAGTCAGCATGGAGCATAAATTCTGTTCATATTGAAATTGTAAATAAAGGATATCTATCGACATGGAAAAAGCATAAACATCTGATTAGGTAGGCCAATATATAATTTTTGTTATAAATAAATAAGAAATAGAAATTTCTAATTATTGGTACCATTTTACCTTGCATTCAGTCTTATTTCCCTTAAAATAGATGTTGCATAAGAAGAATGTTTCTATCAATAACACTTCTGTATTCAGTTTAATCATGTGGTGGGTAAAAGTAGCACTATGGTTCTCCCAATAGATGGTGTTGGTGAAATAATACCTCATGCAAGTTTGTTTACAGTACAACTGGAACTTAGCTCGGAATTGATATACTATTAAAAAGTGCAAGTGGCTACTTCCAAATAACATAAGACACATATTGTAGTTTTTTAATATTAATTGTTGAAATAAAATTAACATTTCCTTTCAATTAAAAATCATATGCCAACCAGAATAGTTATGTCAGTTACTTTTATTTTATTAATTTTTAGTCATTGTTTTTAGTGTCAAAAGGTCGGAAACAACTGGGACGACATGATATTCCCAAAATTTGTAAAAAAAATTAAGAAAAATTACAAAACACTATCTTTTGGACATAATCTCTAATCATAATTATGGTGAGAAGTAATACTATGAGGTAATTTACAGTTTATAAATTGAGTCAGAGAAATGTTTTTTGATCTCAGCTCATGAAACTCCTTGTTCTCATGGGACTGGTTTAAAAGGCCTTTCACCTCCATTGTCAGCCAAAACTCTGTTGAAATTATGCATTACCATCATTTTCTGAACTTCCAGCTGGTGCCAATTTTATGAAATTTGAGATGGCAGTTCAGATGCTGATAAAGGCAAATTAATTTCAAAGTTCATAAAATCAGCATCAGGTGGCAGTTTGGAAGATGGTGCTAATGGTGATTAAAGATAAAGATTAATCTCAAAGTTCATTATATATGGAATCCAAAATTAATTTTTATTTGCTACAAAATAGAAGTTCACAAGTTGGCTAGTCAAATCTCTATGTTAATTGTTAATCAGTTCACTTCTGTTGCAAAGTACTGAAGTACAAGTGTTTAAATTACATTGAAATGGTATGCACAATTAATTATAATGTACTTTTCCAAATGTTCTGTTGTCATGTGCAGTCTTCTGTCTGACAATATGTTTTTATAAATAGAGAAAGATCATTATATTTGAAAAGAAAAATATACTATTTTTCATTGAGAAATGTTAAATTAATAATAAAAACATCAAGAAAAATATACGCCTAGACTGGGGTTTGAACCCATGACCTTTGACTCTCTATGTCAATGCTCTTCCATCTGAGCTACCTAGGCCTCCAATCTAAACGTGTATTTTTCTCTTATACATTTAGATTGGAGGCCTAGGTAGCTCAGATGGAAGAGCATTGACATAGAGAGTCAAAGGTCCTCAGTGTAGGCGTGTGTTTTTCTTTTCAAATATAATTTGTCCATCATAAGATGTTTAAAAACGAATAATATTATCACAGAAGATCATATTTGAAGAGAAAAATTATACGCTCAGACTGTGGTTTGAATCCAGGACCTTTCATACTCTGGGGGAAAGGTGCTGGGTTCAAACCCCAGTCTGAGCGTATGATTTTTCTCTTCAAATATAATTTATCCATCATTGAGAAGTATGAAATGAATAATAAAAACAGAGGAAGATTGCTTAACTTCACAAGAAGTCAACAGTGCATATTTATACAGAGGGATTGTGCTAGGAATAATATTATTCAATTTCACCATTAAATAAGTGAGACAAAATAACAAGATTCTTATTCAGCACAGATTGCAGTTTAGTGAAAACTACACTATCCACTTCACCTGGTACAACACTGACCTGAGACCAAAATAAAACAATCATTTTAAATATAATACTCTGTACTGCATAGAAAGCTACATCTTTATTTAGATTACAGATGGTTTATCTCTGGGTAGTTTTGATAAAATAAAAATAGATAAGGCTTCAAAACAATTAAATGTAAATTGAAAGAAGCCATACTGGCTTTATAATGTAATGTAAAATTCCCAAATAAATGTCTTCTTAATAAAGAAGCCACCATTTGCAAGATAGAAGCAAAGGTTACATAGCATTTGGTGCGTGGGAGTTAACAGCGTATATAAGAGAAAAATTTGTGTTTAGATTAGAGCATTCGCCTAGAGTGTGTAAGGTCCTGGGTTCAAGCCCCAGTCTGAGCATATAATTTTTCTCTTCAAATATAATTAAATATAATACTTAATATTATAACCAGATGTATTAAGATCAGTTCCATTCCATAGTAATTTTGTCCGAGGACAAGTCTTTCACTGCAATCATAGCATTTTCATGTTATGCTCTGCAGCTTTACTAGAGAATTATAGGTGTGGTAGCTTCCCATTGCTTTCCACTAAGAACAGTTAAGTGTTATAAATTGTGAAGGGCAGGCCATGTGGCACAAATGTGAAATGAAAAAGGGATATGTAAGCTTTTTGTAGGAAAACCAGAGAGAAAAATCCAATAGGCTGGTCAAAAATGAGGTGAGAGAATAACATTAACCATGATTTGAGGGAGGTGAATTATACGAGGTATAGGAAAACATTAGTTTAGGATAGAGGTGAATGGATAGTTTATGTCCGTGTGGTCATTAACTCCAAGTGTGATAGTGCCAGTGATTTAATTAGTTAGGACTTAACTTTGCAAATATTACTTAAGTTACCATAGAATTAACCCATGTACAATTTTGTAGAGGCTCACAGCGATATAATATAGACCAGCGGTCCCCAACCTTTTCCTGACTCGCAAACCCCTTCCACAACAATCTGAGTTGGATGAACCACTGACTTTTAAATATACATACAGTAGACATGAATAAAATTTAATTCGAAGCAAAAGGTTTAATAACCTTAAATTAACTTAACCCTTAACGGTTAAAACCTAAAGTTACTCTAGTTACGGCTTAAAAGTTACACAATGTGTGGGTCTAGTTGCAGTAATAAATACAAGTTTTCATTGTAATTACTCACCTCTTCCTTGGAATTCAGTGAGAAGGTTGCACCTGCTTTTCGGCACAGAATTTTTGAAGTCAGGAACCACAGAAGTTAAATAAAGTTTCAAATCACTTTTAGCACAGTCTGTTTCTGTACTTATATTTTAAATAGTCATATGAAGGAAACAACTTTTACACAAATAGGGGTATACATATGTAACAAGGGGCATTATAGGGTTATTTAATTTTAAAATTATAATAATAATAATAATAATAATAGTAGTAATCTTCTTGTATCTTGTAAGCCCATGTTTCCCTTAACAGAGATTTAGGCGCTCTCCCCGTAAAGGGAAGAATTTGAACCATACTAATTTAGTTACATTTGTTTTCGTATAGATGTCATTTGAGTGGTCCATGCTCAGCGTTCCGCCTCATACTGACATCTAGGAAACCAAGGTAGTACTAGGACAGGAAAATTCGGTAAATTTTGCTTAGAGGCCTTTCATTCAGGCTTAAGGATCTTTTACGAGCCTGACAATCTTCAGACTTGGGACCCATGGCTTAAAGTCCCTCCCGGACGACTTGCTCCTTGGATTTTTCCATCCTAAAAAATCCATCGACCCCGGCCAGGTTTGAACCTGCGACCCTTGGAACCAGAGGCAAGGATCATAACCACTAGTCCACTGCAGCCCATTAGTAGTAATAATAATAATAATTATTATTATTATGATAGTGCTGCAGAAATGAAAGAAGCAATAATAGCCTAATCTCGAAACCCGCCATTATGGAAAAGTTTTGGCGAACCCCTTGAAAAATTTTGCGAACCCCAGAGGATTTGTGAACCACAGATTGGGAAATGATGATATAGACAACTAATTAACTCCATGGTGCAACAGGCCTAGAAGGCCCTTAGCCTCAAATGGTTGCTGGCCTCACATCCATATGTTTATTACTGAGGTGATCATCCAGCCAGTGTTGGGGTGACATGTGATCACAATGTTGATTCCCCCCCTGTTACAGCTGGTTTTCTCAACCTGGAGCCGCTAGTTATTTTAAGTACCCAAATGCCTCACAATGCTGGTTGGGCACCAGTCCCATACTGACCGAAATTCCATAATGTAGAATATCTTTTTAATACCGTACATTATTTAAAAAAAATGTTTTTGTACAGTACCTGTCATTATATAACATATTATTTCAGAATTCTTTGTATCCTTTAAATGTTGAATGTCCTTTTGTAAGAACTTTAGAATTTTCGGAGCATTTTTAAAAAAAATTATTAACCATTGAATATTTGTCTTAATTTTCTTCATTATTGTAAATCAATCCCTGAACATAATATAGTAAATTTTAATCAATTTTACCTTTTTGTTCATCCAACACTTCATTTATTTATGGTAAAATGTTAAAGAAGCATCATTAGCAATGATAACATGACATATTTATTTCCTGTCATAATTACAAATTTTAAAATTTATTTTTTTTGCAGATAATTACATTTGTCAAGCTAAATGTAACATTAATTTAGACCTATAATAAGGTGAGATCGTAAATACTTTGGAAGATAAATTTACAAGTAAAGAAGCTATGAATAAGAGGATTTAAGTAAGTCATTTATATATTACTTATCTTTGGAAAGAAAAAAAATCAAAATATATGTATATATATATTTAAATATATATTTCAAAATATATGTGATATGTCATGTAGCATGACACTTTTCTATTTGTACAATATATTCTGAAAAAAAATTTGGCTGATGTAGTAAGCAACAAAAACAATTGTTACTATAAACATAATTGGACGATATTATGTCTCAACTGGTTATGCGCTGTTATGTAAGTTTTGAGATAAATATAAAAATATGTTTAAAGTTTAAATCAGTGTTCACTATTTATAATAGCATCAAACTAACAATACTGGATATTGCAATTTATTTTCCATGTTTGACAGTTATGTATCAACTATCTAAGAGTCTTTGGCGCTTAGCTGCATGATGCAAAATTTAGATTAGCATTTATGAAGATCAGGTTTCATAGCCGTTTGTTACAAAACATACAATCTCTAATAGGACTGATGACATTTACAGTTTTCTTTAATAATAAGGCAATTTTTTAAAAATATAATAAGAAGTAACGTTACGTGATTTTATTTTAAAATCATTAGGAAGTAACATTATGAGGTTTAATATAATATTTGAGTTTGTATATGGGAATTAAGACTATAATAATTGAAGCTATACAAAATTTATATGACAATTGCATGTCTAAAATTAAAATTGGCAGTAAATTGTCACATGGTTTTTCGATAAATAAAGGTCTTCGTCAAGGTTGTTGTCTATCACCGACTCTGTTTAAAATATATGTACATGAAATATTAAAGAATTGGAGGAAAAATGTTCAAGCATGGGAATTCCTATTTCAAACAACAAAACTTTATACAACTTACATTTTGCAGATGATCAATTGTTAATTGCACAAGATTATGAAGATTTAGAATATATGACTAGAAAATTAATAGAAGAATATGAAAAATGGGGATTAAATTTGAACATGAAAAAAACAAAATAATTATCAATTGGTGAACCAGAACAAAATTTAATTTTGGAGGCTGGAGAATCAATAAAATCTTGTAGTGAGATCTGAAAGACGTGCATGGAAACTTCTTGTAGGAAAGCCAGAAGGAAAACGCCCAGTTGGTAGACCAAGAATGAGGTGGGAGAACAACATTAACTATGATTTGAGGGAAGTAGATTATACAGGGAATGATTGGAAAGCATTAGCTCAGGATAGGAATGTATGGAGAGCTTATGTCCGCGCGGCCATGAACCTACGGGTTCGATAGTGCCAGTGAGTAAGTAAGTAAGTAAGTGAGATCACATATTTAGGAATTTAAAATAAATAAAAATGGGAGTTATGAAGAGGAAATAAGAAATAGAAATAATAAAGGAAAATTTACAATTGCTTGCCTCAATGGAATATTGTGGGATAAAAAATATAAGTAGTAAAATAAAATGAATATATATCATACAATTGTTAAAAGCATCATTACTTATGGAGCAGAACTTTGGCCATTAACAACAAAAAAAACAAATAAGTACCTTTTGGCAACGGAAATTGGATTTTATACGAAGGGCCGCAAGAATTTCAAGAAGAGAAAAATTAGGAACTCAGTTATAAGGGAGAAAATGAAGATTGAAGACACAATTTTAGATTATATTAAAACTCAGCAATTAAGATGGTACGGACATGTCCAGCGAATGGAAGAGGATCGACTACCAAAATCTGTTTTGGAATGGAAACCTGAGAGAAGACGAAACAGAGGAAGACCTAAAACCTCCTGGAGTCAGGGAATATGTTTATATATGAAGGAGAAACATCTACAACCAGGAGATTGGATGGACCGACAAAATTGGCTATTAGGAATCGGACGATGTCAAAGACATTAATCAACCGATGATCTATCTATTTCTGGAATCCCTGTTTCTTGCTGATTAATTTGAGTACCGACAACATATATTTGCGGTAATATATTAAATAATTATTTTTTAATAATTTATACTTATCATTGGCGAGGGAATATGGATGTACGGGTGCACGCTGCAGTCTCTGCGACAAGTCATAGTAGGTCATTATAGCCTATATAACGTCACAATAATCGAAGTGTGTAAACACAAGAATCTGCACAAGGGTTTGTTTTAATGAAACTTGGAGAAAATTCTTTAAACCTATATATAATATAATATAATATATAAATATAATATAATATAATATAATATATAATATAATATAATATAATATAATATATATAATATAAATAATATAATATATATAATAATATACAATAATATATATAATATAATATAAATATTATATATAAACTATAATATAATATAATATAAAATAATTAAATATAATATACAATATAAATATAAAATATAATATAAAATAATATAATAAAACTATAATCTAAAATATAATATAAACCTATCATAAAATATAATATATAAATATCCATCAAAACTCTCCTCTCCCATCTCCTCTCCCCTCTCCGCTCACACTCGCATCTCCCCTCTCCTCTCCCCTCTCCTCTACCATCTCCTATCCCCTCTCCTCTCCCCTCGCTCTCTCCCCTCATCCTCTACCCCTCTCCTCTCCCCTCTCCTCTCCCCCTCTCCATCTACCCTCTCCTCCCACTCTCCTCTCCCCTCTACCCTCTCCCCTCTCCCTCTCCATCTCTCCTCTCCCTCTCCTCTCCCCTCCCCCCCTCTCCTCCCATCTCCTCCCCTCCCCTCTCTCCTCTCCCCCTCCTCTCCCCACTCTCCTCTCTCTCCTACTCCCCCTCCTCCTCCTCTCCTCTCCCCCTCGCCTCAGCTCCTCTCCCCCTCTCCTCCTCTCCTCTCCCCCTCTCCTCCTCTCCTCTCCCCCTCTCCTCCTCTCCTCTCCCCCTCTCCTCCTCTCCTCTCCCCCTCTCCCCTCTCCTCTCCCCCCTCTCCTCCTCTCCTCTCCCCCTCTCCTCCTCTCCTCTCCACCTCTCCTCCTCTCCTCTCCCCCTCTCCTCCTCTCCTCTCCCCCTCTCCTCCTCTCCTCTCCCCCTCTCCTCCTCTCCTCTCCCCCTCTCCTCCTCTCCTCTCCCCCTCTCCCTCCTCTCCTCCTCTCCATCCTCCCTCTCCCCCCTCTCCTCCTCTCCTCTCCCCTCTCCTCTCCTCCTCTCCTCTCCCCCTCTCCTCATCTCCTCTCCCCTCTCCCCTCTCCTCTCCCCCTCTCCCTCTCTCTCTCCTCTCTCTCTCCTCCTCTCCTCTCCCCCTCTCCTCTCCTCCTCTCCTCTCCCCGCTCCTCTCCTCCTCCCCCTCTCCTCCTCCCCTCCTCCCCTCTCCCCTTCCTCCTCTCCTCCCTCCTCCTCCTCCCTCCTCTCTCCCCTCCTCCTCTCCCCCTCTCCCCTCCCTCTCCTCTCCCCCTCTCCCCTCTCCTCTACCCCCTCTCGCCTGCCCTCTCCTCCTCTCCCTCCTCTTGCGCCCCGTCTCTTTTTTCCATACCTTCCTCCTCCTCTTCTTCTTTATTCATTACACCCCGCGGGGACTAGTGGTTATGCCTCCTTGCCTCTGGTCCCAAGGGTCGCGGGTTCAAAACCCGGCCGGGGTCGATGGATTTTTTAGGACGGAAAAATCCAAGGAGGAAGTCCTCCGGGAGGGACTTTAAGCCATGGGTCCCGAGTCTGAAGATTGTCAGGCTCGTAAAAAATCCTTAAAACTGAATGAAAAGGCCTGTAAGCAAAATTTACCGAATTTTCCCGTCCTAGTACTACCTTGGTTTTCTAGATGTCAGTATTAGGCGGAACGCTGACCACGTACCACTCAAAATGACATCTATACGAAAACAAGTGTAACTAAATTAGTATGGTTGAAATACTTCCCTGTAGGGGGAGAGCGCCTAAATCTCTGTAAAGGGAAAACATAGGCTTACAATACAATACAATTATTATGATTGGTGTTTGCGTCTAGATATAGTCCAATATCTATTACCAAAGAAGAATAAGAGATGATTATAATTATACAGTCTAGTAATGTTTGGAAGTGTAGATATGTCAAAGGTTGTGAGCAGTATTTGTTGTTCCATTAGAATTACTTGTGATTTGTTAGGATTCAGATTTAAGTCCGAAACTTGAAAACCAGTTAAAGATAGGCATCACATCGTCATTAATTTTCGTAAAGCTGTCATAGAGAGAATCTGAAGGTGAATGTAGGTAAATTTGGAGATCGTCAGCATAGATGTGATAAAGGCAGTTCTTTAGTAAAAGTTGATAAGTCATCGATGTAGATTGAGGGAAGAAGAATTATATATATAACTAACTCACTGGCTCTATCGAACCCGTAGGTTCATGGCCACGCGGACGTAAGCTCTCCATACATCCCTATCCTGAGCGAATGTTTTCCAATCATCTCCTGTATAATCTACCTCCCTCAAATCATGGATAATGTTATTTTCCCATCTCATTCTTGGTCTACTAACTGGGCGTTTCCCTCTGATTTTCCTACAAGAAGCTTCCATGCACCTCTTTCATCCCCCATACGTGCCATATGCCCTGCCCATCGCAGTCTATGAGACTTAACTGTTCTTATTATATCTAGCTTCCTATACATATCATGTAGCTCACTATTATATCGTTTTCTCCATTCATCTATCTGTACATCTCTTTTTGGCCCAAATATTTTCCTAAGAACTTTATTCTCAAATACTCGTAATCTCCCTTAAAGTTACAGTCCATGTTTCGGATCCATATAATATAACTAGGAGAATAACTGTTTTATATATTTTTAGTTTAACCTTTTTTTGAAAGGAGTTGGGACAACAAGAGTTCCTGTAATGCAGAATAGCATGCATTTCCAGAATTAAGCCTATGTTTAATTTTTTTGTGCATCTCATTCCTATTTGTAATTATTGTTCCTGGATACTTGAAATCAACTACTTCTTCAAAATTTCTCATTTGTCATTCTTGTCCGTTTCCGTTATTAACGCATTTCTCTGTGTAGCTATATTTAAGTTTTTAATAATGATGTTCAACTTCCAGTCCCAGTGTTACGCAATAGTGTGGCGCGGTTGGCTCCTAGTATCCTTCCTTCGCATCGCTCAATAATACTACATTATCCATAAACTAACAGCCTATAAGGCCATTGAGTTGTAGGCATATATATATATATATATTACACACACCAACAGGCGCAACACACACGCACACCGCCACACGCACGTGCACG